>CM060480.1:5119323-5464323 GCA_030544235.1 Lepturacanthus savala | reverse complement strand
GCTGAAGCTAAAGCAGAATAATAAATACAGCTCTGGAAATAAATAAGAGGCTGCAAAATTATCAGTTTTTCTGATTTTAGTACTTATAGGCATGTCTATAAGTACGAGTCTATAAACTACTGACAACATTTCCCACAAATTCCAAATAAAAACATTAGTGTTTAGAGCATTTATTTGCAAAAAAAGACAAATATAATGTTTTCAGACCTCAAACAATGCAAAGAAACAAGGTTAAATTCATTATAAAATATATATTTTCACTTGAGAAGAGTTCAGAAATCAATATTTGGGGCAATAAACTTTATTTTTAACCCCAGCTTTCATGTATCTTGGCGTGTTCTCCACAAGTCTTTACCATTTATTCCACTCCTGGTTCCTCTTTAAGCAGAATGAGGTGTTCATGTGTTGGAATTCAACAGACGCTGGAATAGGATGGCTGGAGTACATGTAGAGATGATGACTTCAGAAAAAGAAAATGCAGTGGTCTCTTCTTTTTCCCAGAACTGTACATTGTAAACTTCACCTAGAAAATGTGCTTGAACATGATGAGGTTATATAAGGCGGCACAATTAATTGAAATTTAATCCAAATCGCAATGTGTGGTGCAAGTTTTGGATCATAGACGAGTGTAAGATGTATTAAAGGTCCCGTACCTGCACTTTTCTGGGTTTTATTAGCTCTGATAATCCTAATGTGATATATATGTGATTTAAAATACACAAACTCAACTCAGTGTAGTTGCATAATTCTCTGTCAAGTGTCTTGTTAAAGCTCCAGGCAGCACAGGTTGTTTTTCTTCTTCTCTTCACGAGTCTCTCTTCTGATTGGTTGATTTTCACGTGGAAACGTGGGTGTGACGCTGGAGGCAGGAGAAAAAATATTTGCTTTATTACTTTTTAAAATACTTTTTAGAGCTTTATGAATATTGCCCTGAGGAGGAGAAAACTACTAATTAAAGCTGAAATGAAATTGAAAAGAAAAGTTAAAAAAGAAATTAAACTAAAAACTGTTATAAGCTTGGTACTGGAGCTGAAACTACTCCAATAATCTATTGATTATTGAAATGATTAATCAATTAGATATTTGGTTCATAAAATGGTGTCAAATGTTGATCACTATTTCCCAAAACTGAAGATTCAACATAAAATGTCTTATTTTTATCCAGACTATTGTAGAAGACTAAAGAAACCAGAAAATAATCAGATTTCAGAAGATGGAACCAGAGAATTTGGGCATTTTCTTCTTAAAAATGACTCAAATCGATTAATTGATTAATGGACTAATCGTTGCAGCTCTACTTCACAATAATTAGTTATTATTCCAAAACCCTTTACATCTATTTTCACTGACATTTATAGGAAGGTGTTTAGTTTTGCCTCATGTCTTAAACCTAAAGAATAGAAGCTGGTTGGAAACAAAAGAAACTGGTCCATCCACTCAAAGTCAGACTGGCTTGTTTTTCTTTTCATGGATGAATCGTCCAATCATCGTCTTCTCTTAAATCAACAGCTACAGAAGGAAAAATCTCTCATGAAGCCAAGTATCTGTGTATTGTGGTGGTTTGTGTTGCCACTGATGCTGTAGTTACCTACGTTACTGTCGGTAAGTAAAGAGAGGAGGAAATCAAAGCTCACAGAATGTGGTTTAACGTGATTATTGACTCGTTTTCAATGTTTTTTTTTATTTTCTCTTTTCTTGTCAGACATGAAAATCGCTTCGTTCAACGTCCAGAGGTTTGGACTGACGAAAGTCTCAGATCCAGATGTCCTCTCAGCTCTGGTGAAGGTAAAACACGTCTGATAAAGCATCAAGAAGCTGATTTAGGAAAGTAGGAACTCAGATATTTTACAGAAGGCTTGAGGATTAGAAGGTTCACTGATGTGAGTTCTGGGAAGAGACAAGCAATAAATGGTTGTATAGAAATGTGATGATGATTGTTAATGAGATATTTCCTCAGTTAAACTGTTTTATTGATCTTTAACCCTCTATTACATTGTGTTGTCATGGAAACAATTACTTTATCTTCATTTTTTCTAAAAAGCTGTGATATAAAATCTGTTAGGTATGAAAAAGGGACTTTTATTTTGAAGGACATACAATTTATGAGGTCACATGACCAGGATATCCAGCCTACATCTCGAAAATTACATGTCCAGACTTAATGCAGGGGTTTTATGAATGATCTTGGGTTTAAATAAAGCTTTGAGATAGTTGTATCAGTGCCAGAATCAATTTAAAATGTACAGTGTTGAAGTAAACCAGCTAGAATTTAGCAAACAAGTGACAAAAATAGCTCTGCCCCCCAAAAACAGCTATTTAAGTTGAAAATCATAGGTTAGGAACCTAATTTGACAAATTTTAGAGATGTTTTAGACGGGTATGTCCAGGTGGACCTGATTTTGGCACATTTTTAATTATCATCACAAAAATGCAGAAATTTACAGATTTATGTTTTCGCTATATGCTCATAGAATTGCTTGGGGTTAAATTAGTTAGTGTTAGTTAATAATGTTTGATATAGACTTGTAGACATATCGGTGCTGCTACTTGATTTATCAAGAAATATTAATTATTTATAACGGATTAATTCAATTTTGATGTTATTTATAAAATTCGGAGTGCATACAACCTAATGGAGTCCCATTGACACTATTATTTAGACCAATTTAACATTAAAACATTTGACCTTATTTAAATAGTATTATAGAGGATTAATCAATCTGTAAATTCAAATCTCTCAAATTAAACTCTTTTTTTGTAGATTACGTCTCGATACGACATCATTGTGATTCTGGAGGTGGTGGATGTGAGTGGAGCTGCTGTTAAAATGTTCTTAGAAGAACTGAACAGGTGAGTTAATGCTCCTCATGTCTTGAATTCATGATTATTGATGTAAAAGCCTTTTCTCTTTGCTTTTCCTCACAGAGTGAACACAGCCCATCACTACGCTCTGCAGATCAGCGTCAGACTGGGAAGAAACAGATACAAGGAGCAGTTCCTGTTTCTCTACAGGTTAGAAAATCATCAGTTATATGTTGTAGGATCATTAAAGTCACGAATGTGGAGAGTGAAACCATCAAACTGTTGCAATAAAGGACATTTTTGTCCAGTGGAAGAGGTTTTCAGATCCTATACTTAAGTAAAAGCATCAAAAATATGATAATAATAATAATAATTCTAGCTTCTCTAACCAGCTAGACTGTTTTCAGCCGTGCTAACATGGTAGCATTTAGGGTTTTGACCAGGTTGTAACCAGGTGGACCTCTATTTTGTGCCATTTGACCTTTTGCATGTACCAGCCTGAACTGTTCTTACTACAGATAAAAATACTTTACTTAGTGTCGTAGCTGAGACTTTTCTGATGCAATTTATATATTGGATGTGATGATTTGAATCAAGCAGCCTTTGCTTCACCTTGTTCAATGCACAAAACCTATGCTGCCCTCATATTAGGGGTTTTTGGATTGTTATTATAAGATTAAAGGCAAACTTATCGGACGAAATGTCAGAAATGGCAAAGGTAGTAGGTACACTACTGTTTTCCATGAAAAGTCACACTTTTATTCACCACCATGAGTTGTAAAATGAATAGAAAATACAGTAAAGACATTGAAAAGGTTAGAAATAATGATTTGATCATTATTATTAATAATTTTTTCCTTCAAACTTTGTTTTCATCAATGGAAGGTCAATTTCATAGCTTCTCTAACCACCTAAACTGTTTTCACCTGTTCTAACATGGGTTTTCTAATCATTGTACCATTAGAACACTGGAGTGATAGTTGCTGGTAATGGGCCTTTATACACCTATGTAGATATTGATGCACCAAAAACCAGCAGCTAGAATAGTCATTTATCACATTTCCCTCATTTCTGATTAGTTTATAGTTATCGTCATTGAATGAAACAGTGCTTTTCTTTCAAAAATAAGTTTGCGTAACTCCAACTTATTAATAGAATTTCAGTGAACTCAGTTCATTCAAGTGTTACCCATTGACACAATTCAATAAGTTGGGTCACCATTTTCTTTTTTCAGTGTGAGTACGTGTATTTATTGACATTCCACCTGTTTGTGTCCTGCTGGTAGGGACGACGTGGTGGACCTGATCGACTCGTATCAATACGAGGACGACCAGGTGAACAACGTGGACGCGTTCGCCAGAGAACCATACAGTCTACTCTTCAAACCACGCAATACCGGTCAGTCTGTGACAGACACATGAAGCCAGAGCAGGGAATCATGAATATCAGTGTATCATCGGTTGCTATGGACACTGTAATAATAATTGTTGCTGCGGTATGTGTGAGTCACGTCTATATGTGGACCTGCTGGTTGTTTTAGACGAGGGCAGCCGGTTCAGTCCTAACATGGCAGTTAAAGGAGCAGGCGGCAGGTTTATCAGGATGTTATGATGAGACGTGTGAGTTTTACCGGAGGGTGTCGCGTTGCAGTGCTGAAGGACGTCGTGCTGATCCCGGTCCGAACAAAACCAGGAGACTCCCAGAAGGAGCTGGATGAGCTGTACGAGGTTTTCCTGGCAGTCAGAGACAAATGGAAAACCGACGTGAGTTGCAGCAGTTTATGGTCTGACACAGTAAAATCATGATAAACTAGCCCATAGAAAAGATCCCTATTAAAATATTGGTCAAGGTTTTGGCCTAAATCATCTCTTGATGATGCTGCCAAAAAATCACCTTAATCCTGAGTTGGAAGGATCTGACTCTTTATGCCCAAAATGGACATTTTACTGAGGACATTTAAGCCCAAATGAGGATAAAATGACAGTTAAACAAGCCTTTATGATGGCGGCTGCTGCAAAAAGCGAGAAGAAGCTCTAAAAATGATTGTTGATTCAATTTCTACTGATGAGTCATTAGGTTTGTTATCATAAAGGTTATAAATAAATAAATTCAATAAATATGTAGTCAAATATAAAGAAAGAAAGTCTATTGAAATATAATTTCATTACATCATTGAAAACCTAAGCTATAATGTTTTATAGTAATTTAATCTACATATCACAAGTTATACTTTAATAATTTAATATAAAATGTTGTGCATATCAATAAATCTGTAGCCAAACATAAATAAATAAAGGAAGTTCCAGGATCTTCAGTCCATTAAACATGTGTCATCACTTCACTGAAAATTTGCCTCATCTCAGGTTTCAAAAAATCATCAAAACTGGACGTTGGAGATGAGTTACGTTCAATAAAAAACAGGAAAAGAGCTGGAAAAGTGATGAAAAAGGGATTTAAATTAGTTTAATTTAACTCCAGGTAATGGAATGTTTCAGAAACTGGCTTAAAATCACTTTATTCGTTAATGTTCTATAAGGGACAGCACAACGTCAAGGCCTTTTTGATTGAAAATGATTGAAACAAACTTCCTTAGGCCACTATATTAATAGGGTGACATTATAATTAATAGATAATTAGTGATATAGCAGATTCAGATTTCTAACCTGTCTGTTTCTACCTTCTAGAACATAATGATCCTCGGTGACTTCAATGCAGACGGTGCACATGTCACACAAAAAGAAATGGAGGCGATCCGTATCCGTAGCAACAAGAGCTTCCACTGGCTGATCAGCGACGAGGCCGACACCACAGCAAACACCAGCAACGACCACACCTACGACAGGTATGCACGCCGCTCCAGAGGGAGGGGGACTCTTTTAAAATGCAATTTAAGAGCTGAGGTCTGTCAACAGGAAAATGAACGGAATGAATTTTTCTGCCCGCAGCATCGTTGTGTACAGATGGTGCAGGAGTAGTAATAAAAGTAATATTATTAGTCATTATTAGCTCCAAATAATAAGATTAATCTTTATTAATCTTGATTTTTGTGTGTGGTTTCCAGTAACTTTATGTGGATCATCCAGACAGACTGAATTCTTAAAAATGCCCCTGGTAGAAATGTATTGATTTAAAAACAAAATCAGCATAAAGGAAGAAAAAAATAGTCATTAATCCTGCTTAAAAGGCCAATTTAACATGTTTTTTATTATTTTCAGTGCAAATCTAATCTAATGGCATCCACATTTAATATATCATCAGTGAAAAAAGTGACAAAGTAAAAATCCCATTCATTTACAGATCAAACCAATGACTTATTTTGGAATAAGAACAAATATTTTCATTAAAAGGTGAGAAGTTTGCACCCCTGATATTAACTCTTATACTGAAACAACATATTCTGATCATTTGCAAATGTTACATGTTTAAATCTGGTTTATTTAATAGATTTGAATGTGTTAATTCTTTTCCTTAAAAGAAGATCATTTAAATCAAAAGTAATATATGTGCAATTTGATTTCCATCTTCTGCACATGTGCAATCAAGTAAAATATCTGAAATATATATATAAATATCTGATATCTGGATTTTTCTGGCTGTGAAGGATCGTGGTGCATGGAGACGACATGCTGGCGGCCATCGTGCCAAACTCAGCCAAACCGTTCAATTTCCACAAAGAGTTCGCTATGACGGAGGAAATGGTGAGTTTCTGGAGGAACTTGGAGCTGCAAACACATATTTATGCACTTTCACACACACTTTTTCTTCATTAAGTGTCCACACACTCCCACAGGCCCTGAGGGTGAGTGACCGCTACCCCGTTGAGGTGGAATTACGAAGCTCCACTCCTTTCTGGATAAGAAAAAGCTGCCAAAGTTCTCACATTGTAGATATGCCGCAAGCATCAGCTGTCACAGGTAAATACTTGGAATTTTGAAATCATAAATCAGTTTGTCAGGTATCAGGTTTTTACTCATGAAGAGCATTCATTCTATGACTGTCAGTTTATCTTTAACCCATTTAAGCTCTGATTTGTTTCCCCAAAGATTTCACGCATCAAATTATATCTATTTTATTTAGCAGAAAAATAGCATTTTAATGGCTGTTATAGTTGCTGCTTGCACAAATCTGCCCATAAACAAAACTTAGACCTAAATGATTAAATAGATATATAAATGTCAGGGTTGGAACTTATAATAATCTAAATAAAGTGGCCTCTTTTTGGGAGGGTTTGTCTTTTCCATGTTCTCAGGGGGAAGGAACAGGAAGTTGATGATCTTAAATCTTAAATTATTTCCTTAAAACCTTTTGTCTACATTGTCTATCATGTCATTAGTAAAAAAAAAAAGCTGTATGTGTATATTTAGATTTTTTATTTTAACTTTAAAATGACAGTCATAGGCTTTAATGGGTTAAAACATATCTTTTAGACCAGTGCTTCTCAATATTTTTCATGTCAAGGACCCTAAACTGACACAATTAGACCACAGACCCCTATTCAATAATATTTTATCCTATATATCCTATATTTTATCCTATATTTTATCCAATATATTTTTATAGGATATATATATATTTTTTTTATCCTATATATTTTTTAGACACAAAAGTCTAAATAAGACTTTAGCATTGAGTGTATAAAACTATATCAAATATTTTACTTGTCTGAATAAAGTTGTACATGCTTTTCTTTCTATTAACCTACTTTTCCTTGAGTTAAATTAGCTTTTTGCATTGTGGAATTAATTTTAAAAAACACAAGTATGATCAATAACACATTAAAATCTATTAAATAAACCTGATAAAAGTGTTTAAAAGCATTTACAAGGTCAGAATGTTTTTTTTTTCAGTGTAAAAACGTCACACAAATGAAATAAACCATAAAAAAGAACATGAATCTGTAGCTTTTAATGTAATAATCCGATGTTATAACTTTCCCAAAATAATTGTTACAATTGCAGAAAAGAACATTTATGGGAATCTCACATTAAAATGTTAGGATCATGGTTTCTTATATTAACTCGAACACATGCTTAGATGTTATTATTATGCATTATTAAATTCTATTAACTATTAACACAGCTACCTTTGTAGTGGTAATAAATGACTTCTAAAGGGGTTAAAGATAGGACAGATTTTTTTTTGTTTTCTTGAGACGTGACGTTATTTCAATTATTTCCATTATTGCAAATGGGCTTAAGGCTAAAAGCCACAGACAGGATGAGGAAGTTAAAACGTATTTATACTTTAGGGTGTAAAGGATATATCAATGAGTGATTGCATTAGTTTAATTCCAACAATTCGATATTAGACACTTACTGAATACAGTATGATAAACTACATGTGTGTTTTTCTCCTCCCAGAGCGTCTGCAGGTCGATGTGTTGGAGCTGCAGAAGGAAAATCTGCTGCTGGAGCAAGAAAAACTTCAGCTTCAGATCTGTTTATTAAAACAGAAACTCGCCTCAGAAAAATAATGAGAAGGTTCAACAAACATCTTGATAAGCTGTCTGTTTTACAGGTTATATTGTAAAATGAATAAAAAATGAATCATACACATGTTGCCATTTAATTTAACTAGATCTGTGCTGATTACAACACGTTTATCTTTAGTGAAAATACATTAAGAACTATTGAATGCAAACAAGGCACATGTCAAAAATCACTAAATAAAAAATATATAAATGTATTAAAAGTAGTAGGTGCAGCAGTAGTAGTAGTAGTAGTAATTGAAGTAGTAATAGTAATATTATTAGTCATAGTAGTATTAGCACTTTCTTTGTCACAAATTGCTCCAAATAATGAAATGAAGGTTTATGTTTTTTATTTTTTGGGGGAAAATATAGATGTTTCTTGTGTGGTTACCATCAACTTTAAAAAATAGATAAAATAGATGATAAGATGAAAATAGATTAATTTTGTGCAACCCCTTGACATAATAAAAGTAAGTAATTTCAACGAAACTTGTTTTATTATATTGGTGAGTCTATAACAGTGGTTCAGGGGTGGTTCCAGCAAAAAGTCACATTTTTGTCATGGTTTCATACACTTTCTTTAACATCTGAAAGCAAAAATCTTATCAGATGAATGTATATAATTATAATCAACTTAAAAATGTATCTAGAGTTAGATACATTGATTTCCTGCAACCATTTGAAATGATAAAATTAAATAATTTAGTGTAGTAACTTCATGTCAAGCACACGACCTTAAATGTGCTGCTTGTGAGTGTATGAGGACATCTAGTGGTTTGTTTTACCTGTTTTCCAGTGAAAGGACGAGACTTCTCCATAGAACAAAAGGGCTTTATTCCACAATATAAACTCGTAACATTTTCAGCTACCCCCGTGTCCTTCCTACGCCGGTTACACGCTGCGTTGGTACGATGTGAGCAGAGTCTGTTCCTGCTGCTACGTCACATCTGCACAGCTGTAATCCATCCATCCGTGGAGCTTCCTGTACATCACACCATCAGCTAAAGCACAAACACAACTCAGCGGAAATCAAGCCATTTAAGTCAATTCAGACAAAAATTATTGCTCAGATAAATAACCCTATTCTACAAAAAAAAAGGGAATAATTATATTAAGATGCATGTACTAAACACTGGATTTCAACGAAAAAAAAATGTAATAGTCTGTTTTTTTGGGGGGGAGGAGGGAAGGGGGAGGAGAGAGATGGGGAATTAACAACCTTGACCCCTCGGCTCTGGTTTAACATGCAGGGAGGTTCCAGAGAAGATAAATTTTAACCTTTAATTAACCCTCTTTACTGTTGTAAGACTCCTAATGGAATCCCATGCAGCACACGTCACATCCCGTGTTTGTTTGTTTGTTTTTTTCCGTATCATTTTAGACAACCACAAACAATTCATAAGAAGAAAGAAATATATATAATATATATATATATATATATGTAAAAATACAAAAAAATAACTAAACATTATAGTTCTGGACAACAAGTCAAAGAGGAGATAGCACCGTTGTTACAAAAGGGTCGGACAGACGGGACGGGACGGGGGGTGAGACAGGATCAGTGACTGGTGGTGGCTTTAATAAAACGGACTGGCGGCCGGCAGCCATCCTTCAGAATCTTCATTTCCTCATGTGTCCGTCGTTCAGTGTACACCTGACGCAAATGTAGTCCTCCTTCTCCGCCATCTCGGCCGTGACGCCGACGCACACCTGGTGGAACCACTGGTTACAGCTGCCGTCGCACTGGACCCAGTTCACCTGCAGGACCACATAACAAGGGAGTTTCAAGATCAATTATCCTGGTTTAAGTCGCTCCGGGAAGGACTGCGGAGTGTTACTGTACATTAAAATAATATCTATACCTATCTGATACTCATTTCTGTTTGAATAATACTTATACCCATTTCTATTAAAATAATACCCATTACCTATCCAATACCCATTTCTTAACTTTTCTATTATTAACCAACCAGATATGTCATCATTCAGTTGGTCCTTGGACGCTGCTCTGAAAATATCACATCAATCCTGTGAATCTGTTTTTCAGCAAACTTCTACATTAATAATCATGCTCTTCTTCTTCTTGGTGGAGTCCCATCACAAACGTTTTTGCTTCTCCTGCACTGTGCATGGGTTAGTGACACATAATGGGCGGTTTTTAAAACATTCATCAGGTCAAAGCATCAGGTCTCATGATGCATCATGTTCATTTCATGTCATTTGGAATCAATCATAGGGAATGTGCAATTTGTTTGAAATGAAATGTCAAATACTGTAACCGAATAATACATTTTAAATATTTAATTCACCTTGAATATAAAACTAGTTGACAGCATGAAAAATCTTTTTTAAGAGAGTTAAACTACCTGGTATCACGTTTTCAGGGTTACACCACATGACATTTTTGACTTATATTCTGTATTTGGTACGATTATTATATTCTAGGTGGATTAACTACCTTAAATTTATGCACCATATCACATGAAAATCACACAAAATCGTGATTCTTGTAAAGAAAAATGACACAAATGGACTTTTAAGAGACCCGACTGATGCTTTTAAAACTGTATTTGATAAGGTTTTTGACTTTCTCATCTTGCCAACCAGGATTCATCACCAACCCATTTAATGTTCCCCTGAATTAGAAGAAAAGGTTGAGTTCAGGCGTGACTTCACCCTGGTGTTCCTCACCTCGTCTCCCTCCGGCAGCTGACACCTCTCTGCTGGACAAACGGCCATTTCCTCATCGGAGTCATCGGACTGGGAGGAATCGGAGCGGGGGGAGGAGGAGGTGGAGGTCGGCCGCTTCTTATTCATCTTCTGTCGTTTGTGAGAGTGCTTCTTGTCCTTCGCTCTGTGCTCCACGCCTGGACTCTCCCTCTCCAGACGCCGCTTCGCTTTCTTTTCAGAGCCGGTCGTAGTTTCCCTCGCACCGTTGACTCCGTCCTGAAAATAATAAATAAAAGAATTTAAAACCGATATTCTGTTTTAATTAATAAAGTACCGCACTGCTAAGTTTTAATGGATCTGTTTTATATTAATGTATGTGCATACTTTTGACTGGTGGTGTATGTATAAAGACTACAACAGCTGTCAAATAGAAAAGAAAAGTAATCAAATGGAAATATGTATGTACTATATTGTTGTTGATGAAAGCTAAAAAAAAACTTAAGATAAAAATCGCTGTGTTAGGACTTTGCACCTGGTTCAGTGGCAGATTTGTTCCCTGAGAGTTAAGCTGCGTGTGTTTGTCACAGTCTGAATCGTCCTGCGGCGGCGGTGACGTGCATCTGCTCGTGTGTTGGCTGGTGGCTCGGTCCAACAAAACGTGGTACAGGGTCTGGACTTCAGGCAGAGAGACCTGCAGCAGGAGGCCCTCAACCATCAGCTCCTCCAGCTCCCGACTCAAACCTGTCAAAAACAGGCAGCACGTTATCAAAAACAGGTGAGTGAGTCGGACTTTAAGGACGTTTAAAGTAACATGAATAAGCTTCTTCTTCCTCCAACACTGACCCTGCAGCGGTATGCATCTCTGCTCGGTGTAGAACACGGTCTGAGAATGGCTTGTCCTGTTCCACTCAGGCGTCAAACAAGGAGCCTGCATCCAAAAACAAGAAAAATCACAAACTTCACATTTGTAAATAAGACTTATTTTCAGCCGAGCTGTTACCAGTGTTCCTACAGGCTTATTCTAGTTCAATAAAGTTGTGTTAAGACCATTTACATGAAAACAAACAGTTTTTAATGAAGATTTTCAAGTATTGAATACTATTCATATAGTATATTTTTTTCACTAAAACATCACCTGTAGTACTTTTTATTTTTGATGAACCAACAGAGAATGACAGATTTGTGATGTGGAGACACTGTTTTCTGGTAAAACATAAAATTGCAAGGAAAGTTGAAAGTAATAATACAGTAAATCAGAGAATGCTGATGTTGCTGTATATAAACTCTTTATTTTTGTTCCTCAGATAAATTATCTCGGTTCACAGAGAAACGATTGATGAGAATGCAATAAAGAGAATTTACATACTATAGACCTTTTCCAAGTCTTTTTAAAGGTATGAGTTCCAAATTCATAAATTCAATGCTTTTAAGACTTTTTAAGACCCTGTAAAACCTTTACAGGCAAATATGTTATGTTATGTTTCAGTAAAAATGGAAAGATAAAACTAGTTGTGTTGAGTTTGAAACATAAGTCTTTATTAGTCAGGGAGGGTCTGAATAAAGCCAACTGCAATATGGGAAATTTTAATTCAATATTGTGAGTTTCAATTAACTGCGGAGTCCCCTGAGGAGACCCTGCAGGAACCCTGAGTTCCATAAATTTCCCTCCAGAATGAGAAGCTGCTGCTGACCTGAGCGTTGCTGTGGGATTCGTTGCTGCTCGCCGCCCAGCGGGTCAGAGTGGGGGGAGTTCCCGGCCGCTCCTCCAGCTCCGGGAGGCTACAGGACTGAGACACCTGCTGAGCCCGTTGCTGCCAGTCCACCGTCCGCTCCACCAGGTAGCGCAGGGCGTCGCCCTCCGGCAGCCGCACGCCTATGTGCCGCAGGGACGCCAGCAGGGAGCGGGCCTTGTTCAGCGGGGGCTTTTCTGAGCGCTGGCACTGCGGGCAGAGCCAGGGGCGAGTTTCACACGAGTCCAACGGGTCCCTGACACACACGCTGTGGAAGGCGTCCCTGCAGAGCTCGCACTGCAGCATGGCGCCCATCGGCGCCTTCTGACACACGCACACCTTCAGGTCCATGCAGTCCGCCGTGGGAAGAAGCTTGGACTCGTTGGCCGCCCTGAGATTAGAGAAAGCCTCCATCTCCCTGACCCGCAGCTCCTCCAGAGTGGCCATCTGGTGGTTAGAATACAGGCAGAGTCACAACATTTTCTGTGAAATCTCGTCAGACGAGACGAGATGAAATGAGACAAAAATCAATGTCCTTAACTGCTGACAGTTTCTGTTGAAGAAAAAAGACCAGATGAGATCTACTCTATTAAATAAAAATGTCATAAAAATGTCTTTTTCTGTCACAGATTTAAATCACAATGAAAAATGCCTTCACTGGACGTGTGCATTTCTCCTCTTGATTAACATTACTATCAACTTACTGTCAAAGACTAAAGACTATTGACTAGATCTTCTAAAATCAAGGACTTTTCATCAACGAAAATCTAACTAAATAAAAATTAATACATGACTATAACTAATATTGGCATTTGACACAAGGCTAAGACTAAAAATAAGAAAAATAGGCAACAAAATTAACACTGCCTGATGGCAAGAGCTCAGAAAAATGGATTTTAGTTCATTTTTTAAAAATGGTTAGTTTTTTTATTAGTATTTGTGGTGGTTTTAGTTTTTTTGTAACATGAGGTATTTTAAAAAAGGTCAGAAAGTATTAGCAGTATAATTAGTTTGTTTTCTTAAAACAAGACACGTTTTTTCCGTTCAATTTTTGGTCAAATTTGTCTTGTTTTGTTAAAACAAGACTGATTTTCTTTAAAAAACTGATAAGAAATTATCTGCCAGTGGAATAAGATAATTCTACTAAATTCTGGACTAACTGTACTGATATTTTCACCTGTTAAGATTTCAGTTTTTGCCTTGACTGGAGCTGTTTCCAGCTGTGTTGACCACTTACTGCAGAGGTAGAGTCCTTGGTCTCTGAAAGCGCTTTCTCCACATCGCTGAGCGTGTTGAGCCTCTGTGTTTTCTTCTTGCTACTTTTGGGTGATTCCTTCCCTTTCTTGGCTCTCCTCTTGGGAGAACCGACGTTTCCGGCCTCACATCTCGGACACAGGGCCTGTGTTGAACAAAGTAATGGTGAGGCTGACACCAGATATTTAATATTCTTGAATATTCATCTGATCATTTTTATTTTACCTCCAGCAAAGTGAGAGTTGTGTCTTTCTGAAGGAACGTCGCGGCTGTGGATTCTTTCCATTCCTGCACTTCTACCATTAAAGACTCCAGCCTGTCTAGAGGCTCCAAGTGGACTTGAATGGCTTGTCCTCGCAGCACCAGGTCAGACAGACTGTCCACCAGCGGAATGCAACCACTGGCCTGAAAGAGAACAACTTCTGTTAGTGTTAAAACTGTCAAAACGAATCAAGCTGTAGCAGAAACGTCAAGCGTTTGTGCTAACCTGGAGCTCCTCGGCTTCCTGAAGCCACTCCTGGGCTTTTCCGATGGTGTCTTTGAGGAGGAGACCGTTAGGGAGGTAGGCGGGGATGCCGGACGCCTTCTCAGCTGCAGCACTGAGAGTCTCGATGGAGTGTGGTGGTCTGGTGGGAATAAAACATATTAACATCATATAATATGATACACACACCTCCATCACCTTTACACTGCAAAAACTGAAAATAACAGGTGAAAATGTCTTGTTTTTGGTGCAATTAGTCCAATATTTAGTAGAATTATCTTATTCCACTGGAAGATAATTTATCTTATTTCATTTTTTTCCTGATTTGGGTCAAAAAAAGAGATTAAATTGATTAAAATCAAGAAAAAAAAACATAAAAGACAAATTTGACCCAAATCAGGAAAAAAAACTTGAATTAAGGTAAAATATCTAGTGAAATAAGATAATTCTATTCAGTGTATTTTTTTTTCTTGATTTAGGTCAGAAAAGAGATTAAATTGCCTAAAATCAAGAAAAAAAGACCAATTTGAGCCAAATCTGGAAAAAAAATGAATTGGAATAAGATTATTCTATTTAATATTGGACTAATTGTACAAAAAACAAGATATATTCACCTGTTAAGATTTCAGTTTTTGCAGTGTAGTTAATAAATAAATGTCATATCAATGACAACCATCATCACAGGAAGCTTTAAAAAAATACTTTGATAATATCCTGTACACAGTGGGTTTATAGTGTAGTTATTGTGAAAACCAACAGTGTAGTGGAATAGAACCTTTATGCCACAAAAATGTCAATCATCTCTGGCAAAACACTTAAAAAATACAATTTCAAAACACTGAAGCCAATAATTCAAAGCTGCAATAAACTCAGAATGGTGAAGGAACAGAACACTTTTGGGAAATGTAGAAAACTAAGCCCTGACTTTAAATTAGTTAATTTGATAATGGAGAGAAGAGATGCACATTCCGGACAGCCATGCCATTAAAAGCCTTTGAAAAGCAACTTGTGACGTTAATACTGAACAGCACCGAGCACCAATGGAATGAGGGCAGAACTAAACATGATGCTCACTTTTTTTGTTGATCTTGTTGAATATTCTAGCAGCAGCATTTTCCACTAGCTGGAATTAAAATGAAGCAAAATCAGGAGCACTGACGCAATATTACATTAATCACGGACAATCAGTGCAAAGGTTACTAGGTCGAGGATTGACTAAATATTAAGGATTTGCTATGGTTTTTGGATTTATCCACTTAAGCTCCAAGCTTATTTTTCAGTTTTCCTGCTATAAACGATAATACATTTTGAATATCTCTAAAACCACAAAGGTTATATATTTATATAAATACATATAAATATAATATAAATATACATGTGAGGTGATTACAGAAGAGTCAGAATCTATTTATGTTGCTGTTATAGAGCCAATACAAAAAAATTGCAATGCAAAGTTCAATGATTAGTAAGATAAGAAATCAAAGATCAATAATTTGTCCATAAACTCACACTGAGGATCATTACAGAATATAAAGAATATAGATATTTAAAAAGGAGATTATAAAGGGCTATCAAACTGTCTAAATAGTGGTTAGTTGCAGCCCTACCACTGATTACTGATTATATTAAAATTAAAAAAATATAAATAAATTTATTTAGTGTTGGAGCTGAGGTTTCTTTAATTGAATTCAAGCCTTTTTAAGATCTTTTTAAGACCTTTACATAAAACTTAATACGCATTTAACAGACCGTACAGCAAAGAAAACCTCTTCTTCTGTGTTCATTTAGATTAATTGCATACTATGTCCTTATAAAATATTTCAGTTGCAGTTAGGGCATTGTGAATATGATCTACTACAACAAAAAATGATTAATAAGTCTATTAATTGGATTCTAGTGAACATATTTTATATATATTATATAAATATATAAAATATGTTTTCACTAAAACCTCACCTGTAGTAGTATACTGCACAAAAAACCCTAACCCTAAGACCCAGATATCAAAATTCAAGATTTTTTAAGGTGTTATTTCCAAATTCAATGCTGTTATGACCCGTTTAAGAGCTTTTTAAGATGCTTTTAAGACCCAGTATGAACCCTGCCCTGAATTTAACAGGTTAAGTTGTTACCAGAGCATGAAAACCTATCACAACGACTTCTTGTTTTTCCACCTTCATTACTGATGTTGGATCAGTCTTGTCCGCCCTCACCTGGCTTTCAGCAGGCTGCTGGCCTTGTCCTCCCAGTGCTCGGACACAGTGAGCAGCTCCTGGAGGCGCGCCATGGCCTTCTCCACGGACGGGTGCGGCGCCAGGCCGACTCCCTGGTCGATGAGCCTCCTCATGGTCTCCAGGGTCAGGGTGGCGGGCTGGGAGCTGGCCTGCTGGACCCCCTCCAACCAGCGCGCCTGCTCCAGACGAACCCTGAGGCGGGGCAGCTCGGGCAGCTCCACGTCGAAGTCGAAGCTGACGTCCAGCAGGCTCTGGATCTCACTCACGCTGGGGACCTCATCAGCCAGGACCTTCTCGCTGTG
Organism: Lepturacanthus savala; assembly: GCA_030544235.1. Lineage (NCBI taxonomy): Eukaryota > Metazoa > Chordata > Actinopteri > Scombriformes > Trichiuridae > Lepturacanthus > Lepturacanthus savala. Next base: position 5,447,377 of record CM060480.1, on the reverse strand, counting down.
CTGCTGGAAGTCCTCGATGCGATTCAAGAGCTCCTGCATCGAAGAGAAGGCGACGGGATTTAGAGGTCAGAGCTTATTATGCAGAGTACGTCCTGCACCCTGCATATAGAGTAGTGTAACATCTCTCAAAAACTACATGCTAGGCTGTTAGCTGATTTAGCTGCTACTTTATTCCTCATGCTAACACAGGCTACTGTGGCCCTATCCAATGCTAAAACAATAAACTTAGTGAGAAAGGTTCACAAATCCTGCCGTCCTTTCTTTTTTCACTCTCCAAGACGCGTTCACAGACCCTTAGGAAATCCCAGCACTATCACCTAACAGCACTGTCCCCCGCCACAACCTCGCGAGGCAGGGGACATTTGCTGTAAAGGCCGCTTCAACTATAAATCTGCAGGAAACCCTTCGTAACTGTCATAAATTTAATTTGACGGCATAGGACGCATTTCTCCACCTCAGCCTACCTTCAGCAGCGGGGCCTGAGGCAGGCTACAGGAGAGATTATACAGCTGCCGCACAAACGACCTCAGCTCCTCCACCGACAGCTGGCTCCGTGATTTAACGCTGCCGCACCGATACCTAGCGGAAATCATCAAAAAATTAACCTCAATGACAGAAGAATCATCTGAGGAGGCAAGTAAACCTGTTGTAGTGTGACGCATTAACGCTACCTGGTCTGCCGCTTGCCGTTCAACAGCTGCTGAGCCACCAAGGAGCACTTCTCTGCGTCTTGTGTGACGAGACGTAACCGACGCAGCAGGTCGTTGTCGGGGAACGTCCTGGACTCGGATTCGGCAAGAAGGGAGCGAAAGACCGGCAGGCCTGAGGGACGACGCCTCGTTAATCACAGTCTGACACGATCACGTGCAAAATTGTGATCACTGTGATAATTATTAACATTCATGCGTTGTTTTGTTAGTTGCCTCTTACCTTTCTTCTTTTCCAGTTTGGCCTCCAGGGTCTCGACGACGCGGGCGGACCAGCTGTCGTACACCGCAGATCGCTGCTTCACAGCGTTCAACATGGGGTACAGGTCATCCAGTGTGTGTCTGTAGCTGCAGGAGGAAATAAAACATGGAATTTACACTAATCAACCCGGTGCAGAGTTTGAAAATAGAAAATAGTTTAATATAATATCAGTAGAAGGGCTGCAACTAACCACTATTTAGATATTTAATTTAGATTTGAGCTGTTTGTGTGATTAAATAATTGGCTCCTTTATAATAAACATCTTACAGAATATATTCTTCATGTTCTTAATGATGTGATTTCTAGGATTTTATGGACAAATAATTGATCTTTGAACTCTCATCTTATTCACTATTGAACTTTGCATTGCAAATACACTCCTCAAAATCAGGTAGTTTCCTATTTGGTCTGAATTTTAATGAAAAGAGTAAAAGTTACCTTTGATATTACTATGAATGAATGAGAAGAAACACCATTTTCATTAGTTTAGTATTTATTACCCCAAAAATGAATGAAATCCACTGAGTCTCTCACAATTTAGATTATTTTAAGTTTTTTTTCCCTGATTTGGGTCAGTTTGGTCTCGTTTTAGGTTTTATGTAAACTATATTTATCTGTACTAAACATATATATAGATATTTGTCTTTTTGCAATATTGTAGCTCTTAGCTTATTTGCTCTGTAACAGCAACATAAACTGATTCTGACACTTTCTTCACTTTATTGTAGAATTCTTTTGATAAAAGAAAATAAAATAAAAAAGCCTGGGGTTTAAATGGTTAACAGCCTCGCTCTAGCCAGACTCACTTCAGTGTGTAGTTGGTCAAAGGGCAGGAGCAGAGGTCACTGATGTGGTGCAGACACACCAGGACTCCTGGTCTGCAGGGACAGGTGACGGCCGACAGGTAGCAGGTGGTCCTGCACTTGACACACTGCCGCTCGTCATCCTGGAGGTGATCGTATTTAGCCTCCTGGCAATGCAACATCCCCTGAAGATGTGAGCGGACAAAGGTGTTGAAAGCAATTGAAGCGTGACATGCAGAGTGTGATGACAGATTTTTACACTGTGTTTAACTTATTTCTTTAGCAGAGGAGCCTCACAAGTTGCATTAGAAACAACAGTCTGCAAACTAAGGAGGTTGTTCTGACAGAAAATCCACACAAATCCATGTATCAATTCTTTCCATTTTCAATTGACAATTGAAAATCCAAAAATGAAAAGGTGACAGGGTATTTTCTTATTTGTTTATTATTCTGACACAAAAAAATGAAAGGACAATTTTTTCTTATTTTAATTTTAATCTCAGATCAAAAATATGAAACGGAATAATGGGGCACATGACTGAAATTAATTTTAATAATTAATTGGTCGGGTTACGTGACCTGAAATTCTCTGTGGTCTGTGTTAGGGACTGTCTGCAAGTTACATATATCAGTATGAATTGATTGGTGAAAAATGTTACTAAACTAAAACTAAATGACTTTTCCCTCCTCTTTCTGCTGTAGTTCATCATATTCCAAGAGCTCTAAATAATACAGGTGAGGTTTTAGTAATTAATATATTTTATATGGTCAAAGTATGCATTAAATACCTGGAAATATTCACTAAAAAAAATCAAATAAGAATTTTTAATCATTCTGTTTGCTGTAGTATATCATATTCACCTTTTTTATTTTTGGATCTTTGATTGCCAATTAAAAATGGAAAAAACAAATGACAGATTCACACGTTATGCAGTAAAATTGTCTATCGACGTATAACAACATGAGCATATCCTACCATTTTCTTAACCTTGTCCCTCAGGCTCTGCTCCTCTCGGATCATGATGACCATGTCCCTGTGGACAGATGAAGCCAGGACCACATCGAGCGTGTCTGCCTTTAACGCCATGTTGCACACCATCTCGTCGTGGGAGAACACGTTGTTCCGGTGCAGCATACGATAATGATCCACACACTGTCTACCGAGAGGCATCTGGTAGGATAGAAAGAAAGAAACGGGTTCATATCATGTTCAATCAACATGTGTAATCTATTGGTAATAAATTAGAACACAACACTTGCACCTTTTTCAAAGTGAAAAGTTAACCTACTACCTCAAAATCCAGACTTTTTCTAGGATATGGCCTAAATCAGGGGTGTCAAACTCAATTTCATCCCAGGCCACATCCGCATTCTGGTTTCCCTCAAAGGGCCAATTGTAAAGATTATATATATATATATATATATATATATATATATATATATATATATATATATATATATATATATATATATATATATATATATATATATATATATATATATATATATTTGAGGCATTTAGTTTGAGCCATTTTTGTAGTACTTACTTAACAGTACATACTGTTACTACTGTACTAACATTGTTATGATGAATATAGTGGAAATTTCCTCTTGATTTTCTTTGCTTTTATTTATTTATTTTTTATATTTTCTGTCTGAATATCAAGAACCTGTAAATCGTAAGGTGAAAAAAGAAGAAAATATTCTACATGGTTTGTAATTTGTTAGCCTAAATAAAGATAAAAATTCAAAATAAATTAGTACACAAACTATATTTTTAAAAAACGTGTGAAACATGCAGCACATATTTTAGTGTCTTTTAATGTGAAAATTGCATTAGAGCCAAAATATAAACCGGTGCATACCCAATCAACAGTGCAGAAGTTGACTGCCTCTGCAAAGTTGAAGCCTTGATTGAAGCCGCTGTGGTAAGCTCTAGGAAACGTGATGACGAACTCCCCAGCACACTGGTTTGTTCTGTAAATCTGGAGGAAGAAAGGGACAAAACAAGAGGATTTACGTTGTTTTACATCAAATAGCAGCTACGTGTTGGAAAAGCTTTCACACAACCATGACGTCACCCATTTGTGTTTTAAGCTGTCCTTTTTGTAAATATTTGCTGTCTGCTTTATATTTATTTTAATTTAAATGTCTTCAACCTTTTGTGGCTCTTCTATATGTTTTGATCTTTGATCAAGTGAAAGTTGTTGTTAAATGTGCTCTATAAATAAATCGGATTGATTGATACTTGGACGACCTGCAGCAGTGCAGGTGAAATCTGCCAGAAACTAAACACATACTGGGACTCCGTGGGCCATCAGGGTGTTGGGGTTCATGATGGTGACCAGCTGGTGCAGCAGGTCCGGCTGAGACTCAAACAGCTCCGGGGCCAGTTTCCTCATCACCTCCTCAAGCTGCTCTGCAGCAAAACCAGGAGCTCCGTACCAGGTTTTGGGCTCCCCCCTTGTGAAAAAAAAGAAAACTTAAGCCAAAAATAAGGATATAAACAACACTTAGACCAATGGTTCTCAAATTGGGGTCTAGGGACCCCAAGGGGTCCTTGAAGGGGTGACCGGAGGTCCCCAGAATAAAGGACATTCATTAATTTCATTATAATTTATTCAATAACTACACAATGACAGAATGAAGGCCCTTTTTTATGTGTATATGGACTGAAACTAACAGAATTAATTTGATTTCCTATTAACATTTATTTCCTATTAAATATACCTTTGCACATGATTTATTTGATTTCATATATATGGTGTCCGTGGTCCAGTTTTTGTGAGTTTGAGGGTTCTTGACATGAAAAGGTTTGCAGACCAGTGACCTAGACCATATTTTATCAGCAGAATCCACTGCAATAACTAGAAAAGCCTCTGCTCTTTAGTATCGTCAGATGTTTTTGCTCATGTACCAGTGCAGATAGTTGATGGAGTAGCTCCAATGATCCTCGATGTGCCAGCAGAAGGAGGAGAAGCACATGCCGACATAAAGCCACGGCAGCGTCATCCCGCAGATGTCGGCTGTCACATGAGTCAGTACCGAATGGTTCATCATCGCCAGATTGTTGAGGTTCCAGCCACACTTGAGGTATTTCTGCAAGAGAACACATCAACACATTAAACCGATGCCATCAAACACTCAAAAAGACACGACTGACACATTTTGAATTCCAGCGGAGAGAGCTGTGTGTGTTTTGGACGACATTTAGCATTTATCGGTTTACCTCGTCAGCCGGGGAAACCTTAAATCTTCCATTGGGAATGGGGAATCCACTCCCGAACTCCTTTGAAGCAATATCCGCTCCATATTCTACAGTAACATCCTCATCGATGGCTCCCACCAAGCGCCAGAACTCTTTCTCCACCAGCTCTGTAGGTACCATCTGCAGAATCCATGAAAAACAATGTTTAACTTGTAAATTACTCAAAAGAAAGGGACAAACGAACCTACTCTGAGGCTCTTTTCTACTTACATGAACCGGCATGTTGAAGTAATCAGATTTGAATGCATCAGCCATTTGACCAAACGCACGCAGGGAATATTCTCTGAAGGCCTGCTCAAAGCCGAACGCCTCGTGAGGTTTGTTGCATTCCTAACAAAAAGATTTAAAACATGGTTCAACTAATAGGTCAAATATCTTTTGTAGCTCTGTTTGATAGATTTTAGGAACATTTATCTACTTTAATATAACAAATACTCCCACAGATTTATCATTTTTTTGTAACTTGCACTTGCTCAATCAGTTTTTAGCAGCTTAACTTCACCTGAGCCAGACACTTGGGGCACCTCCAGTCTCCTTTAGGGACGTCGTGTAGAGGAGGGATCAGGCAGAAGGTGTGGTAGCTGTCGTCACAGCCGTCACACAGCAACAGACGGTCCTCATCTCCCCCACTGCCACACATCAAACACACGACCAGATCCACCTGGAAAACACAGGAGCGGTCCGTGATCAATCTGTTTCACAGGAGCAACTTCGAGACTGAAAAGGAGAGTCACACTGAGACAGGGCCTCTTTTTCAGACGGAAACCTGCACCAAGTCACACCAAATGTATGTCAAATATTTAAGAAAGTTGGAAACTGGAAGTGGAACGTACTCCTTGATATGTTATCTCACGAAAATTTCCAATTCGGAGACGATCTTCTGGAATCTGTAACAGTTCAATAATGGTTTAAAACTAAATTGTCCTTCATTTTATATTCCTCATTTCATTTGTATCTTATATGCTAGTAAATATGTTCTAATATCAATAGCAATGTATAGAGTATATTTCTGATTAGTTTAAAAAAAACAGTGCTTTTCTTTAAAAAAATAAGGACATTTCTAAGTGACTCCAAACTTTTGAATGGTAGTGTGTTATTCTGAAAGATGAGAGCTGATGGGGATTCTTAAGAATCACATCTAATATAGAAAATGGACAAAAAATATTCTACAGCTGAGCTTTTATGATGATGATGCAATAAACAGACTGATCTATAAATTGTTCATGAAACTTAATACAAAGTGCAGATAAAAGACTTACTGGACTCGGAGGAACTGGAGGGAGGGATTTCTTGTACCGTTGCTTTGATTTTTCAACTTCAATTATTGGTTCCTTACTTTCAACTATTTCCTGTTTCACTGGAATTGGAATCTCTTTTTCTGCAAAACAGCAGGAAACATTATTAACACTGTGGCTAAACATAGCCATAATGTTTTAATGTGAACTCCTACAGTATGTACGGTAAATGCTGTTATTGAGGCCACGTTTTCACTGGAGACTCACCTGGTTCTGGTTTGACAACAAAAGAGCCCATCCTCCGCCTCAGGTTGGGCCTGCTGTCGCCTGGCTCACCTGCTTCAGTCATCGCACAAACATTCTACAGGGAAAAAAGAGAAGAGAAGCTACAGACAACTCACAACGACTAAAACTGTAAATGCAAGTGGGGCAAAATGTTAACCCTCTATTGCATGAAATATGATGTAGATATGGTAAAAAAAATGTTTTGAATGTTTCTAGTACTTAAAATGACCTAAATAATAAATATACACTAACCTTCAAAAGTTTGGGGTCACCCACATTTGCAGCTAGAAGAGTCATTTACCACATTAGTAATGTATAAAGTGTATTTATGAATAGTTTAAAGTTATCTTTATTGTAAAAACAGTGCTTTTCTTTCAAAAATTAAGACATTTCTAAGTGACCCCAAACTTTTGAACTTACGAAATGTAAGCATAGTAAAGCATGTATAGTCGCATGCTATGTAAATTAGGTCATATGCTTTTTCATATTTGCATATTGTTGTAATCTTTTTTAGCATATTAGAAAAACCCTTATGACATCAAAATGGAATTAATAATGCAATTCAATTTACTTTTTATTTGGTGAAAATTTTCCAAAATTCTGAATACAGGACCTTCAGTTGTGAGACAATTACACCCACATGTCAAATATCCATGAACAAACAGTATATTCTGGTAATGCGACCTCATATGTCCTTCAAAATAAAAGCCTCCTTTTCACACCCAACTGTAAAAACATAGATTTTATATCACAGTTTTTATAAAAATGAAGATAAGGTAAGTGTTTCCGTATGGTGACACGATGCAATAGAGGGTTAACGAGTGTTAACAGTGGATATGGCTGGTTTCAGGTCTCTGAGGGTCTCTGAGGGTCTCGTCACCCACCTCACACTTGATGCGTTTGCCTCTGCGAGCGCTGTTGCAGGTGTCCGGCGTCTGGACCGGCGTCTGCCGCTGAGCCTGCTCCTGCAGCTTCTGATCCTTGGTGTCAGCAGCTTTCATGTTTTCTTCAGGCTTCGGAACACACTGAATGAAAAACAGCGGGCCAATTAAAACCATAGCTGGCTGGTTAATAAAACAAAAAGCACTTGGTGTGCCTGGAAATACCTGTTTGCTCAAGTGCAGTTTGGCAGTACGCTTTTAATTTGAATATACAAATACACATGGGATAGGATGGATTTTAACCAGGAAGTGTGAGCGTATTATCATTACGTCGGGTCTGCCAGTGATAATATCATAAATTCTACTGTATGTGACAATTACAGGAAGTAGACCAGACCCTATTAAACACATCATTTGGTATTATTTTAACAGCCTGATTAAAAATAAAGCCATGAAAGGGATGTGGTTAGTTATCACTTAAAAAAGAGGAGCACAGAAAATAAGAAAGAATAAGGATTGAGCTGAGGAGGCAGTGAAGGAAGCAATGAAGTCAGACTTTTGGAAGCTGTAGTTTAATTGTAATCAGTCTAGAGTAGGATAGAAACTCTACTACAATATTAAAACTGATAAATAATGATAAACTCAGTTGTATTTCTTTTTAATTGTTAATTTTTAACTATCTTGTAGAGGTGATGATAATTTTTTTACTGCGATCCATTAGCTAATGAGTTAAATACAGAAAAAAGAAGATAATGTGTCTGCAAATGTTAAAACAATAAGATGGAAACACTGTATACCGCCCCAGCCATAGATAAACATGCATTTTGTTAATCGTAAGGCCGATTGGCTCCTTAATAGTGACATAAACATACCCTTTCAATTTCAGGATCCTCCTCCAAACACATCAGTTTGGAAGCTGCCTCTTGTGCCTGAGGCAAGAGAGAGCTTGGGTAATTACACCATTTATAGTGACCTCTCCAAGAGGTCACACAGTACCAATCCAATGATCTTGGATAAGCTCTCTTACAGGATGTTATGAGAAGGATTATGAGGAATATGAAGGTACAAATAAATTACATTTCTAGAGACCAGATGAGACATTTACGGTCAATATAATAGTCCGATGACAGTATTTTATGGCCTCCACAAAAATATAAATCTCTAAAAACACAAAATAATTCCCTTCTAATCTGATAGAATTAGTGGTTTATTGTTAAAATGTTCTGACATATTGAGTTTGTAATTTACATCTGATAATATAATTTTTTTTCTTTTTTACAGACGAGCCACTCGCTCCTGTTTGTGTGACAATATCTCTCACAATGTTTCATCGGGGACACGATGCGCAGCCGTAAAAAATGCAAGTGTTGAACTCACCAGCAGGTTTGCTCCACTCTGAAAGAGATTGTAGGGGTAGAGGATTTTCTCATAATGCCCTCGCAGGTGTGAGCCGACGGCTTTGCCAGGAGCAAAGCCCATTTGTATTGCAATCTTGGTCCATCGTCTGTCCTGACAGACAATGTCAAATCCACCCTCCTCTGCTACCAGCTGAAATGATATTAAGTGACTTTAATGGGAAGTCTGTGCAGTGGGATAGAATTTAAAATTTGAATATATTAAAAAAAAAGTGTAATAACACCAATAATGACCTTATTTAGTTTATATAAATCCAAAATCTTCCTCTCCACGTGAGGGATCTTCAGGGCACATCCCTGCAAATCCCAAAATTTGGCAATCTGGTCGAAGAAGTTGAGCTTGACTCTGGTCTGCGCCTGGTAAAAATATATGAGCAACGACGTCACCACTCAGCTACAAATAAAACCGACCGAGACGAGGAATTCGAGGCATTTAAGGAAAACAAAGAAATGTACTGAGGAGCCAATAATAGACGGAAAATGCTGATATTCCTCCAAGAAAAACGGGGAGGCGTGTCCTATTGTTTAAATAGATAAATGCACTTTCTTTACATGTGTTTGGATTCATTTACAGTCTACATTTGCAGCTTCGTAGCTCTATTACAAAGTATTAACAACACTTGTGTAATTATCTGAATACACCTAGTAATTACACTAGGGGAGTGAAAACCGATATTGGCAATTAAACGTACAGTTTTAGAGATGCTTCTGGCACACACACACATACAGTAAAATATTATATGTTGAGTATCATAGCTCACCTCCAGCTCATTGAGCCTCTGGATCCGAGGAACAAAGTGAAGTCTGTCAACATTGCATGCAAATGGAGGCTGCCAACCCTAAACAGCAAGAAAACATACACAAAACGCACATGAAGGTCATATTGTATAATCTGTGTAGTTACTACTGTTACAATTAACAAATCATATTACGATTTGTCTTTTATTTTTTTTAAAGATGATCCCCCTTAACAATAGCCTTTTTTCCCACCCTTACAAAGCACAGACCCAAATTTTGCATCTAAAATAAAAATCTACACTCACGGTGACTCCATAAAAGCAAAGTTAGGCAGATAACCGACGCAAAATCTCCACATTTGCAGGTTTTTATAGCGCAAGGCCTGCTGCTGTTATTAAAAGAACACAGTGATCTTTTCCAGTTTTACAACTCACAAGAGGCATTCAATACCCCACACGCACACGGCGTAGCATGTGCAATGACAATACCCCCCCCCCATCATAAAAGGAGACCCAAGTTCTTGGTTTAAGTGAGTAGCCAACATCCCCCACTGGCACACAAAATGGCCAGATGGAAGGCTCACCAGCTTACCACAAAGCCAACATGGAGGACAACACCCTTACAACACAGGCTCATATATGAACCTCCACAACACACTTCAATGAGTATAACGTGCAATAATAGTGTGTAATAGACACAAACTTGTCATTTAACAACAATAGTGGTCTTTGTGATTAAAATATCCCCATGTAACCTCATGTAGTTCTTGTCCAACTATTTATTTTGTTTTAATATATATGTGTATACATATATTTATATAGTCCACCATAAATAATAGAGGATATTAATATTATAAAGCATAACTTCAGAAATTAACACGGCTTCAGTTATTAGAAAGTGCCAGCTGACCAAGAGGTGATGGAACACACACAAACACACACACACACACACACACACACACACACACATACACACACATACACACACAAACCCAACTGCATCATGATGCTCTTCCAACAAATATTCACAATGCGCGTTCACTGCAGGTTCCCCAATGCATTACATGTGTATAAATAATACATAACTATTATATATTTATGATTATCTCATCATTGTCTTCTTCTACGGAGGCGAATGGCTTCCGCATCGCCAGCTAAGTCAACGCTGTGTGCTGCTGAATTAAGTTATGACAGGTTAGCTGGTGGCTAACTTAGCCTGCTAGCCGCGCGGCTCAATGACCACCGGGACCGGTGACCCACGGTGGACGACAACGAAAATCCACTTTGACGCGCGAACCAGCGCCGAGAGGGGTCGAAACGACGCAGAAAACGGAGCGAAAGAGCCGCTAATGTGCGGTGTGTTTGCGTGCTTCAGCACAAAGAATGAACATAGCCTTTACATCCGCCATGTTGGAGTCCCTTTAAATCGCGAGACGCTCGCGTCCATCGAGTGAAAAACTCAGCATCCGCGTCGGTAAACCACCGGGTTAACGCACTCACCGGAGGCGGCCGGACTTTGCAAATGCCCGTTTTCTCGGCGATCGGACGGATTTTGTTGATGAAAGCGAACGGGTCCCCGAATTCTTCCCAGCTGGGCTCGAAGACCGGGCACTCCGGGGGAGGCTTGAACTCGTCCGGCCGAGGAAGGCTCATCGTTTTCGGACTGGACAGCACAGGACAGGTCGCTGCTGTTTTTTTTTTTTTTTTTAGAAAAGTGTCGCCTCGGTTTGTTGCTGGAGTGTTTTTTGTATTATTCCTATTTTTAAAATCCCCCTTCGTTCACCCGTGAGTCTCGGTCGACATCAACACGAGAGGAGGCAGCTTTACACACACACACACACACACACATACACACACACACAAGTGAAGGGACTGTTCCACGGCAGCGAGCACGTCCGCTCAAAAAACTAGACACCACACACTTCTTATTAATGCGTGTGTTTAGCGAAGAAGTAACTGAGTACATTTACTCAAGTACTGTACTCGAGTATGATTTTGAGTACTTGATTATTTCCATCTGATGCTACTTTATAATTTAATAGAGATATTGTACTTTCTACTCCACTACATGTGCCTTTAGTTATTAATGCAGATTTCAAATTAAATGATTATTTTCTTTTAAAAAACAATTGATATGCACTTTTGTGAAAGGTCCCAAATATATGACATAGTGTACTATTAATCTAATCAAAATGTCTCAAATTGGTTCCACATTTATAATATAATATAATATTATATATATATATATATATATATATATATATATATATATATATATATATATATATATATATATATATATATATATATATATATATATATATATATTATGCTATTATTATATAACACAGTCTGTATAAACTCTTACTTTAAGTACATTTAGCTTATAATGTGTCTGTACTTTTACTTAATTAAAATTATAAATTCATTACTTTTACTTTTTATTGAGTATTTCTTTTACTTAACACCAATGTACAGTAGCCTACTTTATTTTTCTATATGAATTGATATTATCTCAGTTTATCAAACATGATTATTTAGTATAAAAGAAGTATGACTGGCTACTTAAAATGATATTTTGAATTGCTAATTAAATAGTGTGTGTGTGGAAAAACTGATGAAAGAAATAAAATATAAACCTGAGTGAAAGTAGGAACCAATACTATGGAAATGAGTGTATTTCCATTTACTTCTGTCTGCAGTGAAATGTATGAAACCACAGATGTTACTTTATCAAACTTTGATTATCAGATTGGTGAAAATAAATAAGGTGTATTTATAGAAATAAAGGATATTATGACCTTGTCTGGTATTAAAATGTTACATATAATTGTGATCCTTATGTCATTTAACATAGTTTATGACTAATAAAAACTAGACAAACATGTAATTTATTATAATAAAGTTTGCTACAGCGTAAAATCTTGAAAATACACCATATATGTATTTTTATTTGTCTTATGAATGTTGATGATAGAATAAAACCTGTTAAACGCCTTTGTGGATGTGTCCTGTGTTTACATTGCGCGGATGAATACTTCAGGTAACACCTTCACTGCTGCCGGGACTCGTTGCCTAAATGCCGGTGAGAGCATCTGATTGGACGAGGCTCATAAATGATTAATAACGTGTCTGCTGCTGATCCAGGTAGAAACACCTGTCACCTGTCGCAATGCAAACACTTGGTACACTTCACTATCAGGTTAGTTAAATCACTTTAATTCATATTTCTATCGGATAAAGGTAAAATATTCACCTTTCTGGCTGACAAAGAGACTTTTCAATGACAGTTGTTACAGTAATTTCATAATTAAAACAGTTGTATTTTTATACCCTCTCACTAAATGATGGTCTTTCTGTGAACTTAACCAAACCTACACTTAAAAAAACGTAAAAGTAAAACTTTGCTGTGAAATGTGCATTTATTTATTATGTTAAACACAATAACATTACTGTAAACGATTATTACAGCAGATTAATGTATATTTTACAATAAATTTCAAAGTATAAATGTAGAAAACCAGTGAAGAATTACAACTGAAATCACAATATATATTTATTTTTAGTTTAAAGTTAATCACCTAATACTGTAAATACAGTAGAGTACACTACAGTAGGTGATACACTATAAAATAATAAAAACAAATACCGTGATTTCAGTTTTATTTAAAGTATTATGTGACCTAATATTGTAAATACAACTGAATTACAACTGTATTAAATTGTTTTTTTTAATGTTACAGTAAAGACACAATACTGTAAAGTTACCAGAAGTACAATACTTCTACTGTAAATAATTATTACATTAACTTTCTGGATAATTGCTGCCAGTAAATTACCATAAACAGATTAAAATGTCAATAAAAATATACTCATATCATTTATATTAGTGTAAGATCTTATTTTAAAATAGATTGATGCAATTTTAAACCTGATAACTGTATTTAAACTATCAAACGTGTGTAAATCAAATACTTAATATATACTTTTATATCTTTATACATATATTAATATAGAAGAGTCCATGTCTAATTATTTTACTCAATTTATAACAGGTGATTATTTGTGTTATAGCATTCTCGGCTATTTTTAATAGTTTTTATAGGCAGAAATACCGTTTTCTCACAATAAAAAGCTGAAGAACACATAGGATCTCTTATCAAATTAAAGCTGTGAGCTGCATTGTGATAAAAAAATGTTTTATTTTTATTAGATGGTTGTCTACTGTCATTTCACTGAATCTTATTGGTGTCCCTACTGGAATATAATGTCTTCTTTATCAGTTTAGATCTGGAATTCATACTTAAATTCTTTCAATAGATACTGATTTTTTGAAGTTTAAACCCATTTACCAATTGTAACGTATTAATAACATGTCCCATATTACATTTAACCTGTTTTGACCACATTTTTTGAATAAATTGATGCAAAATAGGTTAGAAAATATATACATATATGTCACATCAGGTTTTTAACCTTAAAATAGTCATGGAAAACCTCCGTGACAATAAGAAAAATGAGAAATAAGAAAAATGGGAACGAGCTGCTCAATTAATTTAACTGATTCAATTATTTTTTAATTAATATAGTTTCTGATACAATATATATAGTAATTGATACAAATATGCCTATGTAAATATTGTTCATTGCAATAAATAAACTACCAGACTCCAGATATCTTGTATATTTGCACCAGAGGCTTCAGGCTTTATAGACTTTTTCTTTCCTACTGTGGCACATAATAATAATAATATCTTCCTATGAAATAGATTTTAATAATAGTTATGGGTGTTATCATGGGTGTGGTAGTGTGGGGGGTGGACCTGACTACCCAGAGAGAGAGGGACTATGATAATCCAGATTTTTTGGTGATGAATGAAAGAATTGGGCACTCCATTAAATTGGTGTCATAATTTACTATGGTGTGAAATATATTGATAACATCATGAGAGAATGAACTTTATGCCACTGTTCTATATTAGACACCCCCCTTTTGGAGGCAGGAAATGGTTTAGTCCACCCAGAGAGAGTCATCACTATAATCTCATCTGATTATATCTTAAAACCCTATTTCTGCTTGTTTGTTTTTCAATAATTTTCTTTGTTCACATGTTTTGTGCACTGGCAAAAATAGGAACCCACTGACAATTAATACAGTACAGGGCCACTTGCTATTATATTCGCAAATATTGGATAAACTATGCAAAGACAAGCTTTATTTCACAGATTATAATACAACTTGACAGATAATATGACATGAGATGATGATAATGATAAAAAACAACAACATGGCAGTAAGATAATCACTTTGGTTAAGTAGCATAGAAACAGTTAGGACTCAGTATTCGTGGTCTTCCTCGTCATCCTGTTCAGAATCAGGACTCGTTTGACCCAGCTCCTCGTAATCCTTCTCCAGACAGGCCAGGTCCTCTCTGGCTTCTGCGAACTCTCCCTCCTCCATCCCCTCGCCCACGTACCAGTGGACGAAGGCCCGCTTGGCGTACATCAGGTCGAACTTGTGGTCCAGGCGGGACCAGGCCTCGGCGATGGCGGTGGTGTTGCTCAGCATGCACACGGCCCTCTGGACCTTGGCCAGGTCTCCGCCAGGAACCGCGGTCGGAGGCTGATAGTTGATGCCGACCTGTTGGGACCAAGAGACAATGAGGAGGATGAAGAATTAAGTTCAAATTGGACTTTATTATTAGAAACAATTTAACACTCTTTTCTTTTTTAAAGCTCTAATCTTTTTTTTTTTCTTATTGATCTTTTTCTAATTATTTTCTTTTATTTTCTGATTCTCATGTTGGTGACATCCATCTGCCAGTGGAATTTAGCCGTTGGCTATAATCTTGCATATTTACAAACATGCTCCCAAAGATAAGGACAAACGGACTGAAAAACTCTTTTGTCCCATGTGTCATCAAACTGCTCAGCTCCTCACTGGGAGGAGGAGGGTGAACAGAATTAACAGGAACCTGTTGACATGAAACCTGTGAATCACTACATAACATGTCACAAAAACACACACACACAAGTATATATGCATGTAGGTATATACTTCTACTATATATAACGTTTCTAGTCATGTAGAATATTAGATATTTTCAATTTCAATTATATTAATATCATTTGATTATTGTATATATTATATTATATACGTTCTATTTAATATCTAGCTTGTATCTTTATCTTATTGTATCTATTATACTTGTATTATTATCTTTATATATTTATATAAATCATAATAATGTAAAATAGGTAACAATGTGTATTTTATTTTTCCAATAATTCCATGTGCAATTATCTACTCACCTACCTCATACCTTGTTATTACTACACAATAACTATAAGGTGTGTATAGGCATTTACTTTTATTTTATTGTTATCTATTTGTTTTCTCTGTTGTTGGTATTTAGGGTGTTTTTATTTACATATTTCTCTTGTTTGTGTGTCTATAGTTTTATAAAAGTGCTGTATGTGACGTGTTGGAGCTTCAGTTTCCCTGAGGAACCTTCCAAAGAGATCAATAAAGTCCTATCTGATCTAATATGTTCATTAATATGCATTGTCCCTGTTTTAACCCATTAAAGCCTATGAGCATTTGTCTGTCATATTATACTTAAAATAAAAATAATAATAATAATAAATGTGTAATTCATGTTTTTTTTCCTAATTTTTCAAATTATTATTATTCAAATTATTTTCAAATTATAAATGTTCAACCTGACATGTATATATCTATTTAATCATTCAAGTCTCTAGAATAAAAAATAACTTTGTACACAGGATCAATAGGTTTTTGTTTATGGGCAGATTTGTGGAAGTCATTAAAATGCTATTTTCTGCAAAGAAAATAGTACAAACTGGGGAAAAATGGGCTTAAATTAGTTAAGTATAAAATGACAATCATAGACTTAATGGCTCTTAGGCTTAAACGGGTTAAATAAATGAATTCACACTCAAACTTGAGGTATCTTAAGATTCAGATCTCACTTCTACGATATCACGCACCTTGAAGCCGGTGGGGCACCAGTCGACAAACTGGATGGATCTCCTGGTCTTGATACTGGCGATGGCGGCGTTGACGTCCTTGGGCACCACGTCGCCGCGGTACAACATGCAGCACGCCATGTACTTCCCGTGCCGCGGGTCGCACTTCACCATCTGGTTGGTCGGCTCGAAGCAGGCGCTGGTGATCTCCGACACGGTCAGCTGCTCGTGGTACGCCTTCTCGGCGGAGATGATGGGCGAGTAGGTCACCAGCGGGAAGTGGACGCGCGGGAACGGCACCAGGTTGGTCTGGAACTCCATCAGGTCCACGTTGAGGGCGCCGTCGAACCGGAGGGAGGCGGTGATGGAGGAGACGATCTGGCCGATCAGCCGGTTGAGGTTGACGTAGCCGGGGCTCTCGATGTCCATGTTGCGGCGGCAGATGTCGTAGATGGCCTCGTTGTCCACCATGAAGGCGCAGTCCGTGTGCTCCAGGGTGGTGTGGGTGGTCAGGATGGCGTTGTACGGCTCCACCACCGCCGTGGACACCTGGGGAGCCGGGTAAACGGCGAACTCCAGCTTGGATTTCTTGGCGAAGTCGGCGGAGAGACGCTCCATCAGCAGGGAGGTGAAGCCGGAGCCGGTTCCCCCTCCGAAGCTGTGGAAGACCAGGAAACCCTGCAGACCTGTGCACTGGTCCGTCTGGTGAGGGGGAAGAAGGACAGAATGGACACTGTTGGAACGGAAACTAGAAAAGAACTCTGGATTATAACAGTTACTAGTACACAACCATTCAAAATGATGGGGTCACTCAGAGATTTCTTATATTTGAAAGAAAAGCACAGTTTTTTTCAGTGAAGATAACTTTAAACTAATCATAAATACACTCTATACATCGCTAATGTGTTAAATGACTATTCTGGCTGCAAATATCTGGTTTTTGGTGCAATATCTACATAGTTGTATAGAGGCCCATTTCCAGCAACTATCAGTCCAGTGTTCTAATGGAACAATGTGTTTGCTCATCCACCCTTGATGCTAACATGTTAGCACAGCTGGAAACAGTTTAGCTGCTTAGAGAAGCTAGAAAACTGATCTGACTGTATTTTCTATTCATTTTACAACTCATGGTAAATAAAAGTGTGACTTTTCATGGAAAACGCTAAATTGTCTGGGTGACCCCAGTCATTTTTTAAAAATCTTTTAGTACAACCTACCTGATTTGGGCAATTTATGAAGAAGCAGGAGAATCTATGGTGCAGAAGAAGCTCTAAACATGATTCCTGAATCAATTTCTACTGGTTAGTGTTAAGGTTTATTATCATAAACGCAAAAAAGTTATTTTTTTAAGAAAATTACCATATTTCTTTAAAAATATTAAATTGATTAAAATCAAGAGGCTAAATTATATTGGACAAATTGCACCAAAATCAAGATCTTTTCACTTGTTAAGTTTTCAGTTTTTGCAGTATAGGTAAAGTAAAGGGTCTTAGCACCTTAAATAATATATAAAAAAACAAAAAAACATATGATATTTGTTCAGTGTGCTTTGTTGGCTGCTTTGAAGACAGAAAGTTTGAAATGAAGTCCATTCAGAACAATAATATTATATCCCTAATTGAGAACATGCTGATGTATGAGATCATGAGCTCATACAATAGGACTGTGACTGTCATTATCCCGCAAATAACCCTGATTAGGAATCATATCAGAATAAATGACTGTACAAGCCGTTTTGTCCATTTATCTGGTTAATTTTGTGAAGGTCGCACTGACATTTAATCATTTAAAAATCATTTTTGAGTCAGTAAACCTCTATAATCAGCAGTGATTTGTCCGTGGACTTCGAGCTTCGTCACAGACCATTTTGCGGACGCGCTCCATGACTCCATCGATGATTTCTTTGCCGACGGTGTAGTGGCCTCGGGCGTAGTTGTTGGCTGCGTCCTCCTTTCCAGAGATCAGCTGCTCGGGGTGGAAGAGCTCTCTGTACTTCCCAACCCTCACTTCATCTGAGGAGGAACATTTGATTCACATCAACCACAACTTGATTTAACTCGATAAACAGAACGCTGGATGGTTCTTCATTGAAAGCACGTCCAGTAGTTTATTATCAGCCTGTTATTGTGCTGATGGATGTATACGCTACCACTGGGATGATACTGTCTCTTTATTTTCCCTATTTAGTCTGTACTGGTTTTGGTTCCTGTTTAAATGCTTATTTCCTGTGATCGTTCTCTGTGATCTCTATTTGTTCTCATTTCTCACTTCCAGGTCACAGAATAGAACTCAGAATGGTGCATTAAATATATAACAGGATTATTAGTAGTATTATTTTTGACAAAAGTGAGTTTTTGGCCTAAATCGTCTGATAAAATCACATTAATCCTGAGTTGAAAGGATCAGACTCTTTATCAGCTACAGGATAATGAGCATTTGATTTTTTTTTGCCCGAGTCAAAGTTTTTTATTCTTTAGGATAACCTGCCTGATTTCAACAATTTAACAAGCTTTCATGAAGAAGCATGTGGTGCAGAAGAAGCTCTAAACATGATTCCTGAATCAGTTTTTACTGGTTAGTGATAAGGTTTATTATCATTAAGGCTTTAACTAGATAGATAGATAACAAAGTTCTATGTATGTCCACAATCATCCACTGTCAAGGCCTTTTGGATCGAAATGATTCATAAATAGAATATTCTCTGCATTTGATACGTTTTTTTGGGTTTTTTCCAAAAAAATAGGACAACGATATGAAGGATTAAAGCAAATAAATTGCAATTCCTGTTATATTTACTTACACGTACAAGGGACAATGTCAAAAAAGTCCCTGAAAACCTGGTAACAATTTAAGTCTCTTAAAAAGGTTAGGGTGATATCAACTAGTTTTATCTTCTCGGTGGATTAAATATATAAATGTCTCATTCTTTTTCAGTTACACTCATTTTGGGTCAAAAAGAAATGGTACAAAATGGACCAACAGGAACACAAAATGTCCATTTTTAGAGACCTGATCAATGCTTTTAAAACTGTATTTTACTTTCTCATCTTGTCAAACATGATTTATTAATGACCCATTAAGTACTATTTTAATTGCCAGAATATTACCTTCTTATTCTACCATGCATGTATTAACACCATAGGAATAGTATTGTTTACCAGTGTATTCAGTTATATTCTTGACTTGTTCATTTTATTTTCTTCAAATAATCCCAGCATGTGCAGTGGTGACGCTTTTTCATTGAATGGTCATGTTGGAAACTGTGTTTTTCCAGGTTAAAATTAATCCAACATTCCTATTTACACAGTTCTCTTCAGTAAAGGTTAGCCGGTGTAGAATGACAGATAAAGGAGTCAACATTGGACTTGTTGCTAGGATACGGAGGCAGTTATAGGTCTGTGCGGATGAAGATGCTCACATCAGACGCATAAGACCACACACACAATATAATCTAATGAAGGAACAGTCATAAAAGAGCGTAGATAAGGAGGTTTAGAATCAACATATAGCTGCTCACCGACCACCGTGGGCTCCAGGTCTACGTATATGGCTCTGGGAACGTGGCGGCCGCAGCTGCCGCTGTTAAAGAACGTGTTGAAGGGGTCTTCTCTGGAGTTGGGCAGGTCCACGGTGTCGTCCAGGAAGACGCCGTCCGGCCCCACGCCGTGTTCCAGACAGAAGAGTTCCCAGCAGGCGTTACCCGTCTGGACTCCGGCCTGACCCACGTGGATGGAGATGCACTCTCTCTGGGCAGGAAATACAGCAGGTTTAGGAGTAAAAAGACCCTTTTTGTCAGAAATCTATATTTTTTGCTTCAAATCACATAAGTTCACTGCAAAAACTGAAATCTTAACAGGTGAAAATATCTTGCTTTTGGAACAATTAGTCCAATATTGAGTAGAATTATCTTATTCCACTCCACTGGCAGATAATTAGGCTTTTTTTTCTTTTAAGATAATGTTTATTTCCTTAAAACAAGACCAAATTGACAAAAAAAACCTTGTTTCTACTCGATACTGGACTAATTTTACCAAAAACAAGATATTTTCAGTGGAAAACAGTTCATTTCTAGGCCTGTAAGGTCAATAGGTGAATTTTAATGATTCAATTTCACAATTACGTTAACATGCGTCTATATTTTCACTATCTTGGCTTTTCTCTGCTTCCATACTCTAATACAGAAATGTCCAATGATTCCCAGCGTTGTTTGTTGTCTTTCTTTGTTTAGTGTAAACGATGTGGAGGCGGGTTGCCAGATCTCTACTGTAGCATTTTTCAAGTATTTCCAACAGTCCTGTTTCAACATGTTGAGAATTTCTGCTTTTGTTTTCCCCCGGAGGAAGAACATCCCCCAAGATGATTTTCTGCCGTTGAGTGACATGTGTAAGACACGGTTGGACTGAAGCTTCCACCCAATATTCACAAAAGAACCAACAAAGAGACGCGTTCATTCTGTGCAGCTTCATTCAGGATAAAGACGAAACCTTTCGCTTCTGGATTATAAACATCCTGTCACTTGTTATTATTGTACGCTCATAAACACTAAATTAAATAAAGGCGTCATTAAATCTCTAAAAAAACATGCATGTTAACACAAACAGCTGCATCTTTCATATACAACACATGTAACATGCATCAAGTCTTTTTTTTCCTACATTATCACATCATCAAAGCTTTCGCTTGCACATCATCTTTTAAAAATCATGGAGATTTCGCAATATCTAAGAATTATATAAACCCTTTGTGATCCTGAATGTGAATTTACATACAATAAATGATCAAATATGAAACTTTTTTTAAACTTTTAAATGTCCTTACCATGTTGCTGTAGATGAGATGAGCTGGACGCTGTTAATGAGTCCCGGGATGGTTGATGCTGTCCCGTCTGCTGCCAGCGACTTTTATACCTGCACAGACTCAGTCACCGGAGTGTGTGTGTGTGTGTGTGTGTGTGTTAGCAGACGAAGTGTGTGTGTACAGTACATGGAGGGGGAGGGATGATGACTTTACAGCAACAGGGAGCTTCCTCTCCCTCAAAGTGTTGGTTAAATCACAGTTTTTTCTTGTTTTACTGGCATTAGTTGGATATTAACCCACATTAACACCAGAGGAAAACTCCTGAAAACTCCTCATCCACCTTTATCCTTGATCTGAACTGATGAAGGCCCTAAGTGACATATACTGAACCACCTGGTGTGGTCATGTGACCATGTGTGACAGGTGTGAGAGGCTGACTCTTTTAAAACAGCTGGATTTTTATCACTAAAAGTAGGTTTCAACCCATTTAACAACTACATACTATTACATTTAACCTGTTCTGACATATGATATAACACAAGTTCAGAAAATATCATGGTGACATATAGAACGTTTAACTTTAAACCTCATGTAACGTATGTCACAATAAGAAATATTTTAATGAGCTGCTCAAATTATTTAGCTGATTCCCTTATTTTTTTAATGGATATAGTTTCTGTTGTTCAAATAATTTGTTAAACATAACCAGCAAAGTTATAATGGTGATATGTGTTGATGAAATGCAAACTAAAAGATTAAATATGCGTGACTACGAAGAAAACATCCTGGGACTTAGTGTTAAAAAATAATCAGAAATGTGTTTGATGTGTTTTTTTTGATCTTTTATATCACGATAATGTTCCTTAAAAGAGAAAAGAGTCCTGGTTCTTATGGGTTAAGTCAGTTTATTGTTGATAAATCAGAATAGAAAAGGTTTAGATAAGTCTGGAACTTTTTCCTACTAGTTTTTTTAAATAAATGATGCTTAGGGGTTAAACATCCACCTGCTGTTACTAACATCTACAGCAGTGTTTGAGGCTGCAACAATTTATTACTATATCATTAATATTATTTTGATCAATTAATCCTCTTTTTTGTTGTTTTTAACAATGTTTTAATATCCCCCATATTTTTCCTTTAAGGAGAAATGGGTCTGAGTTCTTATGGGTTAATTTAACAGTAATTATCTCACTGAATGGATCAATAAGTGTATAGAGCCATACATAACTTAGCTTTTTACAATATTCTACAATATTTGGCCTGTAACTCCAACATAAACTGATTCTGACTGTAGTCACCTCACTTCATGTTGTAGATTTATTTTGATACAAGTTTTAAATACATAACCTTTGTGGTTGTAGAGATATTCCAGATTTATTATTATTTATAGCAGGAAACTGAAAAACAGACTTTAAGTGGTTTAATAATATGACCTGAAATATGGACATTTTTCATTTCAGGAGGACTTTAAACATAATCAGTGATCTCTTTTATATTCTCAGCCCAGGATTTTATTACCTGAAACATGTATAGAGGGGGTCTTTAAGTTGAAAAAGGTTCAAATTAAAGAATCTACGGAGCAATTTGGTGAATTTAGAGACATCAAACTGCTTCAAGCGGCTCTTTAAATCTACACCGTGGATGTGAATGATGAGTTTTCTTACCAAAGACGCCACTGATGATGCACCACAGATGGAAAAAAAGGTCAGTTCTTAGTGTATTTATTCACTTTCCAGGTAACAGTGATGGCAGGACTCTGTGTCCTACATGTACATGTTCAAATATATAAGCGGAGGAGAGAAAAAAAATAAAAATCACATGCACCTCATATTTTAAGAGGGACAAAATAATCAGACAGATACAATTCAGTCATTTTCTAAAACACTGTTCATCTCTAAATATATATACTCTGAGAGCAACAATAAGTAATAAACCTTTCGTAATAAAGTGATTTGAATCTAAAAGCATCGTTTACAGGAAGAATTACAAAAAACGGGTCCAGTTACTGACCCATTAATGACCGTTCACGCGAGTACACTCGGTTATAAGCTAACGTTACTATCAGCAAAGTCGAATGGGAGGCAACACGGATGTCCACTGTCGGATTTAGGCCAAAGTCATAAGGCGAATAGCAGCAGCTGGAGTCTAAATCCGCTCCGTCTTCTCGGTTCTCTTGTGATGAGTAAAAATATATTGCACTTTGAAGGACAAACTGGAAAAAAAAAAAATCTCACAGGTAACGACAGCAACGAGGAAGAAGAGAGTCATGCAACAAGTGGTGATGGGCTCCTCTCTGTCCGAGTGGTGAAATGTTAACCATCCAGCGGAGGAGGCTGCAGTCATCAGGGTTTTTTTTATATCTTCCTGTTTTTTTCTTTGAGAGTTTGTGCTGACGAACAACCAAACTTCTCCCTTTGTGGCTCTGTGTTAGTGGCTTTTTTTAAACAAAGTCTAGCTGCCTTTTCTCCTCCCGCGGGTCTTGTTCTTGGCGAAACGAGAATCACTTTTCCCGCAGAACGCAGACGCCCGCGTCACAGCGCTGCGTCGCCATGGAGGTGACAACCTCCCACGAGTCGATAACCGGGTCGTAACATTCGATACTGCTGAGCAGAGAGTTCCCGTCATATCTGGAGAGAGATACGAGACAAACGGAGGAACTGAGAGTCTGAACCACAGCAGAAAGCACCGTGACACAATTTAACGTCAAGATGCATAAAACAATGAAAATTACACATCACACAGGCCTCCTCACTGTCACGTTTTAAAACCAACACTGAAACCACTGCCTTTTAAACCCAGCATGAGACCTTAGTCTGTTTTATTGTTTCATGTACACCACCGGTTAAAGGTTTTAGAGTTTTTCTATAAATTGTCATAGTTTAATGTGTCATGTGAAAAACTGATAAATCAAGGTGTTCTAAAATGTTTTAAACACATCAGGTTATTTATATTTAAATGTATTTAATCATTTATTTATTCATCCACCCATTCATCTTCACCAATATAAAATGGAAAGTCAAATTTGAAATCAAAATTCATGTGCAAACAGAAACGAATATTAAATGGATGTTAAATTAAATAACATTTATTTTTCATTATGTTGTCTACATTCTATCAGTGTGTTACTTATGGGTGGAATTAATTTGATTTCATTTATATCGTCTCAATCAAGCATAAAACAGGCAGTATATGATAATAATAGAAAAATACAAAATAGAAAAATATGTAGTTTTAGACATTTAAAACATTAAATCTTTAAAACCCTGCTTCAAACATATAAGGCTAAATCAAAAAGTACCAAATGAACAGTCTAGTTCTTTATAGTTGACTAAGAGTCATAGTTTATTTATAATTATTATAAAATAATTATAGTGAAAATAAATTCTCCTTTTTTCCAGGGACCCTCTGCCACCCCCTCAAGGACCCCTGGGGGTCCCCAGACCTCACTTTGAGAACCACCCTAACCCCAACCGTACTCTAGAGATGTTAAGGAACATCTTCACCTAAAAAACCTGGGACGGTGTTATAATTTACTTGTAGGTTGAGTCTTAATTATTTATTCAACTAAAAAGACAAACGTCTGTGTTTTGGTGGTTGAGATTTTTATTATTTAATATCTGGAAACTTGATATTTTGCTGCTATTGATGTACATAAAACTGCCAAACTGAAAACTAAGTGAAATACACTTTGTTTTATAGCAACATTTAAATAAAGGTATTTAAAAAAAGTTGTTCAGTAGCTGTAATAACAGGGTTCAAACATTCCATCCTTGTATTGAAGGTGTTCCACATACAGACGTCTGCCACATCTAACTAGGTCACCGTATACATGAAGACAGGTTTTTGTGTTGTTTGGCAGAAATTCCACGATTATAAATTGATAATTAATGTGTTATACAAATAAACTTGCCTTGGAACAGATGTTGCTGGATTTTTGATATAATATATGCTGTGTGGGGAATAAAAGCATCCTTCTATCTGAACATTCTTCTTCACATTAACAAAAACAGTGAATTCAAAGTGGCTCTACAACATCACACAGGCTAGAATGGACAGGAACAGTGACTACAGCAGGATATAAAGGTGTTGTAGGAACTTGTCAGTAATTAAATAAGATTATAGTTGTTCCATTCACATTCAAAGGCAGAGAGAGAAAAACGGTATAAAAGGGAAGGAAACATGACATTTGTTTAAATACTGGGATCAGTGAAGGTTATAACATGACAGGAGGCAGAAATAGTTTAAAAAATAGAAAGAAGCTAAAGAAGAGAATCACAATGTGAATGTTGGATTGTAGAGCTGCAATGATTAGTTGATTAATCAATGAGTTGGCAGAATTACTGATTTGAGTCATTTTACAAAAGAAAATGTCCAAATTCTCTAGTTCCAGCTTCTCAAAACTGACTATTCTTGTTACCTTCATCCTTTATAATAGTAAACTGATGATCTTTAGGTTGTGGACTGTTGATGTGGACAAAGAAATATATATTTTAGGTTAAATCTTCAGCTTTGGGGTTGGGGTTAGGTTGGGGTCCGACTCCAATTGGTCATTTCTTGGGGTTGCAAAATCATTTTTGAAGAAATATAAATTCTTAAAATGAATATAGGGTCCAATATAAATTATTAAAATTAATATAGGGTCCAACCTGACATTAGGAGGAGGATAAGTTATTGATGTCAAACCGTCTGTCGGTAACTAGAGCAAACAAAATGATAAAAAAGTATATTTATTGATTTTTAGTGAATATTTATAGATATTAAATGCACAATATGTCTATATATAAAAATATTTCACTAAAACCTCACCTGTAGTAGTTAGGACATTGTGAATATGATGAACTACAGCAAACACAGCAGGAAAAGCCTCAGCAACATAGATGTTTAAAATTATTTTCTTTACTTTAGTAATGTGCTGGTTACAGTTTTCTATAATTAAAATGATTTATTTAAAAGGGGGTCATGGACAGCAGGGGTCGTGACTCAAAAAGGTTCAATCAATCAACTTTAAATTAATATAATTGTTAGTTGAAGCACTAATTGATTGTCAGATTCTGCAAGATTACTGAATTTATTAGACACACAGCCTGTCCAGCCCTGATCTGACAGATATCAGTTTCAAGTCAATAAGTAAGTAAAAGTATTTTTATAGTCCTCGTTTTAACCACAGTCACAAAGTGCTTTGTAATCCTCTAACCCACCTCTACAGAAACCAGGGGGACATTAGGACACGTACCCAGCGATGGCGTAGAGACGTCCTCTGAGGACAGTCGCTCCTACGTAGCATCTCGGAGTCGTCATGCTGGCCACCGTGGTCCAGTAATCTGTCCTGATGTTATAAACCTCGACAGAGTCCAGGTGTGAAACTCCATCAAAGCCTCCGACGACATAGATGTGGTCGTTGAGTAAAGCAACACCAGCCCCTGAAACAGAATGTTGGTGTCAGATAAACTATATCACACACAATTAGCTGGAATAATGAACTTTATTTGGAAATACAGTTAATTTTCTATTTCATATTAAGTCGACTGTATTCTTTTTTTTTGGTTTAATCATATAAAAGTATTTCAGTCTTGTTTTAGTCAAAAGTCTTTATTTAGTCTTTGAAAGTAGATTGATTTCAATAGAGGCCATTTTAGTCTCATTCATCTCACAAGGTTTATGTTGTTATTACCTGATGAAGAAGCTCCACATACTACGTTGCTAATGGAGCCTGGTCAGATATTCAGAGAAATACATTCATGTTCTGATGCTCTTTAAGACTATATAACAGTCTGGATAAAATAATGAGAGCAGAACAGAGAGTAAGATATGATTAAACTGCTCTTTTGGTTCCTTTATTACAGATAACACAGTGATTATGTCACTGTGAGCCCGGCAGAAACAGCCAGTTGTGTGTAAGATGGGTTTGAAACTGGTAAATTTAAAGGTTGATCTAGATGCAGATACGAAACTAAGTTTATCTTCCATTGTAAAGTGTGTTTTAGGAAGTAGATCATTTATTGAAACATAGATCAACACGTCAGATGACTGGACTGATCGGCAGCAGGAATTTGGGATTGTAATTTAAAAATCTACGACGGAGAAAATAAAAGAGACATTTTATCACGTTTTTTATCTAATGAAGTAGATTTGAGGGCATTGTTTTGTCATTTGTTCAGTTTTTATTCAAAAGGTCAAAGGTCACAACAGCAGTGGACGTTAAATTTAGGGTCCTGACTCAAAAAGGTTGAGAACCACTAGATTAATTGACTTTAAATTAAAATAATTGTTAGTTGCAGGACTAATTGATTGACTAATTTATCATGTTTTTAATCTAATGAGTAGATTTGAGTAGATGAGTAGATAAGTAGATTTCTTCTTGTCTTTTTTCATCAATGGAAAAACGTTTGTTAATTTCATCATAATCAGTGGTTGAGGGCATTGATCTTGTTCCATTTTTGTCTTGAAAAAACATTTACGAATATATTTTGTCTCGTTTGATGGAATTAACAGCAGCTGGAAATCCTACCTGACCGCTTGGTGGCCATGGGAGTGACACTTGTCCAGTGTCCTGTGTGAGGGTCGTACCGCTCCACTGAGTTCAGAATATTCAGTCCATCGTATCCACCTGTGAGGAAAATAGCAAACAAACAAGTTGTTTTCTTACTGTAACCTGAGCTACAGAGGACTGAGACGTCTGGGTTGGTGAGTCCATACCGAGGCAGTATATGAGACCACTGGCCACCACCAGACCTGCCCCTTCTCTCGCCGTCTGCATGTCTCCCAGCATGCTCCACTGGTCGATGTTGGGGTCGTATCGCTCCATGCTGGTGTGACGCCGGCTGCCGTCGAAGCCGCCGGCGACGTAGATCATGTCTGTAGAAAACAAAACGGAAAATCACGACAAACGCTTCAACAGAAAGAGGATAAGGGTCGAGTCATTGAGCAGGAGAAGCCGCCTCCATCACCTCCGAGTGTCGTGGCTCCGGCGAGGCCTCGCCTCACGTTCATGGTGGCGACGGTGTACCAGACTCCGTCCTCGTCAGCCGTGTAGTCCAGACACTCCACCGAGCTGAGCCTCGACCGGCCGTCGTAGCCTCCGATCACATAGACTCGGTCGTGGAGCGACACCGTGGCCACGTAACGCCTTTTCCGTGCAATATTCTGTTAAAAAAAAAAAAAAATGAATGAGGGTCAGTGACAAATAATGGTTGGCAGGACAAAAAAATTAAACTTTTTAAGATCTAGTTTTTTCATTTTTACCATTTTTTGACATGAAATGTCAAATAGTATAACTGAAAAATAATGATTAATTTTAAATATATAATGTATATAGAGTATAAAACTAGTTGATAGCATATGTTTCTATTTTTTTTTCTTTTAAACCTTTTTAACATGCTTAGGCTTATTTTTCACTTTTCCTGCTATAAATAAGAATAAATCTGGAATATCTCTACAACCACAAAGGTTATTATACTTATATCTGGTTTCAAAATAAAACATGTGAGGTGACTACAGAAGAGTCAGAATCAGTTTATGTTGCTGTTATAGAGCAAATATAGTTAGAAAATTGGAAAAATGTGTTTTTACTAGAGAAAAAAATACTTTAAAACAAGACCAAACTGACCCAAATCATATAGAACATTGTAATAAGCTAAATTATCTGCAAAATTCAACAATTATTAATAATAACTAGTTGATATAATGTGTTTTTATTAAGATTTTTTAAAACCTTTTTAACCACTTAAGCCCATGGCATGTTTCTCTATTTTCCTGCTCGAAATGACAATAAATATCCAATATCCTGTTACCAAAATAAATCTACAACATGTGATGTGAGTACAGAAATATAGTTAGAATATTGCAAAAAAGAAAAATCTAAAATTGTGTTTTATTCATTTAAAACAAGACCAAACTGACCCAAATCAGGAAAAAAAACTTGAAATAAGCTAAATAATAAACAATGTAAAGTTAAATGATTAATAAGAGTTCAAAGGTCAATTATTTGTCCATAAAATCATAGAAATCTGAGGATCATTCCAGAACATGAATGTTTAAAAAGGAGATTATAAAGAACTAAATTAGACAATCACACTAACAGCTCAAACCTAAATTAAATATCAAAATAGTGGTTAATTTCAGCTTTACTGCTGATATTTTATTAAACTATTTTCTAATTGTATAAATAGTGTGGATATTGGTGATATATATTGTGTGGTATGTTGTAGCTGAGGTTTTCTAATGCAATATATGCATAATAGTCTGGGAAATCTCAAATCACTTACAGGAAGAAAGCTCCATTCTTGAGTTTTTGGATCATATTTCTCAACTATGTCTATTGGTGACTGTTGGCTGCCAAACCCACCGATAACTAACAGAACCTCTTTGGCACCTGGGGGAAAAAAAATCATTTTATTACCATCAACAATTGTGGATAACAAAGTAGGTAAACAAGCACAGTGCAGTCGTTAAAATCGGATTCTTACCTAATCTGGCTTGTGTGCGTGGGCCCTGCATCTCACTCCTCAGCTCAGGTCTTAAGTGGAATTTCTTGGCCTCGTCGACAAGGTCTCGACATGGCAGGCTACACCGAATGAGTGGCTGAAACAAGTCAAAACTCGCTTAATTACGATGGTGGCTGCGTTAACCCATTTAGGCACAGATTGTTTTCAAAGATTTCATGCGTAGAATCACTCGAGTCACTAAAAATCATGTTTCTTTGCAGAAAATACCATTTTAATGGCTATTTGTAGTTTCCGCTCGTGCAAATCTGCCCATAAACAAAAATGTATTTATTCCATGATCAAAATTCTTTTTGGGGGGATTATTCTAAAGACTTGAATGATTAAATAGATATATACATGTCAGGGTTGAAAATACTAATAATCTAAATAAAACAGCTTCTTTCTGGGAGGGTTTGTCTTCTCCATGTTCTCAGGAGGAAGGGGCAGGAAGTTAATAAAAATATATAAGAATTCAGAAACTTAATTTTTTTTTTGCTAAAACAGCTGTATGAGTAACATTTAGATGTTTTATTTTAAGTATAAGTCACAGACTTAAAGGCTCATAGGCTTCAATGGGTTAAAACGGTTGAGAGGATAACTCTCGTTCAGTTCTGTCAGGACCTTTTTAAGACCATTTATATAAAACTTATTACCTATTTCACAGACCTGCCTAATTTGTTAATGTTCCCAAACAATTGTGACCAATAAATAATAAAGATCCTAGTTTTTAGTCAATATTTTCAGGTATTAAATTCATTCCATATAAAATATTTTTCCACTAAAACCTCCCAGGTGTGTTTCGTTAAAGCTTTTAGTAATGTGCTGGTTAGAGTTTTCTATAATTAAAATGATGGACAGCAGTGGATGTACCACTGGAATAATCAACTTTTAAAATAATCAATCGTTGCAGCACTGATGGATTGTCAAATTCCATAAAATTACTGAAATTGTTGGACACACACACCCCTCACCTCGATTTCTGGTGAACATTTTTCACCAATTAATTCCTACTGAAACATGAACCACAGAGGATGATGTTGATGTGGAGACGCTGTTTTCTGGTAAAATTATGATGTCGTAGTGTTAGTTGGTCGTTATATTATAATATATCAGACTATGAAGATGTTGCTATATGTTAGGTTTTTTATTTTATTAACAATAAGATTCTATGCAACTCCTGGCAAGACAGAACTTTTGGGCCATGACAGTTTTTAGGCTGGTTGACAAATTAAACTTGTGAGGAGAATTCGACGCAGTGAAGTTACATACGGCATAAATTTTAAGATTCAGATATCAAGATTCAAGTCTTTTTAAGGTATTATTTCCACATTCATAAATTCAATGCTTTTAAGACTTCTTAAGAGCCTGCAGGAACCCTGGGAAGTCGTAAGAATCACCTTCTCTTTGGCTCACCTCTGCATCAATGACATCTGTAATATAACGAGGGGTCAGCAGGGGCATCCGGACAAACTCCAGCATCTCTGGCAAATAGGGCTCCCTCTCTTTCCGGTTGTGTTTGACCCAGTTTAAAACAGCTTCAAATACCGGCTCCTCTGAGTCCACCTACACAAACACACATAATAAATCAGCACTTAAAAACAATTACATGGTAAACCAAACACATTAAACAAACAATTAACCGACATCTTTGGTTAAAAATGCTGCCGTGCAACAGAAGAGTCTGCTGAAGCCACAAATTGACACTCAGAATTCCTCACATGAGAAAAGACAACACAAAAAGAATAGTTTTAAACCGAAGGCAAAGTAAGCATGACTGAGATATACATGTAAAGTCTAGTTTTATTTTCAAAACACAACAAAAAAAATGTCAGGGAGAAGCTTTTGTGGGAATCGATGATGTATAAATCATCGTGTGATAATAACCGTGTTTTCACAGCGCCAGGCGTGTGGTTGGGAGCAGGAATTTCCTGCACACAAAGGCAAAGTTAAATCAGGTTTTCTTCCTCTGCAATTTCATCGTCAGCCCCCTCCCAGCAGAGAGCGGTACTGGGGGGGCTCTGAGATTACAGCAGGTCGATACTTGCTGCTCTTTAAGTGTTCTGGGTTTGAAAGACAATATGAAAGCTGTGGAAGTTAAACTCAGCTCACTGCTGTTTCAGCTTAGGATCGATTCTGCAGGTATAAAGATGTCCTGAAGAGAAGATGTTTCAGGAAAATCACAGACTTACTGTATATTATCCATGTTCTTTTATATAGTAGCAATATCCTTTTATATATTATCCATGTTCTTTTATATAGTAGCAATATCCTTTTATATATAACCCATGTTCTTTTATATAGTAGCATTATCCTTTTATATATTATCCATGTTCTTTTATATAGTAGCAATATCCTTTTATATATTAGCCATGTTCTTTTATATAGTAGCAATATCCTTTTATATATTAGCCATGTTCTTTTATATAATAGCAATATCCTTTTATATATTATCATGTTCTTTTATATAGTAGCAATATCCTTTTATATATTAGCCATGTTCTTTTATATAATAGCAATATCCTTTTATATATTATCATGTTCTTTTATATAGTAGCAATATCCTTTTATATATTAACCATGTTCTTTTATATAGTAGCAATATCCTTTTATATATTACCCATGTTTCCTATGTTCCTTTATGTATTTACTATATTCTTTTATACATTACCTACAATATATTACATACAGTATATTATTTTACATATTATGTATGCTCTTTTATATATCACCTATATTCTTTTATATATTTCCTATGTTCTTTTTATATAGTATCCATGTTCTTTTTAGATATTTTCTATGTTCTTCTATATATTTCCTATATTCTGTTTTATATTACCTACGATATATTTTTTTATAAATTACCTACAGCATATTCTTGTATATGTAATGTATGTCGTTTTTATATTACCTATATTATTTTATATGTTAAATTTATGTATTCAGCATCAACAAATCCAAGCAGCCTGGAGTCATCTGGTTTCCTTACCTGGATTTCGTCACATTTTATAAGCTTTTCGACTTCTGTCTGGCTGAGCAGCATGAATTCCTCATGCTGGACCACCTCGGAGAAATGCTTCTGGGAGAACAGCTCGGCAGCCTGCATCAGGTCAAGGCAATTATGAGTTTCGGCAAAGTCCCGAATACCCAGACAGTTGGTGGGATCGAGCTGACTCTCCAGAAAATCACAACAGGCTCTTTTCACCCCTGAGGAAAACAAAAAAGACACATATACACTCATGAATTATTCAAATTTCAGTGCTTTGCTGTCCTCGCAGCGATATCAGCTGGCTTAAACACACACTTTTCAAATCAAGGTGCACCAGGTAAGCCTACCTTTGAGCTGCAGCAGGCAGGCTGCAGGCAGCAGTTCCTGTACGTTCTCTACTGTAACTAGAACAGTCTCCGTGTACACGAAGTCCAACAGAATCTCCATAGTTGATGCTGTGAGCCCCTGAATGTCCACGAAAGATTTCCCTTT
This sequence comes from Lepturacanthus savala, assembly GCA_030544235.1. Taxonomy (NCBI): domain Eukaryota; kingdom Metazoa; phylum Chordata; class Actinopteri; order Scombriformes; family Trichiuridae; genus Lepturacanthus; species Lepturacanthus savala. Next base: position 5,414,036 of record CM060480.1, on the reverse strand, counting down.
TTCTGCAAGCTGCAGAGCCACAAAAAACAGAGATTGTCAGGTTTAAAGACAAGAAATATACCATTAACTACTTAAACCCGAGGATTACTTTTCAGTTTTCCTGCTATAAACGATAATAAATATGGAATATCTCTTTTTATGTACATATACTGGTATCAAAATATGTTGCTGTTACAAAGCAAATATAGTTAGAATATTGAAAAAAACATATTTTACTACAGATAAAAATACTTTAAAACAAGACCAAACTTAATTAAATTATCTGCAAAGTTGAATAATTATTAAATAATAACTAGTTGAAATAATGGGTTTTTATTTATACTTTTTTAAAACCTTATTAACCACTTAATTTTTCTATTTTCCTGCTCAAAATGACAATAAATATGGAATATCTCTATAACCACAAATATACTAGTACCAAAATAAATCTACAACATGTGAGGTGACTACAGAAGAGTCAGAATCAATTTATGTTCAGGAAAAAGGGAAAAAAAAACACTTGAAATAAGCTAAATTATATGAAATGCATTTTGCAAAATATATAAATGCAATGCATTTTGCAAAATATATATATATATATATATGTTATAAAGATATGTAGGAGTTCACATGAAGAATATATTCTGTAAGATGTTTAAAAAGGAGATTATTTAACTAAATATTTAACTAATGAAAATGTTCTGTTTATTTTCTTATTGGTAATATCAAAGGGAACTTTTACTTATTTCATTAAAATTCTGACCAAATAGGAAAAAGACTCATGTAAATAACAATATCCCTAACTTAATGTTCTTATTGTATTAATGATGTGGATATTGATGATATATATTGATGCTGTAACACTAACATTGTGTTTTACTGCAGATAAAATACTTTATTTAATGTTGGAGCTGAGGTTTTCTCATGCAATATATGAATAAAACTCAATGCTGCCCCCTTATCTGTTATTTTGGGGATTTTAACAACTTAACAGGTTTCTTATGAGCATCAAGATTCTGTCCAAATTCTCAAAAAATGTGTCTTTACAGGCCAGAAAGGACACAAAAACGTCTTATCAGATATGCGAGTTGTCCTCTTAGACAGCCATATTCTTGTATTTCAATATATAGAAACAGAATGTTCATCATGTTTCTTCAGCGATCGTTTTCAGATTTACCTCACTGGTGAACATGGCACAAAAGTAGTCACTGCAGGCGGCCAAGACGATCCGGTGAGCAGGAAAATCTGTGTTCTCCACCCTCAGAGTGATATCACACAGAGTGTTGCTCTTACGTAGGGAGTTCATCGCATTAAGGATGGATTTGGCATGGGAGTTGGTCATGATGTCTTTGGGAGCCATGGTGCCTTGAGAATCTCTCAACGATCTCAAGGAATCTAAAAGAAATAAGAATTTTTAAAGGACAATATTCACACTTAGCAACTACTGCGGCGTGTAGTGAGAAATAAATGATGCATATTTGACATAGAACTGTCTCTATCAAGCCATTTTGATAATTGATTAATCATTTAGAGTATTTTTTAAGAAATTTGCCCCCAAAATATCTGAATCCAGCTTCTCAAACCCAAATATTTCCTGGTTTCTTTAGTCTTCTATGATAAATGATAAATATCTTTGGGTTGTGGACATTTGAGATTGTCACTTCAAGCTTTTCTATATCAAACATCTGCTCCATTAACTGAGAAAGTAACAGATTAATAAGTGATGTTAATAATTGTTAGTTATAGCTGCATATCTTCAACAAACAAAAGCGATGACAAATTTATGAAATAAGTAGATATACACATATATCCCATCTTTGTTTAAACATATAAACTTGATTTCTGATTCTCATTGTTATTTCCTCTCATTCTATCTCATTTACAAATTCTTCCATTTTTATTCACTTAAATTATCATATAACTTGTTACATTCTTCTCTAATTATTAAAAATAAATATGCATATATTTTTAAGTAATACACTGCAATAACTGACATCTCAACAGGTGAAAGTATTGTGTATTTGATACAATTAGTCCAATATTGAGCTGAATAATCTAATAATCTTGATTTTAGTCAATTTAATCTTTTCTTTAAGAACAAAACAAAACCAAAACCAAAACAAAACCAAATCAGGGAAAAAAATACGATATGAAATACAATAAATGATCCAGGGAATAAGATAATTCTACACAATTTTGGACTAACCGTACCAAAAACAAGATTTAAGTTTTTGCAGTGAAAAACTAATGGATTTTTATAAAAGAAAAAAAAATGACAATTCCCTTACAGAATTATCCCAGAATCAACTCAAATCTTACCAAAATACATGACTATGACGGTATACTACTATTACTATTTATACTATTATTATAAGAAATCAAATGTGCATAACATGGAAACAGCCATTTCTTATATTATTCCACTTCATACTTTAGTATTTCACCAGTAACATGCTAAAAGCAGCAGCTCATGGTGGGTTCTTGGTTTCATTGAGGAAAAGCTAATAATGCAACTTACCGTTAAATGATTTGAACACTTTTTCCACCACTGGGAGGCAATGACTATAGCTACACATCAGCTAGCAGCCAACAGCTGAGGGCTAACACGCCAACGCTCAGACAACAACTGGGAGAACACAGACACGTAAAGTGAATGGACAGGCGGCACAGGAAGCGACAAACACACACAGGAACCCGTTAAAAGACGCAGAATACCTGCGGCTGTGGGGGAAAGGAGAGTCAAAAACTAGCTAAGTCGCTTTGCTAGCTTAAAAAAAGCCCAACAAAGTCCCTTGTCCCAGCTCTCTGGCTGTCAGTCAGTCACAGTCCGGAGGAAGAAAAAAAAAACTACAGCTGATCCATGCCGATGCCGGAAGTCGCTTTGTCGCGGCCTCGTGCGGGAGCTCGTGCTGTCTGAGGGTTCACGTGAATGTCATAGTATTCCCGCTGTTTTGTTTTAAGCCAGCTTCTAATGTTTCGTGGACTGAAAACTGCAGCAGGTCACAGCAGCAGAGACTCCACAGATTGGACGTAAACACACCGTTGCGTCACTTCACGCATTGTACGTGCGCGCTCCCGGCGGCCGGACGCAGAGGAGCAGGGCGCGCGCGTTTTGCAACACAGATACACGCTTATTTTCCGTTTGTCTCGTTTATTTATATTTAGACAGTCTATGCAGTCGTGGAGTACAAGTAGGAATATTATTATTATTATGTGGAAATACCCAATAACAAGTAAAAGTACTGGAATGTTACTGAAATAAAAAAATACTGAAGTATTATAAGCAAAATGTACTTAAAGTATCTAAAGTGTAAGTACTAATGCAGACTATGGAGTTTTACATGTAAAATCACTTTGTTGTTTGTTTTTTTATCAATGTGGAACAAATTTGACATAAGTTGGATTAATAGCATCATTATATTTATATACAATTTCAAGTAAAGAGCAACAATGTTGGTGGAATATAGATAATACAATATTAAAATACAGTAATAATTGAAATCCTTATCTGACAAGTAATGACAGCTGTCAGATAAATTTATTGGGATAGAATAAACAATATATCTTTTACAAAGATTATATATTTTCTTGAGATGTGCTCCCCTTTGAATACTATTCTTTATCTGAGGATTAGTGCATGTTTAGACATTTAAAAAGGACACTTTATTGCATGTTTAGACATTTAAAAGGAGAAACTTAATGCATGTTTTAACATTTAAAAAGGGCACTTTAGTGCATATTTAGACATTTAAAAAGAGGACTTTGGTGCATATTTAACAATTTAAAAGGAGGAACTTCATGCATGTGTTTGACATTTAAAAGGACATGTTAGTGCATGTTTTAACATTTAAAAAGGGCACTTTAGTGCATATTTAGACATTTAAAAAGGGCACTTTAGTGCATATTTAGACATTTAAAAGGGCACTTTAGTGCATGTTTAGACATTTAAAAAGAGGACTTTAGTGCATATTTAACAATTTAAAAGGAGGAACTTCATGCATGTGTTTGACATTTAAAAGGACATGTTAATACATGTTTAGATGTTTAAAAGGGCACTTTAGTGCACGTTTTAACATTTAAAGGGGCACATCAGTCCACATTTCTACATTTAAAACTAAATTTAGTGCATGTTTAGACATTTAAAAAGCCACATTAGGGTGCATTTTTACCAATTAACACACCTTTACCCTCCTGTGCACGTCTATGTTCTTCATTCAATTTGACATCATGGTTGACTTGTCATTTGCATTGTTCAATAAAGCATTTAAAAAAAAGACGCCTCCTCTGTTCTCAGAGTTTCTCCTGGATGAATCTGAATTTAACAAAAAGCAAAACTAAATTACACTTTGACAAGAGCCGACAAATCCAGTTTTATATCCAGAAAAGCTGCATGTGAATGTTATGTATAAAAACCACACGCCTTCTGGTGCGTTTTTTTTAATCCACCCGAGGAAGGCAGCAGGCTGCACCGGGGAGGAGGAGGAGGAGGAGGAGGAGCCTGCGGCGTGTTTCCGCTAAAATAGCAGGCCGAGAGCGCACCGCTGAAATCTACGCTGTCCTGCGCACAATTACCGAACAGCGGCGGAACAGTTGTCAGCTATTATAGGGGGGGACACTTTGTGCGTAAAATACTGTCTAGTCACTGGGGAGCTGAGGGGGTTTTAAACACTAGGAGTAAAAGAAGAAGAAGAAGGAGGAGGAGGGAAAAAAGGAGAAGGAGTGGCAGCTGGACTGTCCGCCGCAATGGAAGCCGAGTTTCGGGAAATCGATGAAAACGGGAGTTGGAGCGCCATTTATCAGGTAGGAGCTGCCGTAGAAAACCGAGGCTGGGGGTTAAAAAACAGCGGCGTCACTTTGTGTCAGGAAAAAGCTGAAAGATCAGAGGTGAACGTCAGCGGCAGAAGTGAGCATCGTTTCTGTGGTTTTCTTTTTTTTTGTTGTTTTAGTTCGAGTCGCTGTTCCGGCTGCTCGGATCAATCCGATGATTGATGCGTCTGTCTGGGTCTGAAAAAGCTGCAGCACATCACATCCGAGACTAGAAACTGAACACCTTTACGCGTTACTTTGGACTATTTCCGTCTTTCTTTCAACATTTCAGAGGGAAATGTTGTACTTTCTGCTCCCAGGACATTGATCTGGCAGCTTTAGTAGCTCTTTAGATGCGGATTTGACACAATAGACAATAAAAAAAGCTTTAAAAAGACACAATTACAGATGAAAGCAGTGGTTTTAACTTTATATTTTGATGTTTCAAACTTACCTCTTCTACAACCCTCTCACATGGTTTCATTTTAATACATGATCCAATATTTCACCAAAGATCAGGTCCAAAAAGCAGGTTTTTCTTCTTCTATCATTTCATATTAATAAGTTCCATGACCCCTGAAACATGTATCTGGTGGTCCTTTTGGAGGGGCCCTACCCTTATGTTGGGAACCACTGGACTAAACTGGCTCCGCCTCCAACAGTAACATGTTGCTTCTTCTTATTAATAATCTAATGACACATGTAATAATACATCAAACCACTGCTTTTACTGTAACTACATATTGCTGCTAATTCTCATGTACTTTAACTTAAAGTAGTATTTTTACAGCTTTTATTTTGGTAGTTTTCTTCTTTCATCAACTTCTAGTCACTTCCTTTTATTTTTTGGGGATTATTTTATTAGTTATTTATTTATTGGGGGTGTGGGTGAGGAAAAAATAGAAAATTCTAAATTAAAATGCAGCAATTTGAGAGCAAAATCAAGAAGCAATCATCAATATCAACGCATAATATTAAACTCACAAAACTGCAAATTAATCTGTTCCAATTGTACCTTAAAGGGATATTTTAGAGTTTTTAACACTCCTGACATCTGAGTGGACAAATATTTTTCATGAAAATGATGACATCAAACTCAGTTCCTCAGCTTTTCCTAATTAATTTACTGATTGTTATATGAAAAGTTCTCTAAAATAATTTTAAAATATTTATTTTTTATTTATTTATATTAAATAAAGGTATGGAGTACCATACCTTAACAACGCCTCTGGTTTTCTAGCATGAAAAAAACATGAATTTCAGATGAGCTTGGTGATATTAATATTGTTTTATCACACAGATTAGTGTATTTTCTATAAAATATATTCTCACACACACACACACACACACACACACACACACATGCTACACTAGCACACATGAGGGCACTTTCAGGGAGTTGTCACATCCATCTGTTTATAGTAAGAGCACTTGATGTGGGCCTTTTTTCTGCTTAATTTAATGCAGAAAGGAACAACGCCCCTTTCAGTACCGTTCATAACTACTTTAAAGAAAATGGCCGATTACGTCAGAACTTTAATTTGATGTTAACGAAATCTATTTTTTTCCTGCTGCAGGAGATTCGTCAGCAGTCATGTGAATTACCGTGCAGGGTTGCCAAATCACCTGAGAACAAGACTCGGAATCGTTACAGGGACGTTAGCCCATGTAAGTTGTTTAATATGATTATTATTATCATCAAATGTGACTATTTGATGCTTTTGTATGTAAAGAAACAGATGACTTTTGAAGACATTAGCTTATTCTAATATCTTATTATTAATTAAAGTTCTATTCCATTTGAGGTGCTGCTACTGAGCATGCTGGCTCACTGCTGTAATAAATAGAATTGAACCTTAATTAGCTTATTCGGTTTAGCTTTTAGCTACTATTTAATGTAGATATAGTTGCCGTGGGGATAAAAGGTCTGTTAATTACAATTATAAGAAATGTAATATACATAATGTTTTACAGGTAGGTGGCTGTGAAATGTATGCAGAGAAGTAAAGCAGCATAAAATGGAAATATTCAAGTAAAGTACCTCAAAATTGTATTAAAGTACAGTATTAGTACAGTACTGGTAAATACTAGTATACTGCAAAAACAGGTGAAAATATGTTGTTTTTGGTACAATTAGTCCAATATTGAGTAGAATTATTACTCCACTGGGAGATAATTTAGCTTATTACAAGTTTTTCCTGGTGTTTTTAATAAAACAAGACTAACATTCTCTTTAAAAGAAAGATTAAATTGACTAAAATCAAGAAAAATGTTGCTGCAGTGATATTAATAGAAAAATATCCTCCATAATAGTAAACTACTAAAAAGACCATTTTACTGCAAAATGAGTAATTTTACTTGCAAAGACTGAAATCTTAATTTCTCAATTTAATTTTTAAGAAAATGTTCGTTGTCTTTTCTTATTCTCAGAAAAGAAAACCTAAAACAAGATAAATTATTTGCCAGTGGAATAAGATAATTCTATATATCGGACAAATTGTACCAAAAATATATGTTCTCCTGTTAAGATTTCGGTTTTTGCAGTTTACTAGTTCTGTTTAGGCACTTTAATATTTTATGCTGCTTTATAGTTTCACTTCCAGATAATTTAGGCAGATAATTTATCTTATTACAAGTTTTTTGTTTTTTTCAGAAAAAAGATTAAATCAACTACAAGCAGGAAAAAAAATCTTGAAATGCACTAAATTATCTGCCAATGGAATGAGATAATTCTACTATGTTGGATTAATTGAGCCTGATAATATTTCAGTTTTTGCAGTGTGTTTTTTAAGCACAGTTTTTACTTCAAATAATTGATATTGATGGCAATTTCTATTCTAGCTGCAGAATTGGACATGAGATCAGTCTTAAGCACAACTTGATGACATTAAAAATGTTATATATAGTGTTGGGGACTCCACCTACACTGTTGGGTCACATGTGACAGAGCTAAACTCTGTAATCTCCTATTTATGTTCAAACATCAGCCAGTGGTGACTTATTCTTTACAGAAACAGCAGCAACAACACACGATAAGATGATTTTCTTTTTTTTTTTCACTGTAGAATGTTGTGCAAAACACGGCGGGTGACTAGATAGACCGATAGATACTTTATTGTCATTTCCTTACCAGCGAAATTGAAAAGTTCCTCCTCTGCACAGTGTGACAAGACATAACAAATACCACTTTTTAACCTCAGGTTTAAGAAATGTGGTAATCATTTGACAATGGTAGTGTTACACAACGGGGCCGAGCGTTGCGTCACCGTGGATGCACTGACATAACAAAACTCTCCTGATCCGGAATGCGACCTCCCTTTCCAGAGAAACTAATTCATCATTGTGTGTTTGAGTCATATCTCGGACAAATTGCCCTGAAATACTAATGACAGAATCACAACATAATTCATGTATAAGATATTTCACAGTTCAACAGCTGAACAATGCTGTTTCCTCTTTTTTTTTCCTCCACATTGAATAAGCAAATGCGAACAAGGCTGCAAATAATCAGTGTTTGCTGTGAAGTGTGTGTGTTTTTACTTTTAACAAGATATGAAAATCAGTAACCTGAAACTGATTTTTGCTGGATATCAGGAGGTGTTATCTGTTTTCACTATAAAAGGCAAAAGCTATCACCTGTGTTTTAATAGAATATCAGAATATCACGTGGTTGCTGCAGCTGTGTTGGTTCTAGAATTGCAGCTCTTGTCCCTGGGGGGTGGCTGTGAGATTAAAAAAAGGCTAATTTTCATAATAATTTATTTTTATTTCTTCTTCTCAGTTGACCACAGCAGAATATGCCTGCAGCAGAGTGTGAATGACTACATTAACGCCAGCCTAATAACAGTAGAGGAGGCACAGAGGAACTATATCCTCACTCAGGTAAGAATGGAGCTTAATAAAAAATAAGATATAATCAATAGGAAAATAAAAGGGAAAGCTCACGTGATCAGGGTGGTTTGAACTGGGCTTGAGATGGAACTATTTAACCCCTGATACAGAGGCAGCATTGAGTTTTATCATAAATCACATTAGAAAACCTCAGCTCCAACACAAAATAAGTAAAATGAGTAAATAAGTAATATCCACATCATCAATACAATAAGGAAATAGTTTAATATAATATCAGTAGTAGGGCTGCAGATAAACACTATTTAGATATTTAATTTAGATTTAAGCCTCCTTTTCTCCTTTTTAAACATCTTACAGAATATATTCTTCATGTTCTGTAATTATCCTGTAATGATTGATTAAATGATGTCGCCTAATTAAAAAGTGACTGAACTTGTCATGGCACAAAAGTTCTAGAATCTTGGTGTTTACCCCAGGAAGCAAACTGCAGTGAATATGGTTATTGGATATTTTCTTAATGTTTGGTTTTATCAGGACATTGTCCATGTAAATAAATAGTGTAGATTATAGCAACACTATCAGAAATCAGTGTCTTTACATCACCAATCTACCGTCGTTCTCTGTGTTAGGGACCGTCTGCAAGTTACATGATTCATTATAAATTGATTGATCGTCATATTCACAATGACCTAACTGAGGTTTACTAAAACCATATTGTATACAGGCGTAATACGCATTTTATACTTGATATTATTGACTTTTTATCATTCCGTTTGCTGGAGTAGGTCATATTCACAATGCCTTAATTACTGCAGGTGAGGTTTTAGTGAAAATATATTTTTAAATCGATGTAGTATCCATTTAATACAAATATAATACCGATTAATACAAAATCTCTTTCTTTGCCGGTGGGTCTGTGAAATGGACATTGAGTTTTCTATAGATGGTCTTGAATTTAACTTGAAGAACCTGTAGGAACCCTGTGTACTCAACACATGATATTTTCAGTGTTCACACTGACAATAATGGAAATGCAGTGCGTTAAGAACCCAGGTGATAAACTCAAAACTATTAAAAGTTGGACACGTCTCACCCACAAAAAGCCGCCATCTTTCCTGTGTAGAGGAAGGGGAAGGACCAGCTAGAAGAAGTTTTAAAGTAAGATAAAAGCTCTTTACATTTTTTTCTGTAGGACTGTTGAATCTTATTTTATCACATAAAAACATATTTGTGACATATTTACTGTCCTACACAGTGGAAATGTGATGGCTTTTAGCTGTAAAATCTCCACTTCTGCTGCTTGAGGTGAAATACAACCGGGGATATGTGGCTTCACTGTGAACAGTCTGCTGATAATGACATACTAAAATATGCATTTATTCAGTAGCATGCAGAATATCCTGTAGGAAACATGTGCAAAAAGGTGGGAGTGCTGTTTTAAGCCCTGAGGGCTGCCTGCAGGCTGTTTTCAGCTGAGAGGTGAAACACAGGGTAGAAAAAGATAAATAATTCACTCATCAAGGTTTTTTTTCTGTGAGCGAACAGTAATAATAGAAGGTGATTTAGATGAGATTATCAACATTTTATGGATTCTTCTCTCAGAGGAAGAGGAATCAGTTTAGTGAGTAAAACAAACTGTTTAGAATTTGTGCTCAATTGTAATTTTCCTGGGAAAACATGGAAAATGAGGGAAAAAAAGGTCAAATGATTTATCCTCCTCTGCCCTGTGAGCAAATGCAAACAGGTTAAAAGATATCCCCATTAAAAAGTCAAGTCTTCACATTAATTAATCAGAAGTTTAGATATTAGGGAATAAAAATACTCTAAATCAGTGGTTTATCACATTTTTTCAACCATAGACCCCATAAGGTAAGATTTGTGCTTTAAGATGTTTTATGAGAGGTTTAATTAACACATAAATTTAATTTTTGTGTATTATTTTCACATTTATTTGATTTTCCATTTTATTTCTTGAATTTCTTAATGTATTTATTTATGTTCATTCTGTCATTGTGGAATTATAATATAATTATGATTCTTACCCAGACCCCACTTTGAGAAACACTATCATAAAGAGAGATTTTTAATGGAGTAAAAGTATAAATTCAATATTCAATGCTAATTTATAAGTATAAACCTACAAGTAGAATAATAGAACAGAACAGAATAGAGTTAATAAACAAGTATTTAGGTTAGGTCAGGTTAGAAGTAGGAACCCTGATGCATGCAACCTTTGTGATATCCAAACTAGAAGTGGATATCCAGTCAGGACATGGGTATAAAAGGAGATATTGACCAGCTTTAGCACAGATACTTTGCTACAGTCTAGATTGAAGAGTTGTTCTTCTCTTTTTAAGAATCAACAGTTTCAAATGTCTAAACTCCATTGTTCTATTTCAGGGACCCCTTCCAAATACATGTGGTCACTTCTGGGAGATGGTCTGGGAGCAGAGGACCCGTGGTGTGGTGATGCTGAACCGAGTCATAGAGAAAGGATCTGTAAGCACCCGGTTTCTGTTCTTCACCCCGTGACGGTTTCAGTTCGTCTCGTTAGCCGCAGTGATCTCACTCGTCTGGTGTTTTTTCAGGTTAAATGTGCCCAGTATTGGCCGCAGAGGGAGGAGAGAGACGCCACCTTCGACGACACCAACTTCAAGCTCACCCTCGTTTCAGAAGATGTCAAATCTTACTACACTGTCCGTCAGCTGAAGCTGGAAAATCTGTCTGTGAGTTTGTTTTTGTGTTTAAAAAGTCGTAATTATTGGAAAGTGTCACCTATGGTTGTTCTGACGGGGAGTTCCAGCTGGCAGAAACATGCAAGTTAAAGCCATTAACCATGAATATAACTAAGATGCTAGTTTAATATCATGTGGCTGCACAAATAATTATTAGTAATCTTGATTTTATTTCTTTTTTTACATTTCTTACACTATAATTTTTACTCAAAATATTTCATGTTGTTTAAGAAAATGGTCGCAATTAATGAATTTGAACGACAAAATTCCACACAGTTCATTTAACTTTTGTTCAATAAACCTGAGCTCCTTACATGATTTTTAGGCTGAAAGCTGTAGGACCGTCTATGTAGAGGGTTTTCTATTCACCCTGGAACTCGTGTCTCTTTTAGTCCAGCTTTGTAAGATAAATCCAAACAGGTGGATACAATATTGTCTGTTTTATTGTCCATATTTTATCGATTATTAATCATACACTGCAGCTATCATTGACGATAATGGCCACATTTGTTTCCCATCTTTTAACCGAACTAGAAATAATTCTTCTTCCCCCTTTTTTTTATTCAGTTATTTTTTCCTCTTATAATAGAATATATAATAATTAGAATACTTTCTCACCTTTATTTAGTAGTTTTTGGGGTTTGTTCATCTGTACCACAGTGGAAAATGTATAAATAACTATATTCTTCTAAATGGTTGTGGAGCATCGGTCAAAAAAGTTCATAGTATGTTTTTGGATAATGTGGCCTATGTATGATAATGTACACATTTTAACAGTTTTCCATTGCTAAATGATCAAATACAGTACAATAAATTACATGATTAACTTAACTCAGGTATTCTTCAGTGTATATATTTATATTTTTCCAAGTGAAAAATGGTTTTTAGGTAATATTTGAGAAGAAAAATGCCCAGGCTCCTCCTTATGAACAGTGTGGAAAAGACCTTCAATACAAAATTTAAACAAAATTACTAACAAATTTACTGTATTTATACAACCACTTTCTCTTTCCTCTTCTCTTATGGCCCCACTTCTTTTGCATATATTGCATTATAACTGTTGATGTACTGTATATGTGTAGTAGGCATAAATAGGGGTTTGCTGCCATATAACAATGAGGGTTAAATAGATGGTCTAGTAATCAGAATTCATGGTCCATCCCCATGATTCACTTTAAACATCAAACGTCAACTGCAGCATCAGGACCAGAGTCTTTTAATACTCATAGTTCATGTGATTTTCTTGTTTTAACTCTTCATTGATGTCTGGGTTTGCTTCCCCCTTCTCATCTCACATGTAGACACAAGAGACTCGGGAGATTTTACATTTTCACTACACCACCTGGCCTGACTTCGGGGTACCAGAGTCTCCCGCCTCCTTCCTCAACTTCCTGTTCAAGGTGCGAGAGTCCGGTTGTCTCAATTCTGACCAGGGACCGGTGGTGGTCCACTGCAGCGCCGGCATCGGACGCTCTGGGACCTTCTGTCTGGTGGACACCTGCCTCTTATTGGTTTGTACAGACCTCTGCTCATATTAACGTACTTTTGCAATAGACGAACGACACTAAACTTTAAAGATGACTCAATCTGTTCCTAGATGTCCACCCGTAAGGACCCGTCTTCGGTGCGTATTCGCGACCTCCTGCTGGAGATGCGGCGCTATCGTATGGGACTGATCCAGACTGCAGACCAGCTCCGCTTCTCCTACCTCGCTGTCATAGAAGGTGCCAAGTACATCAAGGGAGACACGTCACTGCAGGCGAGTCCCAGGTTCACATTTAACCCAGATTAAGGGATGGTCGTGGGTACCAATGCCTGAAACTGTGTTTCTCTGCATGGTTTCAGCCTTTCATCCACACATAACTGGAGTTGTTGCTCCTGAAACCGTGTTTTTCCAGGGTGAACTTCTACCAAAAGTCTGGTTTAAGCAGTCATGTGTGGACGGGAAAATTTTTTTTTCTTCTTTTTAAGGCAGCCGGCATCCAAAAAGCTGCATTGCTGCCAACTGCAGGACTATTACTTTATTGTACTATATTCTACTAAATAATCCAGAAGAAACATTGTGTTCTCCTCCCACACACGGATTCCTCTTCCAACTGTCTCAACTCTTTGGTAGACATACAGACATATTTTCTGCAAAAAAGTAAATGTACTACATTTTCTTGTCGACATTGATTGACGGCAGACAGGAAGTTCTATCAATGAAGACGTGTGGGGTGCACTCGTCTTGTGATTGGCTGAAATATCCTTCCAGTCAGGGGTGCTATCGCCCCCTGCTGCTTTCACATGTGCATGTTTGAGGTGGACGTTGCAGTGCTGTCACACAGCTGTTTAACCAGGGCCATATAGATACCACATATGGATATATGTGCTAAAACGGTGGTTCTCAACATGTGGTGTGGGGACCCCCAGGGGGCCTGGGGTTGATGTTAGTGAGTCCTCAGAAAAAGAGAGAATAATTAATTTTCACTATAATTCCATCCCTACGTAACGAAATGACAATGTAGAATTATTTTGGGGGAGGACTGCTATAATTGCAAATAATTTTATTTAATTTAGTAGTATTTATTTCCTGTTTGTGTGTTATTTTCTCTTTGAGGGATAATGTCAAAACTGTCGTGGTGTAACCGTAAAATCCCTAAAAACTTGGTACATTTAACTCTATTAAAAAGATCTAAAAAAGCACCAAACTTATTCGACTGGGTCCGTGGTCTAGTTTTTGAGAGTTTAGTTTCCTTGACCTGAAAAAGTCTGAGAACTGCTGTGCTAGAAGAAATAACACGTATGTTGTAAATACTCACAGGGAGTTTGTTTCTCTGCAGGAGTCATGGAAAGAGCTCTCAAACGAGGAGGACGATCCTCCAGAGTTCACCCCTCCTCCTCCTCTACCTCCGCCCAGAGACAACGGCAAAGTCGAGCCGTCCTTTTTCCCCGAGGTCGATGAGATCATCCCACAGAGGGATTCCCACAGTCTTGGGTAATCGTTTAAATCACATTTCCAATGATTGTGTGTCGTCCTTTTTGTTATCGTGGTTGGTTTAAATAATGAATTGAAGACCAGATTGAGTTAATCTATTATTACCTCCTCCAAGGAGATTACGTTTTAGCTGGCGTTTGTCTGATCGTTGAACAGATGGTTTAATTTTGGTAAAAATCCTGGAGAAATCCTGGTTTCTGGGTCTTTTTGAATTTTCTTTTGTTTGGTAACATTGCTGTAAATGGACCTTCAAACAGGCACCATTGTTCGAGGCCACCTGGTGGTGATATCATGCACCTGCATAGCATGTTTAGCACATTTCTGCCAGAGACACCAAGGGAGGACACTGACTACACCTACTTTGATAGTGTTTGTATTAAATAGGACAACGATGTTTGGTGGGAGTCATAATATGCTTTATAGAGGTCAGAGCTCTCAAAGTGCTTTTCTACTTTGTGTAAAATCCTTTCTTACTTTAATTTAAAATAAATAATGTATATTACTCACAATATATTAGGGGTATTGTTATTTACATGAGTGTCTTTCCTGTTTGGTCTTAATTTTTAAAGAAATAAGTAAAAGTTCCCTTTGATATTACTAATAATGAATAAGAAGAAATACCATTTGCATTAGTTTAATATTTATTAGCACCATAATATGCATTTTTATTATAACTTTGTTATTAAGCACATACACAGTACTGGCTCATTCACTGTTTTCTTTATTTTCATGATTATTTACATTGTAGATTCTCATTGAAGGCATCATAACTATGAATGAACCCCCTCTGATAAAGCAGGAAAATCCCTGATAAGGGTTAATTAGTGGTTATGTACTTTTTTGTTAAGTACATTACACCATAAACATGTGTTCATTCATAGTTTTGATGCCTTCAGTGAGAATCTACAATGTAAATAGTCATGAAAATAAAGAAAACACATTGAATGAGAAGGTGTGTCCAAACCTTTGTACTGTACATGTGTTTAATAACAAAGTTTCCTTGAATTACCCCAAAAAATGTATGAAATTCACTGAGTCTCTCACAATATGGCTAACCTATTGTGAGTAGTGTACTTATAGAGATTGCAATATTAAAACTTGATAAAAGTCAAAGGTGGTAAAGACTTTAGCAAAGTATAGATGAGGTGTTAGACCATTAAAAAGCAGTTAACTATGACCTTGTGAAAAATGGAATCAATTAAAAATCACAGCAACTCTCGCCTCTTTCCTCCTTCAGATCTTCTCTGGAGGAAAATCTGCGAAAGAGAACGGTCGCCGCTCCACAGCCGCCTCTGGACGGCGGCGGCGATCAGCTGGACGGTCACGTGGGAATCCAAGACCATACCTCTAAAGCTCCAACCAAATCCCAGCAGCAAGAAAGCGAGGAGCCCGAGCTGCCAGAGAAGGAAAGCTGTCCTGTGCCGGGGACCTGGTCCCCTCTACTAGCCAACGTGTGCCTGTGCACGGCACTGGCCCTCAGTGCTTACGTCTGTTATCGAGCCTATTTCCACTGATGTCTGTCCTTCATCCTCTTCTTTTTTTTGTTCCTCCCTTTCTCTCCACTGTTTGTTTGCAAAGTGTGGACTCGGCTGGCCAGTCAGCCTGCTTTTTACTCCGTGAGTGAGTGGATAATTTTTGGACTTCAGCGGATTCAGGTTCACTCGTTTTTTGTTTTTTTTTATTTTACAAATGCAGTGCAAAATGGGGTTTGGTCGCTTGGGAAAGAACAGGTGGCCAACTCTTAATTAACCCACCCAAACGTTCTTTAAACATGTCATCGTGGATGCTCAGGGCCTCAGTTTTTTCAGGTGTCACATCCCGAATATATGTGCCGACAGACTGGATATGTCTCTGTCTGTAGAGGAAAAGGGTTTGTCTGTGAAACCAGGATGAATGGCCTAGTCAGCCCATCGTGTGTGTGTGTGTGTGTGTGTGTGTGTGTGTGTGTCATCCTTTTTACTAATGTGTCTGCTCGGGTTTCGTTGTCTTTTTTATTTTTGCTTACCGAAATGGATCACAAATTATAGAGCCAGATGTTTTTGTTTTCAACCAGCTTGTCTGAACATATGCCAGTAAAGAGGGGGGAGTATTTTACATGTTTCTGTTCTCCTTTCACGGGTCAATATTAAACCCGGCAGCGTGTGTGTGAGTGTGTGTGAGAACATGAGAGGGAAGCGACCCTGTGCCCGTTAGATAAGAGATGCATGCCGGGACGAGCATTGAATTGTGTGTGTGTGTGTGTGTGTTGTAAGTATTTGGGAGGTTTCTACTGATGCTTGAGTTAAATCTAAGAATTTAACATTTACAGAACGTCGAAACGTGAGATCATGTCAGTTGCTTCCGAGTGATTGACTTTTCCCCGTGATTTTTCAGAAATATTCAGAAGAAAATAGTTTTTTTTTTTAAAAGATGGAATGTTATACAGCATTCTTAAAGCGAGAGTTCAACATTTTTGAAAATTCGCCCATTTTCATGACTTTTTTTTTTTTTTTTTTGGTACAAAAAGTTTCTAGACCAGCTGCTCAGCTACTGCAAAGCTAATGGTATTTTTTGGTTTCAGCAAATATACAATCCAGCAACTTCCAAACACTCTGTCGGACGAGTTGTGACCTGCACATTCACCACGATATGAAACACTAACATTACGACACATGAAGCAAATACTCGGGACTACTTTCTTCAGTAAACCACTGGGCGGAGGGACACGGCTGCGCTAGATTTGTGCTTTTGAGATCACTCCGCCAAGCAGCCACGCCTGGAGGGTGAAGTCCGGCTTTACATTTACCTTGAAAATAGTTCCAGATCGTAACGTTGCGTTATTATCTCGTATCACAGTGGATGTGCAGGTCACACCTCAGGTACTGGATTGTGTATTTGCTGAATTTAAGGAAGGGAAACCTAACTACATAGTACAAAGACAAGAAAAGATCACCTATTGTCATGTCAATGGTTGAATTTTCAAAAATGTTAAACTGTCCCTTTTTTAAATTGGCTAATTTTAACACTTAAAACACGACGAGTGCAAGTGATGATTTCACGATTGGCTGTAAAATGTCAGAAAATATTGAAAAACGCCTGTTTTCACGTCTCCGTTGTCTTCATGTTACCTTTTTGTCTGATTAACTGTCAAAAATCCAAAGATCACTTTACTATCACTGACAGGAAAAAAAAAAAAGAAAAAGCTCATAATCCTCACGTTTGAGAAGCTGCAACCGTCTGATGCTCGGCATGTTTCCATTTTTATTTTTAAATGACTAAAACTTGATTTATTTTCTGTGGACTAATGTCTGGGAGAGCAACGCTTCAGTCACAGTGGATGAAAATATGCGGAAGCTTTTTTTTTTTTTTCAGGCCAAGAGAATGTGTATTCCTGTATAACCTGTGTGCAGCCGATAGAGGAATAGATAGAACGCCAGCTTCATCAACGGACACACGAAGTAGCTTAACAACACGACTCTTTTTGCCAGCAATACTTCATAGCGTCTCGCCCTTTTTTACGTTATGAAACTCAAGTTTAAACGGGGAACCAGGGATTTTTATTTTCTTATTTTCTTTTGTGTGAACAAACCAAAAACCAAACACCAGCACAGGGATGAAAACCATACACTGTAGTGATGATCCGTTGTATCGTGGCGTGGCCCTGAGCTGGCAATATCCTTCTGTATGATTCATTATTTTATTTTTTTTAAGCATGCTGCATTTGTGAATCAACAGGTTTTGTCCTAAGAAGAGATTAGTTGAGCTGCTAGCATTCAGTTTACCTTTTGTGACTCTACAAAGTTCCGTACTTGAGTCCGACAGCTGTACCTTTCTTTAGAATGTATGAACGTCCTCGACACGGACTCACCCTTATTAGATATATATATTTTTTTCAAGTCAGGTTTCAATGTGCTGAGTTTTTTTTTCTTTCTTTGTTTTGCTTCAGCGAGGGATTAAATCTCAGCACCTGTGCAGCCATTGCACCGGGTTTTTTCTGTTTTTCTATACTTAATGCTGAGCTCGAAAACATGTATTTTTTTATTTACGTTGTTTTCCTTTTTAAAATAAAAGTCTACTGCCAATTTGTTCTGATTTTTAGAACTGATTTACAATCCTACTTCTGAACAGTGACTGGTAATAAAACCTCACACGGACACCACTGTGGTTTCATGTCATTGTTGGGTCGATATATAAAGAAATGAATGACGACTATAAGTAAAATAATGAAGATCAGACGGTTTTAGATAAATATATTATCACCAAACTACTCGTCAGCTTCACTGAAAAAAATATTCTGACTCCTTGTAATTATCTGTTTATTTAATAGATTTTAATGTGTTATTAAATCATTCTTGTTTTCTTTTAATTAATTATAAAACAAGCTAATTTAACTCAAAAGTAATTAGAAAAAGTATGTCCAATTTAATTTCCATCTTCTGCACATGAGCAGACAAGTAAAATATTTGGTTTAGTCCATTATAGAAAAATAGCTAAAAGTTTTAATTAGTGGTTAAAAATAATAAGAAGTTATTCCACTCTAATGTATTTAAATACAAATCTCTTGGAAATAATTCTGCAAGAAAACAGCATATTAAAGTTTAAAAAATATATTTGGAGTTAGATGAATTAGTTTTGTGCAATTAATTTTCAGTGCATGAATTTGTTTTTTTTTTGTGGATTGAATGAGTAAATGAACATTTTGCACTGAAAGAGATTTAATGTTGAACATTTAGAAATATTGTTTTGAAATATTGTTTAACATTTTCTTAAGAAAAGCTCAAAATGACTAAAATCAACAGTGGAATAAGATAATTCTACTCAACACTGGACTAATTCTATCAAATTCAAGATCTTTCCACCTGTTTTTTGCAGTGTATTGTTATTCACTTTGTATGATGCATGACTATTAATCAAGAGGATCCCAAATTGGCTCCATATTGATAAACTAAAACATCAATATACTCTCACATTATGATTAAAATGAGGTTGTATAATATACTATAGTAATACAACACTTATTATATTGTGCAGATAATACTTTTACTTGAGTAACATTTTAAATTCAGGACATTTACTTGTTAATTGAGTATTTTTTAGTATTTCTACTTCTATTTCTGGTTTTACTTTGGACCCACCACTAGGTGGCACTAGAGGAAAATCAAAGAATCCTCAAAGTCCGTAAAGAGAATTGTGAGTTTTAATAACTTGGGATGTCTACAAATCCACACTTCATGTTAAAGTAAGAACTTTTAAATGTTTTTTCAGGTCAGGATGTAAATATCCTGCTTCTCTTATAGGCTTTTACACACTGGGTTTATATTAAAAACAAATACTACCATTAAAAAGTATGAACAGACATTTATAGTTTAATTTCCAGTTTATGTTCTGTTGATACAGGGATTTTATAAGATTCCATTTTTTATTTTCCTCTATTAAAATAAAACGTGGCACAACACAATAGTTTGATTACAAATCCAAGTATTCAGATCTTTTACTAATACAACACTGAAAATACTCCACTAAAAGTTAAAGTCCTGCATCAAACCTTACTCCAGTATAACGTTGCAAAAATAGAAGTAATATTATCTAATTATTTTATTCCACTGGCAGATAATTTTGCTTATTTCAAGTGTTTTTTTTCATAGTTTGGGTCAAAAAAGATTCATAATTTCTTAAACAAAAGAATAACTTGACTAAATTCAAGAAAAAAAACGTGAAAGCTGCTAAATTATCTGCCAGTGGAATAATATTTAGGACAATTTGTACCAAAAACAAGATGTTTTCACTAAGATTTCAGTTTTTGCAGTGAAGTATCAACGTATCAAAAGTAAAAGTACAGAAAAAATGTCTATTTTTGGTGTGTAACTTTTCTGAAGGATGTTTTTTATTAATATCACAGCAGTGAACACTTATATTTGCTGCTGTAGATGTAATCTGAGCTAATCTTTATGCTGTTTCTGGGATGAACCTCCAAAAATTGGACAGTTTTCATCATTTTCTAACAAATCCAAGAGGGTTTTAAATCGTTTATTTATCTTAAGACGTAGGAGTTTTCAACATATCTGGAGATGCATGGTTTTCACCGGATATGAAGGGATACTTATACAGTTTTTGAGGTTCAAATTAAAGTAAAAAGTGTGTGTGCCGACCTCCTTTCTCCACTACTGAACCATTTCTAGGTCAGAAAGTGTTTTATCATCCACACACTGTCTGTTGTTGTGGAAATATATCGTCGCCCTATTAAAACATATGGCCGAAGTGGTTTTTCAAGTTTTCGGGAAAACTTAATCAAATGCAGAGTATAATATTTATGAGTCCTTTTAATCAAAAAGGCCTTGACAGTGGATGAGTGTGGACATACGTAGAATGTTGTGAGTCACTTATGTCACAATAAAGTGATTCAGGACAGTTTCTGAACATTCTACTGTGACTTTATTCAACTTTAAACCTGGATTAAACTCTCCTTTCATTCCATAGTGAAACTCTAAACTTATATTACCTGGAGTTAAATTAAACTAATGTCAGATCTCTGTTTTATCACTTTTTGACGACTTTTTGAAATGAAGTGATGAAACATGTTAAAGATCCTGGAACTTCCTTCCTTTCTTTATATTTGGCTGCATATTTATTGAATTTATTGACATGAACAGCACGTTATGTTAAAATATTATTAAACTATAACTTTTGAAATGTAGACTAAATTAGTATAAAGCATTATAGCCTAAAACCTTTATCACTCACCAGTTGAAACTGAATCAAGAATCATGTTTAGAGCTTCTTCTGCACCGTAGATTCTTGCTTCTTGCTCTAGTCACCATCATTAATGGTGATTAAATAAAGGCATTTTATCCTAAAGAATAAAAAAATGTAAATATCCTAAGAGAAACGTCCATTGTCCTATAGGTCATGAAGAATCTGATCCTTTCAACTCAAAGATTAAGGTGATTTTACCAGATGTAGCAGCATCATCATCATCTCACTTTCGTCAAAAAAATGACTCAATCCATTATTTGAAGAGGTTGATGATATTAAACATTAAGTACTGATGATTCTCTGCTTGCAGAAGTGAAGTGTTTTAAATGCACCACCAGGTGGCTCTGTGGGACTGTAGAACCATCTGGTTCCTGGCAGCTTCTCCAGAGTATTGAATTTTTATTGCAGCCCGCTCTTTTCCTGTTTTATGTATTGTATGTGCTCATCATTAATCTTTTATTTATAGTGAACCGGAGTCAGGAATATTCCACTACTGGCAAAGTACACACCCTGCCTGTAGTTTTTTTTTCTTTTCTTTTTAAGACACCAGTGATGCTACAAATATCAGTTTCATTTCATGTGCTTCTCTCCACACCAAAAGTGTTGTTTACCTCCTTAAAATGGACTTTGAATTCTAATATTTGCTCTGGTCGCTCTGGCTGCAGAGGAGTTACGTATAGAAATTGAGTTTTATTTCTTAAGAGGTTGTTGTCAAACACACCCAGTTCCCTTTAAAAGAGAAAAAACGGACACCCAAAAGCTTTGAAAGTGTTACACAAAAAAAAAAGGAGTCGAAGGTTCATTTGAGTGTAACGGCCAAAACAGTGACACTCAGAAAAGGAGAGAACACGACTCGACACACATGCACGACTTGAGTAAACTCCACCACACTCGGTGTAGCACACATGATTTGGCAACATCCTTGCCTAGGACTTCCTGTTTGGGAAATAAAGAGGCATGCACTGGTACGTGCTGTACAGGAATGCAACCCTAAAAGCGGAGTGAGTAATAGCTCACTCCCCAATCACAACCGGTCTGCTGACGTCAAAGCAGGGCCGGCGAGATTCAACACGCCAGGGCCTCGGCTGCTGTAGGAAAACTACAATCAAGGTGTGTGGCGAGGGACCGGAAGTCTCCTTAAAGCCACAGCTGCTGTTTCTATTGAAACTAGGCTGGTGTTGCATAGGTGTCATGACACACTTTGACGTGGTTTTACTAATTAATGAGCAAATGCTGTGTTAGAGAGTGTGATTTGTGGAAGAAGAAAAAAAGAGACCACTGCAAAATAATCAGTTTGTCTGATACTTTACTACTTATACGTATGTGATTGGGCAAAAGGAACATTTTTGTTTGAGTCTATAAACTTCTAACAATATTTCAATCAAATTCCAAATAAAAATATTATCTTTTATAATGTTAGAGGTTATCATTTAGAGCCATCACAGAGGTCATGACCTCTACCTACAGTGTACAGTTGTTTAAAAGTTCTACCTTTTATAAAAGGTATCATTACAGGTGTTTGTGTGTGTGTGTGTGTGTGTGTGTGTGTGTGTATATATATATATATATATATATATATATATATATATATATATATGTTGTTTGACAACATGAGAAAGTCAAAAACTTTTTAAAATAGATTTGTAAGAAGCATTAATCAGATTTCTAAAAATGTACATTTTGTGTTTATTTGTATATTTTTAAAAAATTATGGTTTTGTGCATTTTTTTTAACATTTTTGTTTGATTCTATAAACTACTGACATTTCTCTCAAATTTGAAATAAAAATATTATCGTTTAGAGCATTTATTTGCAGAAAATGACAAATAGTCGAAGTTTCAGACCTCAAACAATGCAAAGAAACAAGATTAAATCCATTTTAAATCAACATAATACTAATATTTACACTTAAGAAGAGTTCAGAAATCAATATTTGATGCAATAACCCTTATTTTTAATGCTCTCCACAGTCTTTACCATTGTTCTTGGGTGACTCTATTCCACTCCTGGTTCCTCTTTAAGCAGAATGAGGTGAGTATGTGTTGGAATTCAACAGGAATGGCTGGAGTACATGTAGAGATGCTGATTTCAGATGCTTATTTTTTTTTCCTTCTATCAAACCTATGTGTTTAAACTTTCGTGGATGTTTTCAAACTTGTCAAATGTCTTTAAAGAAAATTGAGCTCTGACGTGCTATCCCACAATGTGTCCTTACTCAGCCTAATTGTGAACAATGCTGACTCCACAGCCGCAGATCGACCGAAAAAGGGATATCTGCCCTGCCCCTGCTGACTCTTCCAGTATGTGTCCCCAGTTTAGTTATTAACCTGGAACTTCCCAATAGCCGGCCAGCTGTGAGGGAAGGAGGGAGGGACGATCTTTGTAACTCTCCTCACCGAGCAGATCGTTTAACGCAAGGAGCAAAGCAAAGGATCAGGAAATTCCTGAATGTGAGGAGGGGTGGGGAGGAGGAGGAGGGGGAGGGGGGTGTGTTAGCAGTTCTTTCCAAGTGTGACTCTGCAAATTTCTGAGTCACTGCACACATCAGAGCTGCACAATGTGCCGGATATCATTGACATGTGAATACGCTGTCAGGTGTGCCCTGTCTCTTCATGCCCTTTTCATTTCAAAACCTGAGAAAAGCCGGGGGAGGGACTGTGACGACAATGGGAACGTTAAATAGCACAAGTACAACTAGTTATATACAACTTTGTGTTTCTTGTAGTTGTTGATTCTTCAAATACATTACCCCCTCATAGTTTGTCTCTTACAACAAATTTGTGAACCACAAATCAGTTTTTTATACATAATCTCATCAAATATCTCTAACATATGGGTGATTTATCCTTAACCTGTGATTTTCATGATGTTATACTACTTACAATAAGATGGGGATATCGAGACTCAGTGGATTTCATACATTTTTGGGGTATAAATATTAAACTAATGAAAATGGTGTTTCTTCTCATTCATTATAAGTAACATTTACTTATTTCATTAAAATTCAGACCAACAAGGAAAAGCACTCATGTAACTCATGATGAGTAGTGTATTTATCTTTTTTTTTCATTTTTACTCCTTTCTTTGCAGAAAATAGCATTTTATAGAGTATAATAAGTGTTTATTAATGCTTTATTATGCTGCTATGTTACATATAGCAGATGACTGAATATAGAAACTGATTTAAATGGTGATTTGGTTTCTATGTTCTGAGTGAACACCACTGGGTTAGGAAAAGTCTTAAAATTGCAGACTAAAGGAGTGTTTTGAGGGTTTTTTTGCTCTCATATGTTAAAACTGGTTAAATTTAACTATTTTGGGAGATTTATATGAGAAGATTGTATGGAAAATATAAATCCACTGTTAGTTGGTTAGCTGTTTTAAGAAATAACAAAAAACAAACTAATATAAAAAAGATATATAACTTTTAGAGGTATGTAGTAGTGGATTTAGTCCATATTTGTGGCGCTTTGTCCAATTTTGGTCTTATTAGAAGCTTAAAAGCTGCTGGCTGCCTTATATTTAACAGGCATGAGAGTGATTTCTGCAAGAAGACAGTGTCTATTTTGTCTATGTAAGTGTCTATTTTGAGGCAAATGTTAAGTATAGAAAGAAAGTCCAGTAAATGGCTACACATGTCATTCTTTCCTACACTTCTTCCCTATACTCCATTAATCATCCTTGTTCTGTTTTATTTGTTGCTGTGTTGTTGTTGCTGTTACTCTGCAATGCAATATTCCCCTTTAGGATCAATAACGAATCTGATTTAATCTAATCCATTTTATGGCTCCCTGCTTGTATCTTGTGACCCTTTGACCCCTAGGTTGGGAACTACTGGACTAAACTACCTTTAAAGTAGAAAAAACAAGTTCCACCTCGACCAAAGTGCCACCAGAATGAACTAAATTTAACACCTTTATTTGCTTTATCCTTAACTTAGGGATGAAAAATTCACAATAAAAAAACAGGCAAGTGTAGAATATGGGACATTTAAATGGTACAAAAATAATCAGTTAACTACCCAACGACCCAAAAAAGATCAATTTTCAGGAATCAAGTAATAGTTAACAAATTAGACATCCAGCTTTTCTGCAGTAATGGACTTAAATAAAGTGTAAAGTTGATCCAACCAAGTTTCTCTGGTTAATTAACCCCCGTCTGTATATCAGCATGGATGAAGCCTGATGTCTGGGTCTTTTCTAGGACTAGAGCTCTAGAGCTAAGCAGAACCCCATGATCTAGACCTAGTTAGTCAGGAGTTCATCCTACAGCAACATAATCCACATCAGACCATCATCATCTGTCACATGACACATTAAACTAGGACAATTTAGAGAAAAACTGATAAATCAAGGTGTTTTAAAACTTTTAACCGGTGGTGTACATTGAATGAAATTTGATTCCCTGATCCCGGGGTGTCCCTATGTAGTAATAAAAAATATATAAAATAGATTAAAGACAAGAATACACTATAATATAAATATGCATTTATGGACAGAGTGTGTACAATACAGTGGTCCAGTGTGGAAAACAGCTACATTGTGTGCAAAGAGTCATTACATTACATTACATTGTTTTTTCAGTACTTTTACTTCTACTTTTAACCACACCTCATAATTGTTTTTGAGTCAAATGGAAAAAAAGGCCTCCGTGTTTTTATTAGGCAGCCACTGAGAGAGGCTGATGTCTCTGGTTTCATCTGTTGAGACATTAACCCGTGAGCAGTTCCTGTTCCTGTCCCCGTGACTGCTGCTGCTGCTGCTGCTGTGGACCAACCGTCAGACACATACCTCACTGTGACATGCTATAACGTCGGGTGTCATAGGATAGGAGTTCATGCATGTAGGTCATAGCGTAAATACTAAAGTGGTTGGAGCTGGTGCTTCCCCCTCAGCGCGCTTCAAAGCTCCCGCATCCTTCCTCTTGCCTAAGCGATGACGCGGACTTCTATATCTATGGTCCATATGTAAACAAAGCCTGTCACCGCCGCGGCCCTTTTTTTGCGTTATTGTTGATGTTTTTCATCACGGCAACAAAAAAAAAGGACAACCACAGATCTGGTTTTGATGCACCACTGAAACCGTGACAGAACAGTGCTCGTCAGAGGCTTGTAACAATAAACTTGTGTTCGTGAGGTAAAACACTGAATTTGAGGATGGTTACGGTGTTTTCGTTGCTGCCATCTTTGTCAACACGCCCTGCTTCCTGTTGCATAATCTGTACGTGTCGAGGCCCACGCATCACTACTACTGTTATACCAGGCGACTGTCTGTGATTTCAGGAGTGAACAACTGAGAATTTAATGCATATTTCACCTCACTTCACTTGTTTTACTAAAATCTGACTCTAAAGGAAAACAATCTCACCACAGTTTTATCATCCCATCATCTATCCATCATCTAGTTTTTATTTCCTGCACAGATATCAATGAAATGAATGAGTGCATTCTACATTTGGTTACTGAAAAATAAATCTACCCACATGCATATACATCAGAACACCTGTCCAAACTGTTGGAATCCCATCTATCCTCTCCTAATAGCAGAAAATAATTATTAATATCTTGCTTTTTGTGAGGACATTTTAAGGTCTACAGTACAAACAGTAGCAATGATGATTAATAAAAACCTTTAGAAACTGAGATGTTCCTATTTTACTCCTTTATTTAATGATTACTAGTGCAGTGTCCATTCAAAATGGTTCCATTTTGAACCATTCAGGGAGTTTTTCTTAATACAGAGACATGCAGACGATCAGTAGCTGCTACAATTAACTGATATATCCTAAATGCCTCATATGCAGACTAACCATTTGATTCTAGAATTTACAGATTGTCCATAAACGCTTCACATTCAGGCTATTATTTGAAGCTAAAATCTACCAATGTTCCTTAAAGGCCTCACAGAAGCTACAACTGAAGTTGATCAGATGAACTGCAGTGTCTGAGACATCCTGTACTGTCTTAAACATACATGCTAAGTTACATTCACAAAAAATCATTAGGTAAACAAACAAATATAGAGATATTTTTAAGTCAAGCTAACTCCTGGCAGAATTACATTAATTCAAAGTAGCTTTTTAGCCACAGTAAAACCTCAAGTACCTCAACCTTAATAATTGTCAAGATAAATGCAAGTGTTTAAGTTGATTCGACGTCATGTTTTAAGTATGGGGAAGTAAGTTTTAAGCCACAAAGAACACATTTTTAACAGGAACTTAATAATTAAGTTGATCCCTGGAAGAGTTAAGTTGAGCCCTGGAGCGAGAACAGAGGAGTTTACACTTGAACCCTCTCAGTTCAGTTTTTTAGATATTTCTCGAGAAGAACCACTTTATCCAAACAACTTCACTTGTGGAAAGACTTTTGACATGATGCCATCTGCGTGATCTGCAAAGTGCAGTCACAGAGAACTGAACCATGACCCTTCTTTATTTAAAAATGTATTAATTTTACAACATATTCTGCTTTGAAATTGAATTTGAAAATCTAGCAATACACCAACCAAAAGAGAAGTGGATCGGATGAACCGTTCTCCAGATGTGAGAAGTCTAACCTCACAGACAGGCAGGCGTTTCTTGCATTATAATATGATGAGGTTGAATTTACAGTAAGTGCCCTTCTCAGGCCTGAGGTTTACATAATCAGAGGTAACATTGCAGGATTGATTTTCACTTCCATAATATTCACAATTTTTAGGCTCCGCTGTCGGAATGAAACAGGATGTTGGCTTAATTGAACAGTGTGTCAGATGGTCTAGTAATCTAGGAAAGTTTTAGAAGCAAGCTTTGAGGAAGAGTGCAATGGGCTGAACTTTCTATACCGATATATGACATACAGGCGCCTCAAAAGCTGTTAGTCATCATAATTTTTATTAAATCGTATAATAATAATCTATCAGTGTTAAATCCACTGAATATTAATGTTGAGGAGAATGTTTTCAGCTCATTATTTTAGTAAATTTGATATAATGCTTCCTTTTGGTGACTTAAAAGTGTCTTAAAAGTAGTGCTGTCCTTGTATTTGACTTTAGCATCTTTATACTTCTACTTTACTACATATTAACTGCACTTACAAATTACTTTGCACATCAAGATTTCACATATAAACCACAAGATGAGCTTCTGAAATGTGATCTAATGTTTATACTTACTAAGCAGCAACATTAAATTGATATGTGCCCTTTAATAATACAATGCGACAGTCTAAAAGTGGGATTTTCTGCATAATAATGTACTTTTGTACAGTTTGCTGATAATACTTCCATATTTTCTTAAATAATTGCTTATATCGAACATGATGCCTTGATTTCTTGGGTCACAGAACTTGAATGTCAGTCAGTCAGTCATTTTCTATACCTGCTTATTCCTCATTAGGGTCGGAGCCTATCCCAGCGCGTTACGGCGAGAGGCAGGGATACACCCCAGATGGTCGCCAGCCAATCGTGGGGCACACACACCATTCACTCACACACTCACACCTACGGGCAATTTAGAGTTGCCAATTAACCTCAGCATGTGTTTGGACTGTGGAGTACCCGGTGAAAACCCACGCAGACACAGGGAGAACATGCAAACGAAAGGTCCCAGACCCAGGACCAAGGAGGTCTTGAACCTGCGACCTTCTTGCTGTGAGGCAACAGCGCTAACCCCTGCACCACCGTGTCGCCCAGAACTTGAATGTAGGAGTTTTAATTGTAACGGATGGTATTTACAGCACATGGTGCCACTTTTAAGTAAATATAAAGTGAATGTGTTCTCTACATCTGCTGTCTTATTTTTTTTAAAAAGATACTACTCTATAAAAAGGCTCATAATCAGATCTGTACAATATTATGTATGGTGATTTGGACAGTTGATGCTTTACGTTGCAGCTTCTACCGTGTACTTACTACCATGTAACACCTCTACATAAGGCTTAGATTTAACCTTTATATACTGTTATAGTCTTGAAATAAACTCTTCTCTCACCGGAATGTTGCTCTAATAATTAAGCCAACACTCGTTTTGCAAGGATGGTAAGATGTTACACAAGAACTGGGCAGTGATACTGACTGTGTAGTGACCGCAAGTCACTTCTGCACGTCAGTTTTGTGTTTTCACAGTCATCTACGACAAAATAGCAGAAGTGAACAAGGATGTCGAAATTTTGGTTGACTCCAAGACAGATAATGTTCTCGTCCGTTTACCGTAGCTCAGGCGGTCTGGCTTCCCGTTACACCCCATGTTCAGGATATCCGGCGCTCCTTTCACTTAGAAGAAGGAACTGTAATTAATCGCACAAAATCAAATTGTCAAAATCACCTATTTAAAATTCACACGTAAAGATTGTATAGTTTTAGCTGTGGCTAACAAGGTGATGAAGGCTTGGCTACTTTTTCAGAGTTTAGGGCCCAACAACTTTTGTCTTTAGTCTAAACATGAAAAAAATGTAGACAAAATTAACTAAAAATGCATCTGAATGCCCTAATCCTAATCCTTAACCCTATACTCAAATACGTTTTAATCAACTGAAACTCAATGCAAGTTCTCTAAATTGCGAGTTATATAATCTATCATTTGTGTTCTGGTTAAAATTCAGCTATGAGATGAAGCAAAATGATCAAAAGAGTGATGGATCCCCAACAACAGAATTATACACCACTGTTTTGTCTGGTTTTGAAAGTTCTGATCAGAATCAAAGTTGAAGCTTTCTGCTTTCATTTTCTAGATAATAAAGTCTTATGGAGGGAGCAGTTGGGGGTATTGCTGCAAAAAAGAATAATCAACTCTGTCTGATCTGCATTTGGCTTCAGGTCATTTGAAACATACCTTCGATCAACAAAGGAATTGAAATAAATGATGTTTAAAATCTACATTTAGATAGAAAACAAAATAGGACCCAGAATAGACCCCTGAGGTACCCCACTGCTTAAATGTCATCAGATGGATATAGAATATCAATTAGCAAAAGAGAACTGTCTCTGGGAAATAAAATACATAAAATACCAGAGAGTGTGGTCTAACGGAACCAGGCAGAGCAGGATAAATCTGTTGGGATTCTATATTTTTGTATTTACATCAAATCCCATGAAAAGAAGAGACAATAAAGACTGACAATAACTTGATCCTATGAACAAATGCTGCATGATAATGAGCCACTTATCAATCAATCATGTTAATTTGTCATATGTAACATCTCTTCGTCACAAAGAACTCAACACTGTCATTTATCTTGTGTCAATCTCACATACACATTACTGTGCTGGAAAGAAAACGTGCACTAGAGCACCAAGTATTAATTTGTGAATAAAAAAAAAAAAACGATTCAAGTCAAATTTTATTTTTGTAGCCCTATCAAAAATTTGCCTCAAGGGGTTTTACAATCTGTAAGAAACATCCTTTCTCCTTAGACCCTTGATCTGGATAAGAAAACAGAGGAGGTAGTTCTCTCGAAGGACAAACAGATGTGCAATATATGTGTTTGTTTCTTTATTTTTCCCCCATTAAAGTATTTTTAAGGTGTTTATGACCCGTGAATCCTTATTTGATTCGAGGGTCTAAGGACAGGGGATGCTGTATTTCTGTACAGACAATAAAGCCCCCTGAGGCAAATTTGTGATTTAGAGTTATACAAATAAAGCTACACAAATAAACTTTACTAAGCTTTACTTAAAATTGAACAAAAGAGAGCAAGAAAGCAAATTATAAGGAAAACAGGATGACAAATTCACAGATAGATTGATAACATATAGGAAGAATCACAGGGGGGAATAACACAAAAATCACATAACAAACACGCACACACACACACACACACACACACACACACACACACACACACACACACACACACACACACACACACACACACACTACTAATGCAACTTCATACTTCAACCCCAATACATTTCAGAGGCAAGTAATATACTTTCCACTACATTTATTTGACAGTTATTCTCTTTTTAGATGCAGATTATAATATTTTACATATTATAATGCAGTACTATTATTATTAATCTAAAAAATGCACTTGAATTTGGATCCACATCCGTGAACTAAAACCTTTAAAATGTTCCCACATGTATTTAGTGATTTAAAATGAGTTGTGGGTATAATAATAATGTCAATCTGAGTTCTTTTACTTTTACTTTTATTACAAAACGTTTACTTGTAAAAACACACAGGCACACAATGTAAAACCTCTGTCTTGAGTCATGTCTGAATGAATGTGGAGGAAACAGAGAAGGGAAAAGTACTGACAGACAAACTAACACATTGTTGATTTTTGTGTCTTTGTAGGATTTGTAAAAAAAGGTATTGAACATCACCAACTTTATCCTTTAAGATGCAACCATGTCAAAAGTAGTATTTACCCCAAAAGGTAACCGTATTAATAAGCCCCAGCTTGAAATGACATGCCGAAATATAAATATGGAATATCTCTACAACCACAAAGGTTATGTACTTAGAACATATGACGTGACTACAGAAGTGTCTGAATTAATTACCATCCCATAGTAGTACAGGTCACCATGACAACGGTCACTGGTCACATTAATATTAAATATCACTATGTTATTATTACTGCTCATCAATGTGATAAAGTCTAATAAATCCTGCTAAACTGCAAAAAATAACTCTTAAGTGAAAATATCTATATTTGGTACAATTAGTCTAATATTGAGTAAAATCATCTTATTCTATTAGCAGATAATTTAGCGTATTGCAGGTATTTCAATTTTAGCTTGTTTTAACAAAAAGAAGTCTACAATTTTGTTTAAAGAGATTAAATTGACAAGAAAATGTTGTGTTATCTTTCTGTGACAAAGCAAATGAAGCTAGAATATTGAAAATAAAATCTAACATTGTGTTTTACTCCAGATAAAAATGCTTTATTTAGTGTTTTAGCTGAGGTTTTCTCATGATGTCATGATATGATACCTGTGCTTCACCCTTGGATTTCAGCAGGTAAACAGCAAACAGTCGTTATATCATTAGTGTCATTTGTTGTTTTTTGTGTCATTATTAGTTGTGTTGATCATAACAATGTTATGACTCCACTGTCATAGTCACACTGTGTTTGTTATGACTTGTGACGTGAAGCCAACAACCGCATCTGAATTTCGGTTCTGCAGTTTTAATACATGTGTTGTAGTTGTTTCTATTTGTTCTGAAGCTTCATTTCTGTTTGCTTCTAATGACAGTTAGATAACGTGTAAAATAGTACAAGATGTATCGTGTAGATCTGGTTCTGGGAAACTAAATAAACTAGAGAGAAAAATTGGGCCTGAGCCAAAATGAAATGATTTATAAGTTGTTAAACAGCAGAAAATCTGCTTCCAACATCCGGCTTTTTGATTATTTTGGGACTCACGAGCTGAGGAAATGTTGAAATATAAGTGTTTTTAGGACAACTTGTAATAGTCAGGAAAAAAAAAAACATGACATGACTCATAGGTAAAAAAGAAACTCTACCATTTCACAACGAACAAAGAATGCACATTAGAATGACAGGTGTGTGTGTGAGTGTGTGTGTGTGTGTGTCTTTAGTCTGTTTGTATTGCTTTATCAGAGGAGTTTTTTAGGAGGCCAGTTGGCTGTGGAGAGGCTGTGATGCAACTGGAGTTTACGGACAGACACTGCCCATTGACGGTAAAATGAGGAAAAGGAGGCCGGGCTAAACTCTCAAGAAAAGAGGTCATCCTGTGTGGGAATTTCCCTTTTTCCTCCTGTCAGCATGTGAGCCGGGAGACGACTGCGTGGGGCTTCAGTAGGAAACGAGGGGGTCATCGAAGAAAGTATGCCTAGAATGTTGCTGAACGAACCTGTGCCAACCGCTGACAGCTACGAGAGGCAGCGGAGAGAAAGCATCTGCTCTGAAAATCAACAGAAGATGTTGAGCTAGTCACACATTTACATTTTTTTTAAACATGTCTTTAAAACGCTGTTCAGAATGATGCTGTCTTTTTTTTTCCCTCGTGCTCTTTTGTAACCATTAAGGGCCTATACCCAAAGCCACAGCTATTGTCATGTAACATGGAGCATAACAATGCCTTATTTAAATGTGGGTGTAGCATTCTTCTAGTAGTGATGTGTTGGAAAGGGAGGATATTGCGAAATGTTCATCTCTCTAGTCGAGTGTGTGTTGAAATATCCACTATATTCAAAATGTCATCTCTCACCAACGCAGAAAAATATAAGCAGGACACCGTTTTTTTTTATATATTCAGAGAATTTCGGAGACTTTCTCTGTGCCAGTAGAGTAAACGTGCCCACTCTTGAAAAACTAGCAGAGGTGGTTTTTCCTCTCTGCTGTCTGAAGGGAAAATAACACACCCTGAATTGTCATGAATCCCCACCGGTCTCTGTCTATATCTCTGTCTAGGGCAGAGGTGCCAAACATGCGGCTCCGGCCCGCTA
This sequence comes from Lepturacanthus savala, assembly GCA_030544235.1. NCBI lineage: Eukaryota > Metazoa > Chordata > Actinopteri > Scombriformes > Trichiuridae > Lepturacanthus > Lepturacanthus savala. The sequence continues at coordinate 5,380,556 of CM060480.1, read as the reverse complement.
AAGGGTCTGATCTGGCCCCACTGGACGAATGTACAACATGTGACAAAAAAAAATGGACCAGTTCCTATTTCTTCACAAAAAATGTGAAGCCAGTGAGTCTTTTAAAGGGATAAAAAAGATGTATAGTTTAAATGTTTTATAATAATGTATTTCTTTACTTAGTAGTTGTTATTTATACGTCTATCCTAAACTAAATAGAGTTTGCTTGCCTACGTTTTATTTCATGCACACAGTCAGTAAATTGGTAAAATTCCACTGCAAAATCAATTGTTAACTTATCTATCTGGTGTAAACCTACGCTGTCGCTTCCATTTTGTTTTTTTGTTTTTTTTAACTTCTACATTTTCTGCCCAAGTGTTTTGAACGAGGTTTGCTCAGGATTATCTGAGGCAGGTCTCGGCTGTTTAAAAGTGTGACCTGAAGCTGGTGTGAGGAGGTTAGTTGCTGATTAATTTCCATGCAACCTTGAACCTCTCTCCGGGCCAGTGGACCCAGCAGACTATTGACAGAGCCATGTGCTAAAGATAAAGCTAACATTTCTGTGCTGCATGCTCTGTGACCGAGTTTTTTTTTTCTTCTCTTTTACTTTTTTTTTTTTTTTTGCTGCTCTCAGCAGTATCATTTCAGTAGAAATGTTGTTGGATGTGATTCAGAATCTTATGACTTTTTTGTGTGTCAAATCCCTGTGTAAACATAGACATGATAAGTTACACATTAATAGTGTTCAGAGTCTATTTCTTGCTTTTATTGTGCACATTTTGATGGATTTCATTACCTTTTTATCTGATTCACTGGTAACAGATAACGCTGTTTTGCAATCGGAATTCAATATTCTATATTCATGTTTATGTCGCACTGAATGATATTCTGTCATCTTGTTCTTAGAAAATGATAATGAATAGTGATGTATCTGCATGTTTATACAAATCAGCACCATCACATCCCTACAGTGTGTTGTGTGTCTTTCAATTTACGGATTAAAAATTGCAAATTTGCCCTATTAAAAGCAGCAGTGTTTTCTAATGGAAGAGTGGCTGAGTGTGAATATTTAAGACCAGCATTACACCCCTGTCTGCCTGTGTCTGTCTGCCTCAGCCTCAAAATCCTTCAAAAAAAAGGACAGAAAAGAAGAAATTACAAACGAAATTGTTTTACCAAAGTATAAATCTGTTTAATTCAATAAAATATCAAGTACAATTAAAGCATTTCACCTCTATATTATTAAATAATTAGACTTATTTCATTCATTGCCAATAGTATTACAAAGAGTTGCATCATTTCACTGCAGCACAACTCTTCCCCTTGACTACCACTGCTCCAAAATATACACAAAATGTATAAATTCACTCGCACGTATGTAAAACCTGCACAGAAATACTGCATACGCACAATAATTACATCTGAGGATAAAAAAAAGCTAAGGTGACATGTCAATGAATGATTGCGCAATCCATGCACCCACTCCTTCAGTCCCATTCAAAAGTGTCCTTGTAAACTGGTGGCCGCTGTCTTCACCGTTGTAGCGTACCGTGTTTTCGACCTTTTTTGTTTTATTTGCTCAGTGGATCAGCTAGAAAAGTCCATCACTGATTAGTCTCTGGTGGCGTTTTTTGTTCTAACACTGTCCGGTGGCGGACAGCAGGTTGCGCAGGGTGGCCAGCTCTCTGGACAGCTGCTCCACGCGCTTTTGTAAACGATCGTTCTCCGCGGCCAGTTCCAGCACTTTGTGTTGAGTCTCCAAATTACGCATCTTGGCTTTGTCCCTGCTTTTCCGCACGGCGAGGTTGTTCCGCTCCCGCCTCAACTTGTACTCGTCACTGTCCTTGTCCAGCCGCTTCTTGGACTTCCCGCTGGACATTTTGCCGCCGTGCGACGGCGACCTGCCGCCTTTACCTGACGGGGCAGGTGTGCCGGGCTGGCTGGAGCAGGTCGAGGACGCGCTGGAGATGTTGCCGAGGCTGCCGCTGGTGGACTGGTACTGCATGTAGGACCTCATGTCGAACCCGGACGACCCGTTCTCCATCTTTATGCTTTCCTGGCTGTCGTCTCTCTCGGCGGCTGCGGCTGCTGCTGCGGCTCTGTAGCGATCGGGGCTGAGCACGCTGTCCTGCAGGTCGGCGTAACCCAGCGCGTAAGGCTCCCTGGGGTCCCTCAGGTTGTCGCGCGGACTCGTCTCCAGCTCGCTCAGCAGCGTGTAGTTCTTGTAGTTCGCCGCAACTCTCTTGATCTTGTTCTCCGCCAGGAAATCGGAGAAAACGTCCCCGTGCTGCTGCTGCTGTTGCTGCTGCTGCTGCGCCGCCGCCAGCTGCGGGTAATGCAAAGCCGAGTCCAGGTAAACGCTGAAGTCTATCGCTCTCTCCCGCTCTTCGATGCCCAGCTCCGTCATCGAGTCACCGACCCGCCAGTAAGAGCCGCTGCTGCTGCCGCCGCTGATGGGACTGATGATACTGTCTCTACTGTGGATAGCAAAGCTGCCCTCGTCGTAGAAACCGGCAACTTCCATGGATCTTAACACCCGCCGGATTGCAGGAGCATGGAGGTCTTGAGATGAGACGCCCAGGGGTTGGTTTTGGTTTTAGTTTGGTCGGAATTGCTCAAGCAGTCGGAATGCGGTGCCGTTTAAATCCCCCTCCTGTGTGTGTGCGTGCGTGTTTGGGTGTGCGTGAGTGTCACTTGTCTGTGCGTGACAACACGCAGTCTGGCTTCTTTTGCTTCTTGGATTGGGAGGAATTGACAGGTCTGACCCCCTGTCTCCGGAGGTTTTATTGCGCGCGAGGGGCGGAGCCGAGCTGGGCAGGTGCGTGACGCGCCGCGTGGAGCCAACCACCGCACAACCTGCGCTGCTCCTGCGACTTCAACTGTTTGGAAATTATATCAAACCGACTCAGTGGTGAAATTCGCCTGTTTTGTTTTTCTCTCTGTGTGTATATCTGCATGTGAAGCTTTAGTTTGGGCAGAATTCTTTTTAAAAAAAGGAGAAATGCAACTTTTTAATGGTTTATTTTATCATTAAAGGAAACTTACACCGAAGTGTAAGTGTAAAGTGAAAACATGAACCAACATCAGCCACTTAACCCACAAGACCAGAGCGACTTGTTCCATAACAAATTGCAGTGAAAACTTTCAAACCAGTTGACACGCCCCCTAAACACGCGTTTCATGAACTCGACAATAATGGAAAAATCCCACTACCCCCCCCCCCCTCTTCTTTTTACCCCTAATCCGTGCGTAAACTCCGCATACGACACACATGAGCGCAGCGGTGGACTACTGGACATATCTCCAGACAGCTGTTTCACCACAATACCTTACTGACTAGTTTAAACCAGTATCTGTGCGCGTGCCTGTCTGCATGTGTGTGTTTGTGTGTGTGTGTGTGTGTGCGTGCGTGCACGTGATGAAACTAACGATGATGCATCCAGCCCAATGCTGCTTAAGGGTCAAGGGCGGGTGTTGTGCGAATTATCGTCAGCCAGTTTAAAACGATTCAGTCTGTTTTCCATGGGATCCCAAGTTCTATTTGTTTTGCTTTAACGCTTGCATATAATTCTTGAATTTTTTGTATACGTAAGCACACGAATAGACCACAATCATTCTCAAATTACCGGATATAGTGACTCAGGTGATTAGAAGCAGGTCCTGGTGTTATGTGGAAATCTATTGAACCTTAGTTTTGGCCACAGGCCGTGACACACAGCTCTTGCATTCAGGCTGTGATGATCAGAGCCAAAATGATTTAAAACGAGGACTAACTGCCATCTTGTGGTGAATTTGAGTCAAGCTGATGATTGTGTAAAGCAGGAGTCAGTTTCGGTTATGAGTGGCTGAAATACTTTCCTTTTGAGTCTGTTTCCCTTGAAACAGGCTCTCTCTCCCACTTATTTCACATTAGAAAAAAAAATGCAGTGCAGGAGCTCAAAGACAAAGTGCACGCAGCACATCATGGCTTCTCTCCAAAATGCAATTTATTATCGATCAAGCTAAATTATATATTTGTGAAATATATAATTTAGTTGCTTTACACCTCTCGGGTCAGCGAACCGGCGTGTACTGGATGTAGAGCTCGAGTTCAGATGAAGGGAGGTCGATAATGTGCTTAAACTTTGAAAAAGTTTACCTCTTACTATCGGATTACGTAGTGTATAATACTCAACATGCAAAATGGTCCCTTTTAGACTGTCATAGTATTATATAATGTATATTTTATTATTTTTAAAATTATTTCTGATGTTTCTGCTGTTCTGGATGGAGGTAAGTCAAAGTAAACCAGAAAAAATACACCACATTTTATAAACTGGTGAAGTGTTTTGTATGAAAATGTGCCTGAATCTGCATGTTAGTGGAATAAAATGACAATATTTCCCTATAAATGCAATGAATATAAGTACGATCAGATGTTTAATGAGTCACACACAATTAATTTGTTAATGCACAATACACAAGTTGAATAAATGTACTTACATATACTGCAAATAGTGAAGAATTTACACCAGTACTGTAGAAAGCAAAGCACGATTGTGATGCATTTGAAGGCTACTTTACTTGATGCAACTTTATTCCTCCCCTACATATAATTGACAGCTTAGATAATATATCAAGCTTTTAAAAATACAACACAATGGTTAAGACGAAACCATCGGTTTCCTTTTTGTCTTTTGACATCTTGCAAGAAAAAAAAACAGAGTAGTCAGGGTCATAGTCCAGATGTCTATTTCTGCTAATGGCTCCACCAATTAGTCATTTCCTCCTCTGAAATTCTAACATGGTTTCATTTCAACAAATGTTCAAATGATTTACTTTTACACCAACAAACAAAGATCACAGAAAATGTCCAGAAAACTGAAAACAGGTTTGTTTATCAGAGTTTTGTTTTTTCTTCGTTCCTCTCCCATTAATCATCTTAGGACCCCCTGAGATTGATCTGCTGACCATTTAGAGGGCCCTGACCCCTAGGTTGGAACCACGAGACTCATCTAGCTCCGCCTCCAGGAGCTACAACAGCAACATGCAGCTCACACACTTATGTTTTAGTATTAATAATAAGTACATTGCTGCTAATGATCTATGTATTTTTATTTAAACTAGCTTTCACATTTACTTTCTTGGTGCATTCACTGACTGATTAATGTGTTGCCACTTTCATATAATGGAAGCAGTTGAATCACACAAATGTGACAACTGACAGATGTCGCTGTAACGCCTATTTTTTTGAATAAAACTTTATTAATAGATTCAATAGAATACAATAGAATATTTTAGTGCAATGACAACCGCCAGGAGGGTAAAGATATTCAAAGGAAATAAAAGAATACTATATATTTATTATATAAATCTATTAAAGAGGGAGAGTTTAAATCACTTTCATGTTATTTGAGGGTTTAATGTTTTTTTTTATATATTGTTTGACCTCATTATCAAACATAGAGAACAGAGGTCGTTGGGCATTAGTAGATAAGTCATTTGGCCAAATATTTAATAAAGTGAATGACATAAAAATTCAAAAAAAATTAGGTTAAATACAAGTAGAAATACATTTACAAATATACATCCACAATTTCATGGATAAAAAATATCTTCAGGGTTTCTTTTGCAAAAAACAAAAACAAATCTAATCACTGTAACACATGTTTTAGTTTTGACAGAAAGAAAAACAAAAGTAAGAATGAAAAACAGGAAAGAACGAAACTCTTTCTAGAAAGAATAAAAAAAGAAAGACAGAGAAAGAAAGAAAGACAGAGGAAGAAAGAAAGAAAGAAAGAAAGAAAGAAAGAAAGAAAGAAAGAAAGAAAGAAAGAAAGAAAAGTTAATTCTTTATTTGTCCTACAGTGGGAAAATCTCATTAGCAACAGCAGTAGGGACGGTACAAGTGACGCAAGAAAAGAAAAGATTGCACACAGACTATATATATATATATATATATATGTCTTTGCATCTATCCTATATTATATTATATATATATATATATATATATATATATATATATATATATATATATATATATATATATATATATATATATATATATAATATAATATAGGATAGATGCAAAGAAGACAAAGCAGGGAAGAACGAAATAAATAAAAAAGAAAGGAAGAAATAAAGAAAAAGGAAAGGAAAAGACAGAAAGAATGAAAGGCAGAAAGCAAAGAAGAAGGAAATAAATAAATCAAGAAAGAAAGACAGTCAAACAGACAGTCAGTTAAACAGACAGACAGTCAGTCAAACAGACAGACAGTCAGTTAAACAGACAGTCAGTCAGTCAAACAGACAGACAGTCAGACAGACAGACAGTCAGTCAAACAGACAGACAGTCAGTCAAACAGAGACAGACAGACAGACAGACTCCAGAGCTCCACCTGCTGTCCATCCAGCAGAGGGCGGACAGCAGCACCAGAGACTGAGAAAAATAGACCGGGTGGGGTCCAGGAAATGCGTCTTTCCCCGCTCGCGAATCCCATTGGCCGCTCGGCCGCTTCCGGTACCCTTTTCCGGCACGCTGATTGGCCGCTGCGCTCCGCCGCTCTCACCGGATTGGCCGAGAGCGCTTCGCCGTCCGTGGGCTGAGGAGCCGCTGATTTGCGTTGGTTCCCGGCTGTGAGTGGAGACGCTGAAGGGGCTGGGCCGGGCCCTCGGTTGGAGAAATGGCGAGGACGGAGAACGAGGACGGCGGCGGAGCGGAAACACAGAACCCCGAGCCGCAGGGACCGGGCCGGGGAAACATTCCGGCCCGATGGGGCCCGCAGCACGCCGGCGCCCGAGAACTGGCCGGTTTATACTCGCCAGGTGAGTGGTTGATCCCCCCCCTCCTTCCGTCTTTACCCGGTGTAACGTTACACAAGTGGCGTAAGGCGACGTCAGGCGGTGTCTAATCAGCTGTAGGAGCCGCTAACACTCACATGCACGCTGCTGCTGCACAATAGGAATCATTGTGGGTGGTTGGATATGGATCTGAGACGCTGACATTTCAGGATCCAACATTTACGCACAACAGAAGCCTCATGGAGCTGCTGTGACCTTTAACTAACAGTGTTGCTGCTAACTCAGCTCATGCTACAACAACAACAACAACAACAATACGAAAAAACATCAGCGTTCTGGTCAATTGTAAAGATCATATATATGTATCTACATATTATTCGTCTTATTATTACTATTATATATGTTATTATATTAGATAATAGCCTCTCCACTCATAATAGTGCTGGTGACAATTGGCTAAGTTTTTTAAAATATTCTGATGCAGTAATAATTAAAAACATGTAAAATCACCACAGATATCTAGAGACTCATACAAGAATATGCTGATAACCACCATTAACGATTTTATTTTTATTTATAGATTGGAATCTATGGTTTTGTGTTGCTATGATAAATATTAAAGAATAGAAAGTACAAGAAAGTACTTGAGAAAAGATTTTGGAGTTAAGTTGTACAAAGACTTCATTAAATTCCAACATTTATTCACTTTCCCGTCTCTCAATAAATCACACAAGGCTGTGAAAGCTCTTGAGGGGCCACAGAAAATGAGGTTCTGGGCCACATTTGGCCCCCGGGCCTCGGGTTTGACACACATGCTCTAACATCTTGGCCAGTCCTCCCACCATTATTCACGACTTCTGAACTTGACCACAGCGAGAACAGGCCTTTAACGCCCGTTATGTAAATATTTGATGGGCATTCAGCTGGTGACAGCTTTGACTGGATGGAGATCAGACTTCTACCTGCTGCAGGGCTTTCTGTGAGTCTGTGAGCTGTAAGACGTGGACAGGAAATTCAAGTCCCAGCTGCTCGTTTCATTGATTTATTTGTTAAGATCACAGAGAGGAATGTAGCCTCACAAGACTTTATTAATATATGTATACTAGTTTATTAACCACTTAAGCTACAGGCTTATTTTTCAGTTTTCCTGCTCGAAATGATAATAAATATGAAATATCTCCAAATGTAGTGGTATCAAAAGAAATCTACTACATGTGAGGTGACTACAGAAGAGTCAGAATCAATTTACCTTTATTGTTTTACTACAGATAAAAATACTATAGTGTTTTTGCTGTTGTAAAAGATAAACATATGTTCACTAGTTCTATTTTTCAGTTTTCCTGCTATAAATGATAATAAATGTTGAATATCTCTACAACCACAAATGTTATTGTACTTAAACCAGGTTTCAAAAGAAATCTACAAGATGTGAGGTGACTACAGAGGAGTCAGAATTAATTTATGTTGCTGTTACAGAGCAAATAGTTAGAATATTGCAAATAAATTCTAAAATGAGGTTTTACTACAGATAACGATAACGATGATAACAATGGAAAGTTCAATGATTAATTAGATAAGAGTTTAAAGATCAATTATTTGTCCATAAATCAATAGAAATCACACTGAGGATCATTAATCTAAGATGTCTAAACCGCTCAAATCTAAATTAAATATCAAAATAGTCGTTAGTTGCAGCTGATATTAAACTATTTTCTTATTATATTGATTATGTTGATATTGATGCTGTAACAGTAAACTCAATGCTGCTCCCTTAACCTTTGCACATATAGATGAGGTCACATCAAGTTCAGCTTATCAATATGATTGAATATCTTATCAGAAAAAGTTTCCATGACTACAGCACATGTGTGTGTGTGTCATTGTGCTAATATTTGCTTGTTTTTTTTTTTCCTTTTAAGGCAAAAGATGTCAAGAATGGATAAGTGTCCTCCTCTGCTTCTCTCTCATGGCCTTCAATTTCATTCACCTCCTTGCCAATTTCCATCTAGGACATGTGTGGAACATCATGTTGGGCATTGGTAAGAACACAACAAATATATATTTACTGTTCTGTTAAAGCTAAGGCTAAGCTAATGTTTGTTTCACTGACATCGATTCTGTCGTCCTCCTGCTGCTCGTCTCCAGTGGCAGGAATTCTCACTGCGGACTTTGCGTCAGGACTCGTTCACTGGGGGGCAGATACGTGGGGATCAGTGGATCTACCCATCGTCGGGAAGGTAAAGTCTGAACTAGTCCTGAAAAATCTAGTTTTAGATCAAACACCATGATTTCATGCAGCAGCATCTTGAGATCATCAAAGCTGTGATTTTTTTTTTTTTCAGTTTTCCTAACCCAGGTTTTGTTTTCATTAGCTATTTTCTACATATGACCCCCCTGACCTTGACTACTTAAAGTTAAAAGACTTTTCTGCTCTACTTTAAGTTAATCCTCTGTTGCATTAAATATTAATTAGACATGGTAAGAAAAGATGTTTTGTATGTTATTACTTATAATGGCTTAAATAATATATAAGATATATGACTAGTGTAAACCTCAATGTGTTGTCAGTTCCTTTGGTTTTATATAACCATATTTATCATATTTATATATATATATATATATATATATATATATATATATATATATATATATATATATATATATATATATATATATATATATATATATATATATATATATATATATATATATATATATATATAAAATCCCAGATAGTGGGTTAAATTTGGTGAAAATTTTCCATGTCCATGAGCAAAAGGGAGCAGTAAACAGAATATCCTGGTCATGTGACCTCATAAATTGTATGTCCTTCAAAAATAAAAGCCCCCTTTTTCATACTTAACTGTAACAATATAGATTTTCTATCATGGCTTTTTAGAAATATGAAGATAAATTAATTATTGCCATACAGCAACACTATGCAATAGAGGTTTAAGACATAGATGGCTCTTTTAGTTCTTCAGTCGTAATAACTGCTCGATGTAGCCGATGTATAGCATGTTTCTTGTTATTAGAAATCAATTCTTGACTTTGGTTAGAATTGTTATGGCATTTATTGTTTTTTATGTTAAAGTGTAAGTGTGATGCTTGTGCACTCAAATTTGATTTGAATAAAATCATGAATGAAATCAAAATTGCAATACCTGCCACAAAAACCGTTGATCCCTAGTCTAAAATAGGTTCTACCTATATACTAAAAGGAGGATTCTGTTTCCCTCTGCTGTTCCACTGCCCGCCGTGTCCTGCAGGCCTTTATACGACCCTTCAGAGAGCACCACATCGACCCCACAGCCATCACCCGTCACGACTTCATCGAGACCAATGGTGACAATTGCATGCTGACCATAGTCCCCCTCGCGAACATGGCCTTCAACTTCTTCACCCTCTCCCCTGGTGAGTTTTCTGTCAACAAACCCAGCCTGACATGTTAATTCCCATCTGATATTCTGTAAAATAATACTTTTTTGTTTTTCCTGCTTTTTTACTTGCAGTGGAGATCTACCATATCTACCCGTTGTACTGCTACTTGTTTGCACTAGCCATCTTTGTGACGCTCACCAACCAGATTCACAAGTGGTCGCACACGTACTTCGGCCTCCCCCGCTGGGTCGTGCTGCTGCAGGACTGTCACATCATCCTTCCCCGCAAGCACCACCGCATCCATCACGTCTCCCCGCACGAGACGTACTTCTGCATCACTACAGGTTTGTCGCAGTATTTGACATCACTAGGTGTTGACCCTATTTTCTGATGGTTTAGAGAATAATTACTGCAGTAATTTGGCCTCAAATTGCTTTTCTTGTCGAGGACACAGATCTTAGTTTTCATGCATTCTTTACTTTCTAGGACAGTGGCTCTCAAATCTCATTATCTTATTAGTTTGGTGCTTTAAAGATGTTTTATAAAAGAAAGAGAAACCCAAGGCCAAAATGATGGAGCACTGAAACTGCTATAATCAAGAATAAATGACTAAATATACCCGTAAATCCCCATATTCATTTAATTTAATAATTTTTTTCAATGTATAAAATGGAAAATATTTGAAATTAAATAACTTCATGTGCAAAGGGAAAATAATACGCAAATAAAAGAAATAAATACTACTATATTAATGAATTTATTTTAAATTATAGCAACCCTTTTATTCAAATGGTCCTACATTCTAATTCATTGTGGAATTGTAGTGAAAATCTCCTTTTCTCTCCTTGGACCTCAGATTTTTTTTAAGCTGAAGTTCTTCCACACAACCGACATGGATTCTCCTCTTTTTGGTAGAAGCTCCCCATTCCCCATATTTTAATCGACTAAATTAAGTATTAAGTATTAATGAACTTTTAGTCATTGGTGTTTCTTTAGTTTTTGAGAGCAGGTTGATGTTAATCAAGAGGAGAAATACAAGTGGCAGGCATACAGTGACGGCACATTTTTAAAAGTCTGTGTTGAAAAAAGACGTTTTAGTGGATTTTGTATTTTTTCATCAACAAAAAATGTGTTAATTTCATCACAGTCAGTGGTTAAGGGCGTTGATTTTGTCTCAGTCAAACATTTTTGAGGAATATATTTAGTCTAGTCTTGTCCGGCTGCCCTCTGTGTTCCTATTGTTTCTTAATTCATATCTCGCATCAGGCTGGTTTTTAACCAAGCTTTCATCTCTACAGGTTGGCTGAACTACCCCCTGGAGAAGCTGGGCTTCTGGCGGAGCCTGGAGGATCTAATCCAGGGTTTGACGGGAGAGAAGCCCAGAGCGGACGACCTGAAATGGGCTCATAAAGTCAAGTAACGCCGCAGGCTAACTGCACCCTACCTCAGAAGACGCTGGCTCCGTCCAGGCTTCTTTATCCCCTTTTTGCCTCACTTAAAACATTGGAAGAAAAAACTAACAAACAGTTTCTGATGCCATAGCTTTAAGTCTTGCACATTTTGTCTGTTCTTCAAGAGGAGGGCTTTGTTTGATGGAATTTTTCATTGCTCACGAAAGGAGATCGTCATCTCAAATCGCAATATATCCTTATATACTCCTTGTATGTCTAACCCAACTCGTCTGTTTTTTGAGGTGATTTTTTTTTTTTGCAAAGAAAGTTTGGTCAGACACATAATTTGCAATCGCTTTTCAAGGAGACTAAAATATTTCCCTCACGTCAGAAATGTCAAACAATCCCGAGCAAGAATACTTGAAAGAGGGGAAAAAAACAAACTTTTTATCTCCTCCAGAGCCACCACTGTTCATTCGGAGAGGCGATAGATCACGTTATATTTAGAACTGCTTCATTTTCTCTGGATCTATTTGACATACAAGTGGTAAAATCGGATTTGACTGGGGTAAGTAGTAGTCGGGCTGAATTTTTTTCTTTTTGGATGCTTTACCAATGTTAATAGCTACAGAACAAATTGGTTAATTACTGTTACATATTTTTAAACCTCTGCACAATCTCGGAAGTGAAGAATATTCAACCAGTACCCATCGCTTCTAGCTCCTCGCTTCAAACCAAGACACAGCCATATTTAACATTTCAGTCAAGGCTTTGTTAATCTGAGACAATGATTACAGTTACACTGACGCCAAAATCAACCCACCAGGATGATGAATGACAGGTCTGACGGCTCAGAAAGCAGAAACCAAAAAAAAAAAAGCAACAAACAAATTGCTGTCAGATCCCCAGCTGGCATTGGATGATATCTGCAAAAATAAAAATGTGCAATTCTATCTTTTGAAGATACTGACGATTAATAATTTCAGGAAAATGTGACAATAGAAGTCATTTGATATGGAAAAACTCATGTGTAACTTTAGTCAATGTTGATGCTAGGCCACAAATGTGTTGTTCTGCTGCACCAAGTAGTCTTTTTATTTTTTTCAGATGATCATGTGTCTTAGGCGAAAAAGCATTTTTAGTTTTTGACTCGGAAAGAGGCACGTGCAGTAGAGTCGAGCAGCCTTACACGCCGCAGATGCAGTACTTGTGTAATGTGTCTTTTTTTTTTAATAGTTTCGTCTTCTTTTGTGTTGTCGCACTGATGATTCTGTCTTTTCTGTGGTTTGTCTCTCTGGGGGGTTTTATCAGATACTCCAAAGTAACGTGCCAACTCGATGTTACGTCGTTTCCACTCCTCACATCTTGCTCTTCTTTTGTATCGCGGGAAGGAATCGTGAGTTTCAGAGCGTAACATTCCCCTTGTGTAAAGCCGCCGCTGCGTACCGTCTTGGTAACCGTGACACGTGGTGATGTTACAAGGGCTTCAGTGAAGGCTTATAGACTCTAGAGATAGGTTTATGTAATTAAATAACTAGTCGAAAAGGGTTTTTTTAACGCTTTAGTCAGTCATTTGTAAATGTATTGTACAGCAAATAACTATGCAGTGTAATAAGGGGCCCTAACTTTACGTCTTAAGTCATCTGCTTAGATTAAAAATGCCTTTCTTTTTCTAATAGTTTACAGATATTTTACAAAGTCGGGGGGGAAATGGAGCTGGAAAATTTAGCTACTTATAAAAAAGTGCATGACAGAAATTTCTTTTTAGTTTTTCGAATTAACACGTCACTTACAGATGTAAGAATGCATGCATGCATACAGCATGTCGGCAGAATAAAATCTATTGTGCTTAATTCAAAAAGATGTCCACAGACTTTGACCAAATGGTCCCATGTTGGAAACTACCAAATCGTTACCTTCATTCCAAGGAAATCCCGGCAGAGGTTTTTAACGAGAGAAGCTAACCTTTCTGTCCGGTTCGATGGACGAGGCTTAATTATTAAGCTCTATATTTAAAAGTAGGAAATGTAACGATAGTAATAGTTCTATTTGAAGCCAAAATTCAGCTTTTTATATTGTGAAATGTTCCAGTTTTTGAATCCTTCCTACTTGATGATATAAAGTGATTCACTATAGGGCAATAGCAGAGGTACACTGCAAACTGCATAGTGCTTGTAGAGTATTGTGAGAAGCGGTTTTGTGCGCTCTAAGTAGTGTAATATACGCTGGTAACGGACGCCATTTTGTATCACTGCTAAAAAAATCTAAGGCCCACTTAGAGATTAGTGTAAGGAAAAATATTTTTGGCCAAATGTGACGCTAATAAGACACATTTGACGTTTGGAAAACAACTTCAGCGCTTTATTTAATGGCTTTTTTTGTGATAATAATATAAAAATAATGATAATTCTAAGGAAGTTTTGTGTTTATGTGAAACTGCAAAACGGATAAATGACAATACTAGTGATGACATGCCATAATTAGTTAGGGAGATTAAACCGATGAGTTCAGACCCATACTATAACAATCTTTGGCTCAAATTATTAACGGGTGTGATAGTGAGGAGTGTGGTCGTGAGTATAGATATAACACACATTAACTTGTTCTTCATTCTTATTCTCCAGATGAACTCAGGATTGTTGGTTAGAGAGACTTAATTAGTTTAACATGAATTGGTGAAAACAAAGCACTCCCGTTGGAAGTTAAGGCCGATATTTAGACAATAACAGTTGTTTTATATCACTTGTTTTCATCAGATGATTTTAAAAGGCATTATATTGTAGCCATATATGAGTCCAGTCCACCTCTCGTTCCTGAGGTAGAGTTTGTGATTAAAGCTGTGTTTGGTTTTCTGCTTTCAGACGTTGGGGCTTTCCTTGGTGGATTTGAAGGGTACTTTTGTGACAACGTGTGATTAACTAAATATTTTCCCACTGGAAACAATTTTTTTTGTGGAAACAAATGAACGTGTAAGTGCGGTGTTGTCATCGGTATGTTGGGCGTCACTTTTGTAAAGATCCTTGGACTTTTTATTGAATTGCCTTATCCTCTTCCCTGATTGATTTATTGTAAATCTTGACAGCGATATGGGGGGAAAATAAAACAATTTATTGACAGACATTAAATTGCCCTTCTCTCGCCTCTCTCTTTGCTGAGGCAGGGCCCATGTGGATGTTGTAGTTGGTTATGTAAGCTGGTGGTGATGGAGTTTTAGATATCAGAATAATGCCTTGATGCCTTTTTTGTTGTCTTCCACCTGGAAGGCTTACAATGTGTATATTAAACTGTATTTATAAATAAACTAAATAAACGGTTAATAATTACCACGATCTGTTGCTGTCAGTGTTTTTCATTCTCTCTGTTGAATAATACTCAGGATATATATTGTATACACTATTTAATTTGTCTTACAGCTTAACTAAAGCCATCAGAAAAGATCTAGTGGATGAATGTCAAACATGTGGTCCGGGGGCCGGAACCGGCCCGCTGAAGGGTCCAATCAGACCCAATGGATGACTGTATAAAATGCACCAGTTCCTGTTTCTTCATCAGAGAGAATTCATTTGTCAAGCGATAAATATTTAGTTTTGATTAGTAAATGAATTAGAAAACACCAAATATTGTTCATTGCACTGAGAAATATCATATTTTATACAATTAGTCCAAATTATGAGATAAAAAAGTCCAAAATATGAGGGGAAAAATACAAATTAAGATAAAAAAAGTTAAATAATTTAATCTTATTTTAAGAAACAAGACTGAATTGATCAAAAAGGTCTAATTCTACTCATTAGTGGACTAATTGTACCAAAAACAAGATATTTTCACTTGTTAGAATTTAATTAATTTCAATATAGAATATCTGTGTTATCGTAGTGTCATCTCACTTGTCTGTAAAGTGAAAGTTAATAAATAGAGTAAATATTTATAATGTATTTGTCATAAAAAACAGGACAGAAATTCATGGGTGTTATTTTATATGTTGATTTTTACTGTTAAATTGTGCTGAATGTGGCTTTAAACTACAGTTTGACACCATTAATCTAGTGTAATAGAAAAATACCTGTACGGAATAAATAAGTACAATTTAAAAACTACTGTGGCAACATGTGCTTTAAATAGTGTTTCCATCATGGTGAGCCAGAGATAAAAAGGAAATTGTCAGCCTTTGTAAATGGGACACAGTCACATAACTTACTGGGACGGTGGGATTAGAATAGAGCCATTGTTTGTTATCAGTAACACCTGCTTTTCCCTCTATGAAAAGTCTAATGTGGACTGTGAAAGCAGCACGTTCTAATTAATTCATGTGCTGGCACCTGTTGGGCCTGTTCAGGTCAACCCTGCTGTCCCTGGTTTCCTTTGTCATTTCTTAAATAGACGGGTTGTATGTGTGTATTACAAATAAAACATTTTACAGTTGCACTTGACTTCTACACACACTTTGAAATGTCATTTGTGGCCGTTTGGAACAGCATTCACTTCATGAACTCAGCTTTTATGTTTAAAAAGAATGAAGTTTTCCCTCACTTTAACCCATAAGGGTCCAACACACCTCTTTAAATGTTCTGGAAAATCCCTCATACATCTTTAGCTTTATCTTAAATTATTAAAAAATAATTAAATATGTTCTTGTTAATTCTAACCAGCAAAGTTATAACTGCTATATGTTGAGGAATATGTGTGATATATGTGACATCACAGATCTCTGATGCAGATTCTCTGATTCAGAAATTTGCTCCATATGGTTTATTTGATCTGTTTTATATCCTCCATTATTATCGTTTAAGGAGAAATGGGTCTGGTTCTTATGGATTAATCATTCCTCTTGTTAAAGATCCCTTTTAATTGTGTTTAATTATTACTAATTAATTATCATTACTATGTTTTACTGCACAAATGAAGTAACTGAGGGGGCAAATAAAGATGATTAACTGATATCAATATAAGTGACAGGGGCCAAAAATGTATTTAAAAGTTGATCTGAAGCTAAAATGAAGCTTCAGATCAGTCGGTTGAAGCATCAGATTTCCTCTTTGTGTTTCCTTGCACAGTGCCTCCCTGTTGAACTGTGGTGGAAGTATAGTAACAAAAAGAGGGATGACAAAGACTAACGTTGAAAGCACTAACAATGTTTGGTCCCTGAATCCTACGATAGTACCTCCAGTCCAGAAAGAGTCCTCCCAGCTTCTATACAATGTGGTATGAGGGGGTCAATGAATGTTTGGTTGGACTGGAAAATGAATCTAGAGGATTGGGAAGTCATTGGGGAAATCTAAGAGGAAAGAAAGAGAACAAGTGCTGAGGTTCCTGTACAACCTGTGGGTATGCACCATAAAGGAATGTAGATATGCAGATAATAGCAAAAAAAAAAGAAATGGCACCAGGCTATGTGGTTATGCAATAGGTCACCGCTGATTGAAAGATTTCAACAGTGTTGAGACAATTTTTTTGATACTTTGGGTAGATTAACCTGTTAAAATAAAAAAAATAACCCTGATGTGGTGGTAGCACTGAGGTAGAGATGAGAAAACCTCAGCTCCAACACTAAATAAAGTATTTTATCTGTAGTAAAACATACTGTTACTGTTACAGCATCAATATATATCATCAATATCCACATCATCAATACAATAAGGAAATAGTTTAATGTAATAAACAGTAGTACAGCTACTAACCACTATTTTGATATTTAATTTAGATTTGAACTGTAATTGGGGTCTTTATATTCTAAGAATATATTCTTCATGTTCTGTTTGGATCTTCAGCGTGATTTCTATGATTTTATTGAGAAATAATTGATGTTTGAATTCTTAATTTATTAATCATTGAACATTCCATTGCAGATAATTTAGCTTAGTTCAATTTTTTCATGATTTGTGTCAGTCTGGTCTTGTTTTAAGTTTTAAATAAAGTATTTGATCTGTAGCAAAACACAATATTAAATGTTTTGCCCTATATTCTAACTATATTTGCTTTGTCACAGTAACATAAAATGATTGTGACTCTTCTGTTGTCACCTCACATGTAGATTTCTTTTGATACCAGGTTTAAATACAATAACATTTATGGTTGTAGAGATATTCCAGATTTATTGTCATTTCTAGCAGGAAAACTAAAAACAGGCCTGCTTAGCACTTAATTATAATATTCTCCTTTCACACAAAATACACTTTAATATAATTTCCCCCTGAAATGAGTTGGATGGAAGTATAAAGTATCATCAGATGGAAAAAATACGCAAATAAAGTATAAAAACATCAAAACCGACTTTAGTGACTTTCCACCACAGTTCTTTCCTCGCATGGAACAAACGCAACAAACAAAGGAAACGATGCGTTGCGTTTCGCCCTCGCGCACGCACCGTTGGCGACAATGGCAAAGCTGCGTGCGCGCTCCCGCTGTGTAGCGACAAGATGGCGGTCGCCGCCGGATCAGGTAAATGTATGAGATAAATAAATCGCCGCGATAAGCCGCCGTGAAATAATCGGTGAAATTAACGTTCACGGTGTAGCCAACGCGCTGCAGAACGGGGTCGGTCGTGTCAACGACGCAGCTGCGGGTTAAAAAAAAAACAAAAACGTGCGAGCTAGCGCTCAGCTGTAGCCACCGAAGATAATGAATAGGAAGCGATGCTATCAGCTAAGCTAACGCAAAGCTAAGCTATACACAAAAGCAACGAAAAGATTAAATTAGTTAAGTAGAAGCCACAATATGAGCTAAATAATTTAACAGTAATTATCTGCACGTGCAACAGTGTGTAGCTTATGAATTCATAAACGTAATTTAGCATGGTAACAGTGGCTAGCGGCTGCGTGTTAAAGCTACTTAGCTCATATACCATTGTTTACCGAAGCCTTTAAAAAGAAGATGTCATTAAACGTCACCGGGAGACATTTGTGCATTAAAATGTGTCCTCCGTGCATTAATCCTTTTTTGATGATTTAGCATCAACCGTGACAAGTCGTTTTCTGGAATGCTGATTTCCTGCTAATCGAGAAAATAAAACTATGTGTTTATTATTATTATTTAATGAGGTGTAGGTGGACTCTGCTTAAAAAAGCCACCCCTGCTGCACCAGCTGGCTGTGTAGCTGTTGTTCAGTGCAGCAGCAACCGGCACATCTCACTGCAGAGGCCAAATGATGCAGCATCTTCGAAGCCAGATGCTTAATTAGGGGGCATAAATAATATGGAGAGCACCCATTATTATCAGGAGGATAATGGAAGCTGGTTAAATATTAAGGCGTTCCTTATTTTACTGCCATGGTGTGTATATGTGTGTGTGAATGAGTCATCCCCCTGACCAGCTCACACCTGTATAATTGCAAGTCACCGTGCTGGCTGGTAGAAGCTCGGTGGTACCTGAATCCACCCTCCTATTGAAATGTGTGGTTTTCGTGTCTTGTTCACCCCCCCCCCCCCCCCCCCCCAAAAAAAAAAAAAAAAATAGGCGTTAAAGTTCCTCGCAATTTCCGGCTACTTGAAGAGCTGGAGGAAGGCCAGAAAGGCGTCGGGGATGGAACAGTGAGCTGGGGTCTGGAGGATGACGAGGACATGACTCTGACACGGTGGAGAGGGGTGATCCTCGGCCCTCCTCGGGTGAGTGGTGCAGATTCTTAATACACTCCAGTGGAGACTGTGCAAAAAGCATATGAAGGGTGGCAGGTTTTCACCCCAAAAATGAAGACAAAACCTTTTCTTTTACACTGCTTTTACTTTAATAAACGCTTAAACTGAAGCCTCTTTCACAGCCAGTTCCCACCTCCACTACTAGGGACACCACTCACGATTTTACACTATTCACACATGCAGCTCCATTCTGGAACATTCCAGAACATTCCTGTGCATACATGACATGGCAATGCCACTAATGGTTAAGACAAGGGTTTAATACACGTAGCAGAAGACAACATGGCAGCCAAAGTAGATTGTAGTCAAATGTCAGAATTTAAGAATAAATTTACAAGAATTAAACTGACCACACCCCTCCCTTAGAAATAAGCAGAAGACGCTTATGTAAAAACACTATAATCATGCAGGTTGTTGGTCTGAGTGTAGCCAAGCAGCAATCAACATAAAGAGAACAGCATTTAAATCCAGAATGGACAAATTCCTGTTCCTACACAATATAACAGACTTCACCATTAGGCAAAATAAGTAAATAACTCAGGGTTCCCATTTCTAACCTGAAATTATTTTCCAGGATGTTTTTAGCTGCTAGAGAGACAGGTTATCATATCCTACAATAATACATGCAGTGCTTTTTATTTATTAACATGTACCTTTATTCTGTTATTTTTTCTATTGTATGTAAGCCGTGGGTCCAACTAATATTTAATTATCTAGGATAAAGATGGTAAAGACTCTTGAATAAAGTCAAATTGATTGATAGCTTTAATGCTAATTTAGCATTAATTTACAAGTTTTATGCCAACAACACAATAAAATGTTCTAAAGAACATGTAATAGTGTACTTGAAGTTGTCACTGTCATAAATTTCCAGCACAATTTAATAATTTTCAGAATATTTGACATTTTTTCTCATTTTCCATATGTTTTCCATGACTGGAAAATTGGTCAATCATTTTCCAGGTTTTCTAACCAACGCTACATGACTAAAGCTGTATTTAGATGTTTAGATCGGAAACATAAAATTGTGTTCTGACGTGTTAAACCCTAATATTTCATACAAAAGCGTCAAAAAAACATATGTATTAGATTAAATGACTAATTGAGAGCAGTGTGACCAGTGTGGTGCATTAATCACGATTTTCTGGAGAATTCCCTCCGGTTTCAGCTGAACGTCAGCAGTTAAACCGCTGCAGTTTTTTAGAAAAATGATTCATTGACATTAGTGACGTTGGAACAATGCAGATGTTAACAGATGAAAACAGATGTTCTCGATGATGACCTTAAAAAAGGCCTTTAAAATAACCAACAAAATAAAGACATATTTGAAATGACGTAATGTTTTGAGGCAATTCACGTCTCTATTATCTGTGAAACAGAAAGAGGAATGACTATATTTGTATTGAAAATCCCACCTTTGAGATTTATAAAAAACCCTGATGTATCTTGATACAAGCCAGGCCTCCTTCCCAGTGATTTTCCAGCTGTCATTCCACGTAATGTTCCTAGGTCTTGAGGTGGGAAATTGCCAGTGCAGGTTTCCCAGAAATTCAATTCCAGCTCTCATTCAAACATGTCCCCTTCCAGGGAAAATGATTTTGATAAATGTTTAAACGGATTTGAAGGCAGCAGCATCTTCATTAAGATAAATTATGACATAGTGATAGTTCCTTCTCTGCTTCCTTTACTGATAAATAGGTCATAAATACTGTTCCTTGGGTCATTTTGGGTATTTTTATTGTATGGATTCTGCATGAATCTTATTGTTGAAGACATTGGACATTGTGTGCTGTCCTCTTACCTCCCCCTGTGTGTTTCTGTCTCTCTACACAGACGAGCTATGAAAACAGGATGTACAATCTGAAGGTTGAATGTGGGCCGGGATACCCAGAGTCGCCGCCGTTTGTCAGATTTGTGACGAAGATAAACTTGAATGGTGTGCACACCTCCAACGGTGTGGTATGTAAATCTTCTAATCTAGTTTTAGTTACCAGAGCAAAAAGATCTATTCAAACTGTGGCACATGCAGGCAGAGTGCTGTGTTCACTTCCGCATGAAGTAAATCGATGTGTGCATGTCACTCTAACATCATTAGTGGCAGTTTTCCATTCTTAGCGATTGTTGCACAAAAGACACACACACAACTTTCACATCCAGATGCAGAGTCAAAAGAAACAGTCGTGCAATTTTAGAAAGACAATGCAAGACTCGATCATCGAGTATCCCCAGCGTCAAATTCAGTGCTTGAATTAAATTACTCTAATTGCTGTTTTATTCATGAAGCTTCTTCAACTTCAGGATCACGCTGTGTGGAAGGGGGAAGCCCCGTCTGCGGTTAAACAGAGGAGAGAAACACGCCACGAAACAAATGACAGCAGAACTCACTGAGCTGAAATCAAACAAGCGTGCATACGTTTGGTAAATAACTGAATGTAACCTCTGCCGCGTTTTGCTGCTATTTGTGGTCGTGCTGAGCCTCTGCCAGTCGCAGCTTGAGCTGAGCGTGCCACAGCACAGCAGGAGTCTGGGCTTCTAGGGAGGGGCTGTAGCGGAAAGGGGAGCACAGAATTTATAACACAAGATGACGTTTTATCCCAATTAGCTTGTTTTTTTCTAATCGTTGGAAACAACTTAATTGAGCAGTCCTGCGCTTCACTGATTTAGAAACACAGAAAACGTGCTTCAAAGGAAGGAAGCAGAGAACTTTTAAAAGTTCTTTTGTGAGTTATTGCGCTCCTATTAGGCTACGTTAGGCCTGAAGTGACCCAGATCAGGGTTTTTCACCCCAATACAACCTGTGTCTGATCTATTAATGAAAGCCTGCATGACACAGATCAGATTTTTTTTTCAAATGTGACCTAGGCCGCTTGGATATTTGGTCCTAAAACCGATAAATATCTGATCTTCTGACATACGACTTAAGTCTGAACGGTCAGGTCATGTTCATCCGACCTACACGTCACCAACAAGAGACAAAACGTCACTATTCTGTGCTGAAGTAGGCGGAAGCAGGAAATAAGCAACAACCACGGCCAAAGCCTTGCTCTTTTCTTCCTTAATCTCCTCCTCAAAACTAATATGATGTACATGTGCTGGCTCTGGTAGGATAGCAACTTTAAAATCACCAGATGTGTATTAAGAGCATGCTCACTGCATAGATATGTGTTTATACGTGTTTTTCTAATACAGCTTTATTAATTGAAATAAAATTCAATATACATTCAGCAACTTTGCATTTGAACAATGTTTAGCATCTCATATACTATGAATGTGCTCTATGTATGGGAATGTTCGGGGCACTTTTGGGCCGTTTTTACCCACTTAATTGGAAATATGAATGATCTAAAAAAAATCTGAATTGAGCCTTTAGCCCTGTAATCTCCGCCTCATTCAGTATCCTCTGTTTTCCAAATGCACCAACAATCTGTCCTTAAATGGGGAAATCTTAACTTAAACATAGCACAGATTGTAACGAGAGTAAAACCAGTCTGAAAGCAGAACAATTGGCTTAATGGGGAGGAAACAATCACATTCAGGTTTGGACTCAAATAAACAGAGCTGGTGTGAAAACTGACCTGAACATAACATTTTTGTCTTTTAGGGAAGTTAAACGCTAAAATATGAGACGATTTATGTGATGTAGAACAAAAATGATCCTCACAGAGCAGTCTCAGAGCTCAAATGTCAATTTTAATTCCTGCGTAAATCCACAATGCAGCTTTTTTTTTAGGTGTAATCTCACATCTTTGCTTCCTGGCTCTGCCCTGCAGGTTGACATGCACGCGGTGACTGCTCTGGCCAAGTGGCAGAACTCCTACAGCATCCGGATGGTGCTGCTGGAGCTGCGACGGCTCATGACGTGCAAGGAAAACATGAAGCTTCCTCAGCCACCCGAGGGCCAGATCTACACCAACTGAGGCCCTGTTGCTACTTTCGCCTCCATCTTTTTTCCTTCTTCCCCCTCCTCCCAAAGTTCTGTTTGCCTTCATCCCATCCACCACGTGACATTCCATTGGCTGAGCAAACACACACAAACACACACAGAAGACCTTAGTATACACAACAATTACAGATGTATGCAAACACACACACATACAACACACACACACACACACACACATACATATATCTATCTTATCTTATCTATCTATCTATCTACACAGTTATTGAGCATTATAAAAGTCATTCCTGGCCCTCGTCCTCCCTCTCCCATCACTGGAGCTCTGGGTGGACTGGATGTGATGAAGCAGGCGGAGTCCTCAGTCCACATCAGATGTGATCATTCGAATACTGTACATCTTAAACTAATCTTTTTTTTATTATTTGTTTAAAAAAATTGCAGATTGTACAATAACATAAATAATCTTATTGAGTGTACCTCCGTGTGTTGCCTTTTTGTAACAAAATTGGAAAAAAAATACATAATTGCACATAAGCTCACTCAGAGATAATATTTCGAAGCGTACATATGAAAATCTTGTACCCGAAACACAGTGAACTTGATGGGAAAATAGTCTGTTTTTCATGTGGTCGATTATCTGATGAGATATTTTATTTCTAAAATGGGCTCGCACACAATATTTTCTTTCAAGCAGTCGACCCGTAGTATTATGCATGACTGCAGCTCAGCAAGTCACCTGGAAGTGATCACTTTTAACTACCACGCGCCGCTTTGTTTCTTTCATGTAAGAATTGTCCAAAGTGAACTCTGTATCTATACCACTATATCTGATCTTATATGCTTCGTAGCATAGTATGCATATCTACTGTAGGTCGCAGAAGTCCCAGTTAAATCATGCTTGAAAATAGAACTGAAATCAGCTACCTCTTTTGGTCCTGTGTAACGTCAGAGGAGTTTTCTGACTTGTGAAACTGTCTTTGCTACTTGTGTGACAATTAGTTTTTTCTTTTCTCCAATGCTTTCATAAATCTTCATGCTTTTCATGCATTTGTGTCATTGTAGATCACTGCTCATGGGTTTTAAACACTAAATTTATAAGTAGTGTCATGATATAAGTTGCATACGTATTTTCAGAAATCAACGGATTTAGAAAAAGATTGTTTATCAAAGTATGCTGCTGCTCCTTTTTTACTGAGAGTTACATAAGAAGATTGATGCAACTCTCATGTTTTTACATTAAACATGTAAACAGAGCCAGCAGGCTGTTAGCTTAGCAAACAAGGGGAAATGGCTAACCTGGCTTTGTTAAAGGAAAAAAGCAGCTCACTGATGAACCTAATCCATTGTTTAGCCTGGCAGAGAAACTGTTACTAAGAAGTAGATACAAGCAGTAATCATTTCTCTGCTGGTATTTAGTTACTGCTCCATCTAACCTAGGCAAACAGGTGTATTTCCACAAATAAACAAGAATTTGCTTCCATTCTGGTTTTTCTAGCTCAACTGCACAGTTCCTGCTTGTTTTTGAAAGAAAAACATTATTTGTTAAATGTTGAGACAAGATCTAAAGTTGATTTTACCACCCAGGTCAACATGAAAACAATCTGTTTCTGATTTTTTTTCCATAAACAAAAAATACAAGGGTAAAACCCATTATAAAAGATTCTAGAATATATGAATATGGTATATTTTTTCATTTAAAACAAATCATTTATCTCCTCCTTCACTGAAAAATCCATTCTCTGTGCAGTGGAGGCTTCAGGTCTACATCACATTTATATAAGTTGCATACTTTAGCATTATTAGCTCCAAACTAGTTGTGATGTCAAAAATCATGCTCACAGGCCTCCCACTTAAAATTTAGTATTTAAGTACAGAAAGTACAGAAAAGTTTTACCTGTTCAGTAGATGAATATGAAAACAAATGTCTAGTATGTCTTAAAAAGACAATAACCTAACCAACTTAACAAAGGGTTTTTAAGTAGTTGAGTTATTTATAAGCCAAATAAGACATGTACAGGTTATTGAAAGGTGTAAAATCAAGGAACAAAAACCTATTATTTTCCACTAAACACCACTCCCACCATGAAACCTGGTAACATGGTGACAATGCAACAAAACATAGGGAAGTAACTTGCTGTAGTTTCAGAGAACATGTGATTTAGCAGATTTATTTTTAGAGTAAGAACAACTTTAAAACATCAATACAAAGCTCTAGTGCCAATGACAATCCAAACCAATCAATCCCAAAACTAAATGCTGCAAAAGGTGCCTTCATTAAGCATTATCTTGAGGCAGTGTACATTTGGACAATGGATTTTTTTTGGCATTCAAAAGGATGTTTTCACCTTTTCTATTGGTTGTAAAAAGATTACAAGTCCAAAATAGATGCCAACTTTTTTATAGGCACTGTATCAAATACCGAGTGTGTGTCCCTATTTGTGATCAAGCAGTAATGATGAGTAATGTTTATTGCGGCGCTAAATGTCACTACTGTGCTGACGTTACATTAACTTTGTGTGGCACAACACGAGGAACTTTCCTGGCAAGACAACTTTATTCTTATTTGATGTTCATTTACCCCATGGGCAACAAAACCAGTTAAGCTGTGTAAGAAAAAATACTGAGGGGAATAAAAATAGGAAACGCTTAAACCCACGGGCAACGTTACGTCAAAAACTGAATTGAGTACATGTACAGGCTGCCAGCCAACCACTAACAGTGAGAACAGGGAGGCATTAAAGTCTGATTCATCAGATAAGCATAAAACACACTGCAATCTTTTAGGATTTATAAAAGTATTTTTCCCAATGTGTTCTGGGTTGTTCACAAAGCTGTGGAAAGCATTGCTCATTAGGAAACACAATTAAAACCCACAAAACTTGGGGTTTTCTTTTGGTATACATAGATATGTTGGGTTCAATCTACAAAATACACTAACGCAGATGTAAAACATATGAAAGCTCCTAAAACAGTACTGTAATGTACGGTTTATCCATTCCTCCACATGTTTTTAGTTTTCAGTGTGAAGCTGCTTCCTCACAGGCAACAAAAAGCTAACCCAGTATTGGCTGTCCACCTTTACATTGATTTTAAACTCCATTAATGGTTTTAAAGCTCTAAATGAGCCCTAAATGACCTTAAGGTCCGCTGACCAACTGCTGCCGGAGGAGCCAGAAACCAGACTTTAGTCTGGAGGTGACAGCCTCTGTCCCCAGGCTTTGGAACAGCCTGCCTCTTTATATTAGAGTCTCTCAGAATCCTTTTTTAAATCCTCCTTAAAAAACATGTTTTCCATCTGAGCACAAGATGAGTTTATGTTTAATGTTTGTTTTGTCTGCTGTAATTTGGGCCAAGAAGTCCTATAGTTGTACATTTTTATTCTTTTGCAATGGAAGTCTATGGCAGCCACCATGATGGTCATGTTGTCACCTCAAATTCTCTAGTGCCACCAACCGGTCAAAGTTGGAGGTATCAAGTGAATCCTTGGAAGAAGCTGAGTTCAACAAACCCCGCTTATGTAGATTTTCCACCATTTTGGATTCATCACTTTAAAGTTTTCACAGGTCACAAATCCAAGTTGACATCAAACTTGACACAGATCATCTTCAGACCAAGACTCATAAATGCATTACTTTTTGTCTTGGGGGTTAAAAATGTTCGCCTGTAACAGCCAATCGAAACTTCCACTAAACAGGAAGTGAGCTCATATCTTATCAACACTTTAATATATCAAAACCGAACTTAACACATGTACTTCAAACCCCATTGGAAGGACGCTCAAGAAATTTATTGACATTTGACCTTTAGGGGACGCTGCAATTACCAAAGATGTGTTCTGTCATATATCTCATGAGGTGTTTGGGTTAGGATCATACTGTGGGTTGTTACATTGAGGGTCTTTGCCGATTTTTAAAGTTCGGCTGCCATATTGGATTACATCAACATATTATGGCTGATTGCCACCAAACTTGACACAAATGATATTAAGAGGATGCCTGACGCGCATAAAGAGGTGATTTTAGTGTCTGTCAAAGCTTTCAGTCGCCAGAGCCAATCGAATTTGATGGTGAAACCGCCATACAGGAAGTGGCCTGATTTCTCAGTCAAACTTTGGTCTATCAAAATAAAACTTCTTAGGCCATCTCTCTGGCCTAACCTCATTATTTTTCCAGGCAACTGCTTGGCCCTTCATTGCTGCTTGCAACTATGTTTTCTATTTTTTTTTTGCGGGATGTTGTTACCCACTACTTCCTATTACCTACAGCACTCAGGTCGACTGCTGTCGCTTTAAATGTGGTTTATAAATAAAGTTTGACTTGAGCTAACATGCACAATACCAGGTGCTGTTGAACTGAAACAACTCAATGGAATTCATTTATTTGCACCTGATTGCACACGGCTCTTAACCAAGAGGCTTCTTCAGTTCTGAGAAATGACTGTTCTCAGATGAGATGAGTCTTCAAACAAGCTAAGAAGTCCAGTTGCTTTTAGAATAAGATGACCTGGATGACAAAACATATTTAGCTTGACCAAATGTGTCATTGAATATACAAGCGTGAGACAAACTGTTTTGACAGTTTAACTTTTATTGTTGTGTATAAATTCTGATGTAACACTGAGTTCAGCTCAGTTCAGCCACTGAATACAAGGCTGTTTTTTGGCCTTGTGACTGCAGTGGCTTGTTACTCAGTAAAAATGAAGAAGTAACTACTTCTCTGGAATCGGTTTTGCAAACGTCTGTTGCACAAGACTCTCAACACTCCTACATGCTGATAATAAAAAGGTGAAGTGTTCTCACTTCAGTCACTGATCATGCTGCAACTTGCGCCTCCAGGCCAGTAGGGGGTGGTTCTTGCTTGATGGAAAACAGCCAATACAGCATTTTTTTTTTTTTTTGATTTCACAAATGTTCTCTACGTTCGTGCCAAAACTTCAAGGCCACCTTGAAGTGCTTCAACACCAACTTGACCTAATTAAGAGGTGGTTGCTGTAATAGCGAGCGCTCAGTGGATTTAGACACAGCCCTCTGGACTCTGACCTACCTAGAGGCCATGTGATTCCCATCAGTGTGTAGTGTAGGAACAGCCAAAGCAGGTCTGTCACTAACCTCCATGTAAGATGACAGCAAGTCATAATCAGATCCTCCACGGACTGAAGACACTTGTAAGTACTTTGCATGCCAGACAGGAAGCTTATTTGTTATTAAGCGTGAATAATAAACGCTGTATTTCCAGGAAAATCTGTACTAAACTTACATGTTTTCTATTTTTCAATGCTGCTTTTATAACCAAGCCTTTGCTGAGGCTGTTTTGAACAAACATGGATATAGAGTCATGTGTTCATTTGCACAAGACATCTCCTGACACGTTTTTGCCCGTCATCATCATGAGATCAGCGTGAAAGCTACGGTTGTGCCAAAGAGACAGAGCAGAGCGGGGCCCATATGGTTTTGTCGGATTCCTCCACAACGTGTGAAGAGGATGTGAAATTGTATCAGTTGCCTGAGACATGAACAGCGCGGGTGTGAAATAAAAACGTTGGGTTTTAAAGTGTTAACTTTCTGTCGAGAGAGACCTGGATTCCCATCCGCTTTATCTATGAAGTACAGGCGCTCCTTGTCTTGTTCTGTTATAGTAATACACCCATGGTCATGGGAGTTTACTGACATTTGCTCTACTAAGTAGCACTTGAGGACTGTGGATATCTACTGTTTTAGAGAGAAGGTTTTTTTCCAGTGTGGTTTAAGGGAATCAACTATGAGGAAGTTTTAGTATCAATCTGTATCACGTGATTTAAAATGGAAACCTCATTGAGCCAGCAGTGTTCAGATTTCATTCATTTATAGCAGGAAAGGCTGATCTGGTCTCAAGACACCATCCAAACAAAGAATGCTCTTAATCATCTGATTAACCGATCACAGGTGTAAGAGGAATGCTGGATGAAAACTTCAACTAATACTTTGGTATGAAGTCATTTTCTTGTCTTGGTGGTTGGAAGGAGTTTTTAGTGGTTGTGATAATACTGTTTCTCTAAACCTTAGTGCTATAAGAGATACAGGTTTTGTGTTACACGTCACAACTTCTTGACTTTGACCTACATTGTAAATTTCTCAATGAACTTCAGGTGAAGGTCCACAGATCCATGTCGGTTTGGCACTGAAAATCCATTTAAAGGCTCAGTTTACCAAAACTACAACGTGACATCTCACTTCCTTCTGTCTAAGCATGCAGGTTTTCAGAGATTGACATTTCTGGTTCAACCCAAATACAACGCGGATGAAAAGTTTGTTCATGGTTGTCTGAAAAATTGATCTTAAAATCTGGCTATCAAACTGATCAATTTGCAGTTGATTTGTTTCCCATCTAGTTAAAAATATGAATTATTGGTTAACACAAGAACCATAAATATTCACATATTTTGGCCTAGATTGAAAGGATTTGTAACTTGCTGGCTCAATTGGTTGTGATTTGGTGTATGCTCCACCTATGTTTCCGTTTTCATTAAGTTACTTCTGCTATTATTTTATATTATGGATAGCCTACAATTACTTAAGCTTAGAGAGAGCCTGTCTATAGGCAAGAAACACATTGATATTTTACATCATTTCCATTTAGTCACATGTGAAGGTGAATTACATTTACATTTCCTCTAAAGAAGTCAGTCTAATAAAAGCTTCCAAATGTTCAAAGAACACCTGATGATATTCTGGGTTATTACATAATTAATTAATGTAAAATCACCTTAATCTTGAGTTGAAAGCATCAGATTGTTTATGTCCTACAGGACAATGACCATATTTTTTTGTTTTCGTGATGTCTTTCATGATGGTGACTGCGTAAAGAAGCTTCTATGACGATGGTGACGATAAAATGCTCTGCATATCAATAAATTCAATAAATAGGTAGATAAATAGAAAGAAAGTTCCACATTTCAGTTTTAAAAACATTCAAAACATTCATATATATATATATATATATATATATATATATATATATATATGTCTGCCCACAGTCATCCACAGTCAAGGCCTTTTTGATTTAAATGATTAATATAATATTCTCTGCATTTTTTTGTTTCCCATTATTTGTTTCCCATTATTATTATGCCATTATTTTAATAGGGTGTCGATATGCCTGATCAGGACGCTGTATAAATACAGAATATATTTATTTTAATTATTATTTTTATTATTGATATACAGGTGTTTGTCAATCAGACTACAGACACAGCTGCTCTGGCAGCTTCATTAGTATCAGCATGCTGCACATGTACACAGCTCAGACTCTGAGCGTCTGCAGCTGTTAAATCCGTCTGGCAGCTGTCAGAGCTGACCATGGATGTATTATAAAACATATACATCCATGGAGATGACTGACACATCATCATCTGTGTCGCTGCCTGAAGCCGCGGCCGCCGCCGTCATTACGATTTGACGTCGCTGCACGTGACGCTTCGGAGGAAACGACGTCTCCTTTCAGCGTGTTTCTACGCGTTTCTCCGTCCTCGGTGGGAGGGACTAGAGCGCGTGAAGGGAAGTAAATGAGGAAAACATGGGACACAGTTTAAGCGACGTGGGATTCCGTATGTGTTTTTCTTTACGTGCCCAACGTTTAGCAGAAAAAGCTGCTCGTGTTCAGGGTGAAGACACCAACAGATCGATCAGACAATGCTATTGATTAGCTGATTAACTGATCACACGTGTAAGAAGAGTAACAGGAATGCTGGATGGAAACATTCTGGATGGTGGTTAATATAGAGGTCAGTGACTAATAATGGCTGCAAGATGAGAAAGTCAAAAACTACAAAACTACAAAAATACAGCTTTAAATGTATTGATCGGGTCTCTCAAAATGTACATTTTGTGTTGGTTTAATGTCATTTGAAGTCCATTTATAACATTTTTTGGACACAAAACGTCAAATGGTTATATATATTATACATTTAAAATATTTAATCCACCTAGAATATAAAACTAGTTGATAGCATGTTTTTTAAAAAACCTTTTTAAGACAGTTAAACTATCTGGTACCAAGTTTTTACGGTTACATCACATGACATTACACTATAAATACAATAATTAATTAATTAATTGTCACTATCTACAGTGTTATAAAAGATATAAGGATGCCTTCACTGTCTCTCTTACTGTCATCTCAACTTTTATACGTTTAGTCCAATTCTACATTATTGTGGCATTTCTCAGGGCTTTGGTGAGAAAGTAGCACATGGTATGTTTTGTGTAGCTTGTTGTGCTACAGGTCTCAATGTTGATAAAAAAGAATCTAACACAAGAGGTGATAATATATGTATTATTACAATTATAATGAGTCTTAATGGAACGGTCAATTTTGTCTCGGAACACAAAAGTTCTCATTTCCTTCTAGGACCATACAGGCTTTGAGAGTCTCCTGCAGTGACACCATTTTACAAGTAGTTAAACAGAATAACATCTAAATGTAAAGTTAATGATTGTTTGTTCATCTAGGTAGGACACAGCGGACCATCCGGGGACACATCTTCTTCTTAAGTTTCTCCGGACGTCTTCGGACTGATCTGCGGTATGGCTCTGCTGGTCCACCTGCTGGCCTGCACCTTCGGCCTAGGCTCCTGGGTGGCGGTGAACGGGCTGTGGGTGGAGCTGCCGCTGATCGTCAACAGGCTCCCGGAGCAGTGGGAGCTGCCGTCCTACCTGACCGTCATCATCCAGCTGGCCAACCTGGGACCACTGCTGGTCACGGTCATGCACAAGCTGTGCCCAGGCCGTCTGAAAGAGCAGGTGGTCATCTACTCCATCCTCTCCATTGGCGTGGCGTCCTGTGTCCTGCTCGCCTTCTTCTGGGACAGGACCACAATGGTGGCTGGGGCACCGCGCAGCACCGCCTTCTTCATCCTCACCTTCTTCCTGGCGCTGGTGGACTGCACGTCCTCGGTGACGTTCCTGCCGTTCATGATGCAGCTGCCGGCGAAATACGTCACCACGTTCTTCATCGGCGAGGGCCTCAGCGGGCTGATCCCTGGCGTGGTCGCCCTGGCGCAAGGCGTGGGCATCGCCAAATGCAGCAACTCCTCCCACACCGGAGGAAACCACACGTCATCGTTAACCACCGAGTATCTTCCTCCAAACTTTTCCACCGAGGTGTTTTTCTTCTTCCTGGCGGCCATGACGTGCATGAGCCTGGCTGCTTTTGCTCTTCTGAACAGACTTCCTCGGACGTATGAGCTGTCCACCGAGAACCTCGTGTCGGACTCGGTGGCGTCTGTCTGTTCGGGTCTGGACAACCCCGCGCTAGAGACTCATGGAGAGGACGTGAAATGTCCTTGTGAGGGGGCAGCCCAGCGTCGGCCTCTGCTGGCGGCCCCGGAACACTCGGTGCACCAGCTGCTGTTCATTTACTTCCTGGTGGTGTGGGTCAACGCCGCGACTAACGGCATTCTGCCGTCTATACAGACCTACTCCTGCATGCCCTACGGGAACCTGGCCTATCACCTCTCTGTTGCTCTGGCGTTGGTGGCAAACCCGCTGGCATGCACCATTGCAATGTTCTTCCAAAAAAGGTACAATTGCTGTTTGAAGAATTTGTTTTGTCATCCCTGGTCATATTCAACTAAACTGCCTGGCCAAAAAAGAAGTCGCACCTATAAATTAGGTCACACACACCGCTATTATGGCGCCGCCATTAGCTTTAATTATGGCAAGCATTCATTTTGATACAGTTTTGCAATGTCATAAGATTTATTTCCATCCAGCGTTGCTTTAATTTTTCACCAAGATCCTTGTAGTGATGATGGTTGAGTCGGACCACTGCACAAAGTCTTCTCCAAGATTCTTAATTGGGATGAAGGTCTGGATTCTTCTCATCTTACCCTGATGCAACCATCATTGTGGTTCCTAACTGTCCAGTTTGTAATAATGCAATGGACCAATTAGTCCATTTATTAGCAATCAAACCAACTAGTCCAGTTGCTTTGCTCTAAACTTTACAAGAAAAAGATGACCTGGATGACTGAGAACCTGCACGGACAGTTTAGTAGTTTCTGAAATCTCCTTAGATGTTTTTTCAGTTTGATGCCGATGATTTGACTCTTCTCAAACAGACTAACATGTTTTCCACAACCACGGGATGTGTCTTTCCACGTGGTTGTTTAAGGAATGAGAAGCTACTTGTTGCACCAGTTGGGGTTGAATAACTTATTGCCACCTGAAAGATAATCACCCATGCACATGCTTGGAATCGTCCACTTTTCAAAGATCCAATCAAATCCCTCCCAATGTATTTTCCTGCCTGTATATACTGTTCATTCTGTAAGTGACGATATAGAAGTTAGATACCCTTGAAAAGCTGTTTCAGATGCACTTTAACATGATTATTTCCAGGGTAGAGAAGGAAAAAAACAACCACTATCATTCAAATAAATTACCTGGACACGTAATAAGATTCCATCAATCATTGGAGGATAGTTTGCCTTTTATCTCCGAGTTCCTAGAAATAGTGAAACTGCTGCTGATAATGAATCCCTTCTGTTTCCAGGTCACTGGTATTTCTCAGTGTGCTGACGGTGTTGGGGACAGCATTTGGCAGCTACAACATGGCCATGGCAGCTATGAGCCCATGTCCTTTGCTT
The DNA here is from genome assembly GCA_030544235.1 of Lepturacanthus savala. Lineage (NCBI taxonomy): Eukaryota > Metazoa > Chordata > Actinopteri > Scombriformes > Trichiuridae > Lepturacanthus > Lepturacanthus savala. The sequence continues at coordinate 5,346,870 of CM060480.1, read as the reverse complement.
CAAGGATCTTTAGTGGGAGAGATGATCATTGTGAGTAAAACACAATCCTGTTGTGTAACCGCTTTGCAGAACGATGCCGGGAAACTACTCATAGTTTTCATAATTAATGATGAGGAAACATGTTTGTGTTGAACAGGATGTTTGTTTGTCTGACACAAATGATGTTTAAACGTTTTCCAGATTGTTATTCAGGAGTTTACACTTTGTTCTTTTGCCCTCATCAGGTTCTCTCCTGGGTCTCCTTCACCGGAACGCTGTCTTATGTCAAAGTAATGGTGGGTGTCATCCTGAGAGACCGGAACCACAGCGCCCTGGTCTGGTGCGGAGCTGCCGGACAGATCGGCTCGCTCGTCGGCTCGATCACCATGTTCCCGCTGGTTAACGTATACCAGCTGTTTAAGTCAGGAGACATCTGCAGCACCAAATGCCCCCTGTGACACTGTGTGTTCATCTAAAAACCACAGGGTGGAAACTTATTTAGTTAAATGAACAGTTTGACACTTGGAAAATACTCTGACATACATATTTGCTTTGTTGCCAAGAGTTAATGTATATATAGTCAATGTTTTTTAGAACAACAATGTTCCAAATGACACTCATATTGATGAAGCTATAAAGAATTATCAGCAACTTTGCAGCTCCCCTCATTTTTATGGAGATTTTTAGGGCGTTTCAGTTTATTGTTTAACTGTCTGGCTACAATTTAACTGTTTTGGTTAACTCACTATCCTGTTTTTTGTTTCTTTGGTTGTAAAACTCTAAAAACCCACAGTACACTACCTGCTCAGCACTATACAAATAGTGACTAGTTAGATAAATATAGAGACACATATTTCCCTCAGAGCTAAAGGAGGGTAAATGTTGGATTTACACTCATCAGTTGTACAAAAACACGAATAAATTCTAATGTTACTCCGTAAATGCTGAATGTTTAAATTAGCATCTGTTTGCTAATGAATTCAACATATTGAATTAAAAGAAGATGATGTGCCAATTTTGTGTTTGAAAACAAGTGAAAAAAAATCTGTTAATGAATAATTGAACATCTCGACACCACCCTCATGCCTGTCTGTTAAATATCAACCTATGATCAGGAGACGATTAGATTAGTTTAAGGACTAGAATCAGGGGGAAACTAACAGTTAAAGATAAAAACATATGAAGTTCACTAATAAACAGGTTTAATTTTGTTCATTTAATCCACACTTGTTGTAGTGGATTTATAGGGCACTGGTAGTGCAATGAGTCTTTTTCACGTTTCACTTTTTCTTTTTGATTAAAAAAAAAGATATTGTCAATTATTGAGCATAACCTGGTGTTAGCCATTCTTACTTAGCCTCTTCATGAAGCCAGACCAGCTGTTTCCCCCAGATTTCAGTCTCAATGCTAAACTATGCTAACCACCTGCTCGCTCTAACTTCAAATTAGCATAAACCAGAGAGTGTGGAATTAATCTGCTCATCTAACTTGGCATTAAGGCAAATACACATTTGGTGACACTGTACTTCAGGTATATATTTAGCATTTAAAAGCAGTATATGAGCATTTATAACATGCTAATGTACAAAGAAGATTTTATAGTGTTATTCTACAGAATATATACAATAAATTATAACTTCTTTTTATTTATTACTATGTTATTACTATGTGCATGTCATTTATAAACCATCCTCTTCTTGTGAGTGACCATATGAAAAGTTATAATTGTTGACATCTAAACACAAATCTGCTTACAAAGACATTTCAGCGTTATAAACCATGTTTTGTCTAAGTATATTCTTCTTATAAATGCTAAATAACAGGACTTATTTTCTTTGCATTTTTTTATTCTCAGTCTTGTGACTTTTAAGATGCATTTGTACTTATCTCCATCATGATATTATCATTGAATATACTATGAAAGAATCCTATAATTAAAAAAAAAAAGATCATTATGTAATAAATGTATTTGTTGATTTTCTGCAGTTATGAAACTCTCATCATCTTTAACCACTAGATGGCACAAGAACACTTTTAACACCCTTTGACTCCACATCCGGCAGCCAACCACTGACCACAAAACCCTTCCACATGAAAAAAACATTTACAGACTGTCACATAAAAATAATAAATGAGTAAATATTGATTTTTTTGGCTAAGGATATTAAGTTATATGGGATGTTTCCCTTTTAAATTCATGCATGCGTAAAATGAAAAACTGTAATAAAAACAGGTTGTTGATGCATTTTACCACCGTGAATATGACGGAGACACAGACAAGACACGGAAAGCTACATAAAAACGCTGGAGTTGCATATGATATAGAGGGAGGAGACACAGCACAGCATAGACCCAGCAGTAAATATTAACTTTATAAAGCTTAATAGTTCTGTTCATGTTGAGACTGTCAGACACGTGTTATTATTTTTGGGCACATTTATTGTACCTTTTTATTTGTCCAACCACCCCCGTTAACTATTATACTGCGTAGAAGGTTTCATTTTTTTTTATTAAAACAGCATTTTCTGGCAGCGATGTTTTTTTTTGTCCTCCTACTGTAATTTATTATTCATGAGATGCATGTGTGAGTGTTGCAATACCGCCTTCAAGTATGGCTGAAATACTTTCAGACCAAAAAAAAAAAACAGGACTAAATGAGCAGCTACTCATTATAAACGGTGATTATTAAGGAACAAAAATGGAAAAAAGGCCATGAGGAAACAGGCAGCAGAGGACAGTGATTCTATATGTCTGGGTCCATCGTCCCGATTAAAGATGCCGCTGCACATCCTCCGAGGAGGTTTGTAGGGACGCTGGTCATCCCTGGGAACACGGAGAGTGGTTTACCATCAGCAGCTGTTCCTCCTCTCTGCCCCCCTTCGCCCTTCTGAAGGAGAGCAAGAGGTTCCCTGGCCAGGGTCTGGTGGGGAAGCACAGGGAGGAGGAGGAGGAGGAGGAGGGCTCTAATTACTGATGCTCAGCAGGGGTCGATTGGCTGTTGCTCCTGCCGCTGGTCACTTGGGAGATTCCCTGACCCTGACACTGAGTAAAAACAAAAAGATAAGGAAGGGAAAATGGGGCCACAATTAGCCCTGTGTAGCCTCCAGGGCCCGGGATCAGTGGAGGAGAAGCACAGATGGGACTTTCTCACTTGGATTTGTTGAATCTACATCGCAGTGTGCGTTAAGCTGCGCAAAAAACCCCCCAAAAAATCACTGCAGTGAGTTATTCATGCAAAGTTGATGGATGGGTTTGTTTGAAGTCTTAATCACCTCAAACAAGTTTTGTGTTTTTTGGTTGAAACGAAGAAATTCTCTCACTAAACAGAGTGCCGGAGATTGCAAACGCCGCTCTCCCCCGCTGTTAACATGACCTTGAATATTTATATGTAATCAAGAGGATTTTCTCTATAAGCTTCATTAGCTAAATTCCTTGATTGGCTCGGGGCTTTTGTGTCGAGACAAAACAAAAGCGGCGAAGAAAAAAGTGTATCGTTTTCCCCGCGAGTGTCAGATGGTCCCATCGCTCCTCCAGCTGGTCAGGAGGGGCCGCGGCCACCTGGATGCCGAGTCCCGGTCCTGTGAGATCCTGCAGTCTCCTCCGCCATGTGAAGACTCCACTTACTACGCCACAGAGAGGTCCATCTGCTCAGGACGACACCTCCCAAAGAGTAAACCCACTCCCCCCCTCCTCCCTCCCCTCGACTCCCCTCCCTCCCTCCAGCCAGCCGCCGTGCCTCTCAGCTAAATGAGCAGCGTGTCAAATGGAAGGAGGATTTACCCTTTCCTTTAACTGGATAACAGAATGAATTCACAGCGCCGCGATGCGATGAATGAGTGAACCCACCTGCCCCCTTTTGCTGCAGCGCGACTTGCTGAATCGACAGATATGTCACCTGTGTCTGACTTTGCACGATCTATCCGGGTTCACCGGGTAGCATGTTAACATTAAACGGAACATAATATAAAAAGAAAACGACGGTAAGCGGTTTTCTTCCTTTTCTTCTTTCTTTTTTTTTAAATCACAAAGCAAAGTGTGGAAATTTGCTCAGATGAGCCCGGAGGCCGACGGATTTTGGCAGCCGGCGCTCAGGTGAACAGCTTGTGGGTAAACCGGTTGCTGATGCATGCAGACAATCACGGCTCAGACAGCATCTCGCAGCCTCTCTCCCATCAATTTCCACACACACACACCCACACACACCCCGTTTAATAAACGCTGTCCATTTATTTGAAATTGGATGTGACAGGCCTCTGTCATTTCGCTACAGCGTCTCCGAGCAGACAGCGATGCACACAGGCCCCACTCCCTCGTTTTCTATCAGCAGGTATTGATGTTGCTTTAATGAAGTGCCTAGCACTCCACCCTAGGAAGAGACAAGTCTGTCAGCATATGTAAATGCTTCCTGCCTGTCATTGTTGTGGAGAGTTCAGCATGGGTCAGCGTAGATTCCCCCTCTGGGAACCCTTTGTTCTGCGGGCCTGACTGTGCCACATGAGGGGACCAATTACAGAACCGCACAGCAGGACGGGGGTGCAAACTTGTTACCCTGCTGTAGTGAGCTAATTATTACCTCCACGCTGTGGGTAGCATGCAGCCAGTTCATCCTGGGTGGGTAACAAAAAGCTAAGCAGCACAGGCTCGAAATACAACGGTTTACGTTCCGAGACATTCCGCTCTATGAATTAGTTCATATTGAAGGTGCCGTTATCGCAGTTTGGGAAAAGGTCATCCTAATTTTCCAGCCATAAATAGCTAGTGAACTACTTAAATCCCAGCGGAGCTCCTTTGCATTGTCAATGCAAAGGCAATTTACAGGCTGCAGCCGGCCAACCGCATAACCTTGATGCGATGTCAAGAAATGATTTATGAAAATGCATCTTGCTCTCCCTCTGTCCCGGGCGGGACCCGACTGGACCCGGAGTGTTGACACAAAGCCCATATGGCAGCGCAAACAGACGCACCGGCTGAATTATCATTCATATCCTAACATCTCAAAGGGCTTTTGTTCCCCGGCTCCTGATGAGGTATTGGCAGTCTGTTTCTCATCAAGGATTGCGGGGTGGATTCGCCAGGTTTTTCGCTGAGCAACAAAATGTTTTAGCCGAAAATGAGGCTTTGTCTTAATGCCAAACGGAGTGCGGTTCCAAGCCGGGTGTTTGATGAAGTGTTGAGAACAATGAGCAGGTTCAAACACACCTGAGCTGCATTTTTTAGAGGTGTTTTGGAGGGTAAAGTGTAAATATATATATTTCAGGACAAAATCCTGGACGCACCTTTTGACGCATATAGACGCCCTTCCTCTTGCTATTAGCTCCCTCCCTATACATCCAGCCCATTCATCTCCTTCTCCCCACCCCCAGTGACCAGTCTAGCCCAGCTGCTAGGGGCTACCAGTCCCCCTCGTGTGTGTGGGGCCAGTCAAGTGGAAAATGGCTGCTACCGAGAGAGCCCACTTTAGAGAGCCATCATCCTTTGAAGGGGCATGATGGCCTTTGACAGCCACAGTGTTAACACGGAGCCCCGCACGAACACGGCACCGCTATTATCGTGTTTACCAAAGCAAAAGAGAGGCGAGGGGATCAAGGGAAGACTCTGTTGGTTGACGTTTGATTCCAGGGGGCTAGAGCAGTGCCACACTGGCATTGTGGGGGAAACATGACACGAGATCACTCACAGCCAGGTGGAGGTCGTATTTCAACTCGTCAGCTGAGCTTTCAGCAAACACGTGTGTCGCTGTTTTCAGAGCAGTAGCCACCATAGAGGACACACGAGGTCACGACCTCTGTATTTTTTCCCCTTAAGTTTCATTTTTCCCCTTTAGGCTACACACAAAGCCGAAAAAACAAATACATGATTATCATGACATCAATGCCTGACAGAGATGTTTATATATTTGACTCGTTAAAAGCGAAATTAAACACAGTCCCAACTGCAGGGGCTATTTTTAGACATTTGAATGAATCAGAGTTAATCAAAGTTAGCATTTCTTCTGGCACGAAAGGCAGAGGATGACCAGGCAAAGAGAAAGGTGAAAATTATAATATTCTAAGAGAATAAGACAAATAGTGAAGAAGCATACAGATGCATCAACAGATAGTTGTAAATGCAGCCTAGGCTAAAATAAAAATTAGTATAATCATATATCAGTAGCTATAGCTTAAGTTAAGCTTTAAGTTAAACATTCATACTATTATAGATATATATAAATAAAAATAGAAATACACTTACCCCATAATTATTAAAACGTAAATGACCACACTATGACTTGTCCACCATAGCTTTTGTGAGTTGCTGGATTATGTATTTACTGAGTTTGGTGAGGAAAACCAAAAAATACCATTAGCTATGTAGTATGTGACAGTATATTTTCTTTTTAAGTTTCCTGAAAAAGGGCCAACCTTCAATTTTGTACATTTTTTATTTATTCCTGTTAATTCCCATGGAAAGTTTCCAACTTTGAAAGTTCTCAGAATTTTGCAGCCATAATATACATACAGTATATTTTAAAACATTTTCTATGGGACAAATGGCCATGATAGGATAAACCTAGAAAAACTGAATTACAAATTGAGATTAAATGCGCTATAAATCATATTGATAAAACATCATCAGAAACGTGCACTTTAACTCAAAATACAAAGACAAAGCACATCTAAACCTATGAAAAAGAGATCAATGAACAAATGTTAAAAGGGAGATTATTCCAATCTGATGGAGCTTTAAACAACACACACACACACACACACACACACACACACACACACACACACACACACACACACACACACACACACATATATATATATATATAATGTTTGGCAAGATGATAATGTCAATTCAGGTCTCAAAATGAAAATTTTGTGTTCATGTTGGTTTGTTGGAGTCTTCTACTCAGTATTCCAGTATATTGTATATTTGATATGTATTTTGTAATTTTGTCCTGGCTACAGCTCTGGTTGTTTTCTTGTCTTTTGCAGTAATTTATTCAAGCGATTGCCTGTTTTATTCGATTACTGCAACTACTGCACTGATTACGCTCATTAGCTGACACGGTGGGCTCTAAATCACCTTTGACCTTTCGGCACTGCTGCCCACTTTATGGAAACGGGTTAGAAATCAGCAGCAGGAAAAAAGCTGAAACTGGACCGATGCCATATCTGCCCACTGATCTCCGGCTGTAACCCGACCACGCCGCTCTCACATGTTGCTGGAGGACACACGAATGAGCAACAGTGATTTTAACTGCAACAAATGGTCGAAGGTATGTCATTATCCAGATTTTCGGTGAGGGGATCATTACCTGCCACAGATGCCACTGTTGTTTTGTGTCTCCGTTTGTCCTGAGGCTAATATAACCCCGATACTTGAAAAGAGCAGGAGGCGCCTTTTGTGTAGGCGCACACCTGATCTTTAGCAATCAATTGGAAGCTTTCCCCCCCTTACTGAAGTCTCCCAGGCTCTGCCTCAAGGCCGTCCATCTGTTGCTGCAAGGTGGATGCGTGGCTGCAGGTCCATGTGTATCCGTGTGTCCAGAAAAATACCGTAATTGTCAGACTATAAGCTGCTACTTTTTCTCCATGCTTTGAACCCTGCAGCCGATACAACAGCGTGGCTAATACATCGATTTTTACAGCTAACGGCCACTAAAGGACCTTCTAAATCTACATCTTTGGCGGGTCTACGTCCATATTTAAGTGGCGGGCTCCAGCAGGAAAAATCAGAGGCCAGAAAAGTGAATGAGATGTAGCACGTGAGACAGATTGAGAATAAGACAAACAGTTTTCATGCTCAAACCCTCATAATGGATAATAAACGAAGAAATGCATATAATGCAGCTTTTAAGTTAAAGGCGGTCGATCTGGCTGTAATAGCTGGGACATTTACGGGATTATTTCTACATGGTGTGTGAACACGTGAAGCTACGTGATACAGTAGAGTTTACACAGCACGGTACATGTTTAGTACTATTGCACTAAATAGAAACACTTGATATAAAGCGAAAAGTTATGCAAATAAGCAACTTATTTGTTGAAATGTTAATAAAATGGAAGCTTCCCTAAACAGCCATCTCATTCCAAATAATCCCTTACATATGGTAATTAAACATCAGAACACCTGCAGTTTATAGTCCAGTGTGGCTTGTATATTGTACACATTCATTTTTTTCCCTAAATATAGCTGGTGTGGCTTATATTCAGGTGTGTTTATAGGCCGTAAATTAAAGTATGTGATTTGTGGTTCTGCGCCTGTTGACACCTCCGCCTTCCCCCAGAGGTGCAGCAGCTTTCTCTCACTCTCTCTGCAGACATGAAACTGATATTTAAAGCACAGAGAAGTCAAACAAATGTGGTGGGATGCTCTGTGCGTAATTAACACAAACATAAGGTAGCATTAGAGAGCTGCAGGGAAACACTTAGATCTATACGTTGTAATGGAACAAGCCCATTAAAGCTCTTTCTCTTCCCTATAACCATATGTAAAGATGGGTAACAGAGGACAAAAAAGATGTGTCTTTGCTCGACATAATGCGATAACAGATTTTATTTCCTGGTGAGTCTGCAGTATATTGCTGTTCTGGCTGTTTTTATCTTTTTTGAGAACATTAGAAAAAAGGCTTTAGAAGCGGGATGCCTTTAGCATTAAATACACCTGAGAACGCTCAGACGTTTTTACCAGAAAAGTGTCTTATTTCTGAGAAATTCAATGAGAAAAGCAGTCTGGGAGAACAAAGTGAATGATCAGGACAGAATGATGTAATGTCCTTGTGTGACGGCGTTCTGTGTCGGCGCGTCCATCGCTCAGCGTGAAACATGGCGACAATGAGCGCACCTCAGAGGACAATAATACTATTACTTCACTTTCACGTCTCTTTACTTTAATGTCTCTTCCAGGGAAACTTTGTTTTGTAGCAGTTATTGAAATACAAGACATGCAGTATGTAATAAATATATACTGTAAACACATAAAAATGCAAGAGCAAGAGCAAACAAGCCAAAGACATAAAAGCGGGAGACAAATGGGCAACAAGGGTGCAAGAGCAGCGCCGCAAATAAAAAGGTTATAGTACAAGGTACCGGTTTTTATACCTCTTATACTTTTTACTCACAACTTAATTTCAAAATTCCTTCAGTGGGTGAGTAGCCATAATGCATCTGTGCTTTGTTTGCATTGCAGGGAAGAAAAACTGCCTCCTAAGATTCTTGATACCCCTGACCTTGTACATATCGAATTCTTTCTGATAGATGTGCGATACACAACCGGATGCAGGGCTGTCCTGCGTCATCCGATCATACTTGATACATGATATACATAATATATAAGAAACGGATAAATAATTAATTGAAAATGGTAAAGGAGCATGTGTTGCACACCTGCTTTTGTTTCGTTTCCTTTATTCTCTGCATAATGACTTAAGTGTTTAAATCCTGTTCTACTTACGCTAAATCTGTGTGACATTTGGATTTCCTTTTAATTGGTATCAAATGACTCATCACTTGTTAAGCGGTAACCACTGTGGATTTTCTTTTTAAGCTTTAATGATTAATTTCATTATCTCGTGAGATTATTGATCTCTCCCATTGCCTGGCCCCGGCCGCTCTGTAAGTAGAATAGTTGAGGGATGAAAAACAGTAACGTGCCCTCTCTCCCCGCACGCTCTCACTTTAACATGATTTAGTTCATTATAGGGATCCGGCGCTGGAGAGAATGTCATATGCTAAGTTAACCTCTGCATGCCTCGCTGGCTCCATGCCAGTTATGAAAAGGACAAGAACATGGACACACTCTCTTTGATGACGACACCTGGCAAAGTCCCCAACCTTTAAAAAACGACTGGATGTATCCGACGGGGTGTGAGTGCACTCGATAAATCTGAGAAGGGGGTCCGATGCAGACTCCCCACGCATCAATGCCGTTCCGTGTCCTTGAATGCATCTAATGCAGGAAACACAAGATCCCAGTCACTCATATTTTTAATTGTGTGGATAGAGGGAGATGTCCGATTCATAAATATATTACACAAACACTCACAGATCATTTCCAGACCTCCAAGCTTGTCTTTTCATTGGACGGCCTGCCGCGAGGACAGCCAACAATCCCATTGAGAAATTAGCAGGGTCCCCTGTGCTTTTCTCTCCTTTAATGAATAATTCAGCTGTCAGGGTGAAAGCAGGGCGAGGAGACCTTGTCACCGGCGACTGACTCAGCACTCCGTGGCCTGAGGGTGACACTCTAAACCCGAACGCTGCATCCTGTACCCTCAATAACAGGATGCGGTGCTACGGTGCGTCTCCACATGGCCGTCCAAGTGCAGATGAAGCAGGGAGGACGAGAAGGAAGGAAGAGATGTATGGATCTACTTCTAGATCCTAATCCAAGTCAGTTTGTTGGCTGTCAAAGCATTTTTGTTTTGTTTTTTCTAGCCGCATCAATTAAAGGAAAAGCAGTGTTGGCTGGTTTGCTTGTTCCACCACATTCATTGTCCACAGAGGATATATCATAGGGAATTTGGTGATGACCTGACCTCTTACACCCAGTGTTTCACTTGCAGATGTTACTTCTTTTTTTAAAATGGAGTCAGCAGTTAAATAATGATGTGTAGATATTAATGTTAGCTTAATGCTATCAATTACTTTACTCACAGCACCTGGCCAAATTTACTAAAGCTACCGATATGTTACGTGAAGTTAGCTAGCATCAATATACTGTGAATGTTTGTCCAACTTGTTAAAATCCCAAAAAAACCCTGATACAGCAGCATCATTGAGTTTTATTCATATATCATATGAGGAAACCTCAACTCCAACACTAAATAAAATCAATACAATAAGAAAATAGTTTAACATAATATCAGTAGTAGGGCTGCCACTAACCACTATTTAGATATTTAATTTAGATTTGAGCTGTTTGTGTGATTATTCACTTGGATCCTTTATAATGTCCCTTTTAAACATCTCAACAGAATCTATTCTTCATTTTATATGTAATGATCCTCAGTGTGATTTCTATGATTTTATGGACTTTGAATTCTTATTAATCATTGCACTGCAATACTTTGTATTGCAGATAATCTATTTATTAACTATTCATTTGCAATATTCTTACTATATTTGCTCTGTAACAGCAACATAAATTGATACTGACTCTTCTGTAGTCACCTCACATGTAATTTGAATAACCTTTGTGGTTTTAGAGATATTCCAGATTTATTATCATTTATAGTAGGAAAACTGAAAAATAGGTCTGGGGCTCAAATGGTTAAAGGAAAAGCAGTGTTGGTTGGTTGCTTGTTCCACCACATTCATCATCCACAGAGGATGAATCCTACAGACTTCGGTGATGCCCTGACCTCTTACAACGCTATCAGGTCAAAATCTACATTTATTCATTGAAATCTACTCTGTGGATCAGCAAAAATGTGGTGATTCGAGTCCCCCTGAGGATAAACTGACCTTTATCACTGACCATATTGATGCAGGGTAAACGTTGGTGTTACCACTGATACTAATTAAAGTCCCATTCATAATCCCATGCATGTTAGCCTCTGATTCTCTTAATGGATTTAAACCCTTAATTAGTATAATTGGTAACACTGATGTCAATATGGCTGTTTAATAATAATAATAACATTCCATCACCCTTAGATTAAAAGAGAATTATGGTATTTTTCAACCTCGACCCTATATTCTAACTTTGAGTGTATAGTAGACGGTTGTGAGAAGATTTCTCAGTTTGCTCCAGTATTCAGCCACCTGTCCTCTCCACAGCGACGTGCTATAACGGAGGCGGACTGGGCCTGGATCCCCCACTGTGTCTGGCTTCTATAAACGATATTTTTCCACATATGTCTGTCTCAGATTGTTATAAGTGTATAAAGCTCCCACAGTCTCCTGAGAGTTGTGTTGTTGCAGCGAGTCAGTCGGCTGTGTTTGGAAACCAAAGGGAGTATGTTACGTTACATCCGTGTAAGTTGCTAATAAACAGAGCTGGAGGCCATTTTTAAATTATACGGAGCTGTTTAACTATGTAGGAGTTTATTTTTTAACATTGGGGAAATTGTGTCTCTGTTAAAAGGTGACAAAATTCTTCTTTAAATCAGATGGTGAACAGATCAAGAGTTATATTAATTACTTGTAAAATCGTGCTCAGCAAAACTGGAAAAATATGGTAATTTACTTATATTCTTCTAATAAACCAGTATGGCTACTATTTAACTTACATTTTTCCAAAGTACGATTACAGTATTCTAGCTAAAGGTCTCACAGCTGCTTCCTCTGCATATTTTATGACAGAAAGAAAGAAAGAATTTCATGCCATACTTTTAATTTTTCAGTGCATTGTTGACTTTTTTAAAAAACAAATTTTATAGACTTGGCAATTATTTGGAACCAGTGGTTATTTATCAAAATATACACCTAAACCCAGCAGTTAATTGAAACTCGGCTAATATTTGGTAATTTACTGCAGTGGTTCTCAATGCTTTTCATGTCAAGGACCCCTAAACTGTCTAAAACCTTTGCTTTTAGACATTAAAGTGTATGAAACACATGATAAAAATGGCCTTGTGTTACTTATGGATGGACTTATAATTAAAAAAATTATTACCCTTTTTGCTGGGGACCCCCTGGAAACACCTAATGGACCCCTGGGGGTCCCTAGGCCCCCACTTTGAGAACCACAGATTTATGGTATCTGCTAAACATTTAGCATATTAGCCTTTTGTTTAGATTTCTATATATATAGAATGACAGTTTAATTGTGTTAATGTGTAATCATTGTTAGCTAAAATTATCATATTTATCCCAAGAAGCACAGCCTTTTAGAGACATAATCATGATTGTAGACTGGTAATTCCCATGATCTGCACAGGAAATAGCGCATAGTGATGAAAATATATTATTTTTAATGTGCTTGTTTGTGTCTGTTTTAAATCTTCTTTTATCCCTGTTTACCCTGATTTCTTCACCAATCAAACACCAATCTCTTTGTTCCTGAGTATGTTTTGTCCTTTTTGTCTTTCCATGGTGCCTGTGGCTGTCTTCTGCATTCATAGCCAGTGGAGGAGGAAGGCATTTCAGTTACAAAAGATGATTCCACATCCAGGGCACACGGGCCCCTTGGGCCCTGTGCATTTGCCTCCAATGGTCCATAGGGCTCTGAGCGAACATCTGTTTTGCTCTGGAAACAACCTTTGATCTCAGAATGAAGACTTGCTGTCAAATTGATGAAGAAAGATCATTACAAACACAGAAATGGAAACTGTGAAGACTGTTTTTCTGGTATTGATCAAGCGTGTAAGTGTTGGGTTAAGGATGATTCATTTCTTTCAGCCTTTGCCCGTGAGCTTATCACACTGGATTGATGCATTTCAGGTTTGTAGAGAACCAAACACAGCAAGTGTCACAGGGAAAATATTACAGAGGCTTGTGCAACACACTGAGCCCATTAAATCTGTGAATATCGTCACAGCAGACATATGTTTACAGACTGGGCTGTACACAGGATTTTATGACTGCAATAAACATACTCTTTTCATTTCTGATGTATTTAGTATGCCTATATTAGTACTTAACCTGTTAAAATCCAAAACCAGGGGGCAGCTTTGAGTTTTATTCATATATCACATTACAAAAAATCAGCTCCAACACTAAATAAAGTATTTGTATCTGTAGTAAAACACAATGTTACTGTTACAGCATCAATATATCATCAACATCCACATCATCAAGAAAATAGTTTAATATAATATCAGTAATAGGGCTGCAACTAACCACTATTTAGATATTTAATTTAGATTTGAGCTGTTTGTGTGATTATTCACTTGGATCCTTTATAATCTCCTTTTTAAACATCTTACAGAATTTATTCTTCATGTTCTGGAATGATCCTCTGTGTGATTTCTATTATTTTATGGACAAATAATTGATCTTTGAATTCTTATCTGATTAATCATTGAACTTTGCATTGCAGATAATTTAGATTATTTCAGGTTTTCCTGATTTGGGTCTGTTTGTTCTTGTTTTATATGAAGTATTTTTATCTGTAGTGAAACACAATGTTAGATATAAATTGATTCTGACTCTTCTGTAGTCACCTCACATGTAGATTTATTTTGATACCAGGTTTAAGTTCAATAACCTTTGTGGTTGTAGAGATATTGCAGATTTATTACCATTTATAGCAGGAAAACTAAAAAATAGACCTGGGGCTTAAGTGATTAATTACTATTGAATGAAATTCTGGGTGATAAATATTAACAAACATGATCCGATTTAAAATTTACATGGTGTTTTACAGATAATATACAGCAGCATGACAGGACAATATTGGGTTGCAGATCAGGTGGCCACACACTCTTCAGTGCATCATGTTTATGTGTCTATATTAGACACTTCATTGTGATAATGTTGTGATCTCATGTGACAAATGAAGATTGATTGGTATATGGCTATGCATATCACAGATGTCTAACCTCAGCTGGAGTTTGATTATCCGAGCAGTGTGATTTCCTTCCATTCTGCATTTTTGGGTTGCTTTAATGCGACCTTTCAGGCTAACAAATCGCTAACTACTAACTAATTTGTCCTGATGGACCGTGCTGCCAATTTCTCAGTCTGATAAGTTTCTTTTCTCGGCCGTATTTCGCATCTCCAGGCTGTAAACTCTAGGGGTGAAGCCTCTAAAACTAGGATATACTGGGGTGTGATATTTAAATAACGACTGTTTTCAGCCACCACATTCATCAATGCCCGACCGCTCTTACACCGTGATTGGTGAGAAACGCATGTTTCATGAATCACATGTGAACCCTGTTGTAAGATGATTTCTGCAGTCAGATCTGTGCTGGGTTGATAAATGAGGGCCACTGACTCCTTGGGTTGTGAAAAAAGAAAAAAAACACAGAGGACGTGACCTCGGTGTCCTCGGTGGTAGCTACAGTCTTAATTACCATAGATTGGGAATCTAGAATCTAGCACATTGATATTGATTATGTACTGAATAAATCTGTGCAGGGCAGCTAAATCTGCAGGAATGACACTAGTTTACCGACATATAGCTGCAGTGAATTTTGTTTTATTTTGGAAGCCGTGAGGCAGCAGCAACACAAAAACTCTGCTCTGACTTAAAGCTTCTATAATCAATATTCTCATATTGACAAAGGATCAAATGACTGCGTGAAATAGGTCACTGTGACAAACCCACAGAGAATTATTATGCAACTCTGCATTTCACCTCATCTCTGCGGTTTCAGCATCTTTTTTAGCTCATTGTTTTGGTTTTCAAGAACTTCACTGCTTTAATTCACTCTCGCTGCTTTCACCAACACTGAGCAGAATATACAGCACCACACAACAGTTTGGACACTTTCTTATTTAAGGGAATGAAAAGGTGTGTCCAAAGATTTGACCAGTGCTCTTCATGACTCCAAATGAAAGCTAATGCTGCTTTATTTCTAATAATGTAAGCAAATGTTGCAACAAGGTCACAATATCTACTTAAAAGTTGATAATAGTCAGTGTTGTGCTATGCAATATAATCATAATATACCGTAATTCTCTAATATAGACAGGCCTCTATTTCTATTTTAAATCATAGCAACAATATAACATTAAAAAACGTAATTAATGAATCATCAGTTATAATTATTCAGACACTATTACTAATGGAGAGGCAATTATGTAGCATATTAGCATGTTTTTTAGCATTTTCCCTTTGAGGGAAACCATAACGCTGATGTGGCCCGTGATGAAATTGAGTTTGATGCCCTTGAATTAGACATTTAAAAACATTTGTTCTAATAACAGCCCCGGCCTGTAATAGATATCAGCCTTTATTTATGGAATGGAACTAACTAAATACCAGCCAATATTAGAGAATTTATGGTAAAGCCATTTTCCTTAAAAAGACCTGCCTGTGCTAATCACACCTCTTCAAATTTCTATGCATCAACCCATCATATATATATATATATGTATATGTATACTGTTCATCATATATGCAGAGTTGCAGAGGGCTGGATCTTATTCAAGTACACAGTGGGTGAGAGGCGAATATGGCACATGCAATGAATGTTTCCTTCTAATCGACGAATGGTACATTTCAAAAATCTGTTCATTTCTAGACATTTTGCATATTGAATAAAAACAGGAATAAATGCACCAGAACTAGATTCTGACCTGCTCATGGAGTGTCTCCTTTTGACTCTTCTGCCCTATACATACTGGAAGGTTTCAAGCATTCAATTTAGGAAGAGAACATTTCTGTCACTTGAGTTGCAGTTCTCTAGAGAGTCTCTATAAATTAGATTTCTTGCTGTGCTATCAGCGTGTAAAGAGAAAATGGGAGTACCGATTTAATTCATGTCCAGATGCACATGAACGCCTCAACAACTCTTTGATTTGGTGACCTTTGATGGCCGACTTGACAATCACTGCGAGCCCAATTTTTCATCAGGAAAAACAGAAACATCACCAGTCTACCTCACGAAAAACCCACAGTAGCAATCATTAGTGATGCAGGGAGAAAGATTAAGTGACAACAGCTTTCTCCCAGACATAAAAAAAGCCTTTTATTGAGAATTCAAACAGGTGTCATACTGGTTTCTGAGAGGCAAAACAAATGACAGGCTACTGAGCCGTAAATAGCACAGCAGACGATGGGAGATTGGCCATATGTCCACTGTGTGTGTGAGCGCCAGCTACCCTGGCTCGGGTTGGAGATAGGATTCTTTTGGGAACGTCCCAGTAAAAGCTCCTCTGGGACAGAGCGGGATTTGACTGCAGCATCTATTCACTCCGTGTTGGTCAGCTGAAATGCTTAAACAGTGCATCTGCCTCCTTTGAGGTTTTGGGTGTATTAAAATGATAATATTGCTGTGTTAGCCGTCACCACCGAACAATTAGCTGACAATCAAAAACACTGTTGGAAGTGACAGATTATTGTTGTGAGAACACAAATGTTAAACATGTTTAAAAAGTCAGCAATTGATCCAGAATTAAAAAAAAGCACTGCATGCACATGGACCAGTGTTATTTTTGTCATTTTAGTCTTGATCTTATTGTAAATTATAGTGTATTCATTTTTGTCTGGTTTTATTCAACTAAAATCCTAAGTATTTTAGTCTAGTTTCAGTCAATAGTCCAGAGTAGCACTCGTCGCGTGGCAGCATTTAGTGCCGACAGCACTGGTGGATGCTCCTCACTCAGAAATGCATTTAATGAAGTAGATTTTTTCATTAACAAAAAATGTGTGTTAATTTCAGGACAATCAGTAGTTAAGGACATTGATTTTGTCTCATCTTTGTCTCTTTTTCATCATAAAAATATATATAGATTATTCATATATTTCATTCATGCTCTTTCATTAATCCTGGACATTTTAGGTCATTGCTCACAAGCCACTTTGCTCCTATAAGAATTATTGACATCATTGCAAATGAGAGAAACCTCAATGACCTTCTAGGCTTAAGTAAAGGTTTGAATGAATATCACCTATATAAAAATATACTTTGTCTAGTCTTGTCTGACGAAATTAACGGTGACATGGATTATTAGACAATAAAGGCATCGAAAACTTATCAAATTCATGTGCACAGGCTAAGAATCCTATAGGGTCTGGATTCATGAATATAATAGTGAATCTGCTTTGTGTCTTCTTGTGTACGGTATCATATCACATCTTGCACATGGTCGAGAATTTCTGCCCGTCACACTGGGAAAAGAGACTTTTTCAGAGCTTTTCTGACCGTTAGGAAGATGTTTAATGGATAAAAAGAACATGATTTAAAAATCTTCACTATTGCGGTCTACGTATGGAAGAAATGTTTTTTTTGGGTCGTTTTTTGTTGCAGTACCATGAATGGCCACTGGGAAAAATCGTCGTGCTGCTGAGAGCCGGAGCCATATCTAGATCTATAATACATCCATGGTTGTAGTTAAGTAGCTATGAACTGGAAGTAGATCTAACCCCACTTGTTGAAAGAGCTACAGCGCCACCTAGCATAGCGGAGTTAGCCAGGTCACTGACCATTATCTGAAATAAACGAACTCAATGAATTTTGGGACAGACCACTGGCCGAGTTGCATCATCGAATTTGGTGAAATCCAGTACCATGTGACCTCAATGATTAATATCAGTTTAAAAATTCATATTTGGGATCCTCATTAACCCTCTTGGACCCTCTACGTTCAGCACCAAGAGAGTGCAGGATCTCCACGCTCCTATATGTGTGTGTGTGTGTGTGGCAAGGAGAGGGTGTTCTCCGAGGAGCACACAGCTCCATCTGGGCCAAAGTAATTGGTCTGCTATTCATATTCAGCAGTGTTATAGCCCCCAGCTATTCATACAGTCACATGTGAACTAGTTACACTGAGGACAGTCAAAAGATGGGTTGACCCGAGTGTCACAGTTTTTAAGGACAACACGGCGAGGAAATCTATCCTGTTATGACGAGATACACGAGAAGACAACAGCCAAAGTCAAACGTTTCCCGCACGCTTCTGCTCTGCAGCGTTTGGCAGGTTTCCAACTTCTGTAATGCAGAAACACATTGTACCCGGTCCCATGAATATGGAGGTGACAAAAGAGTAAGAGACGAGGTGGAGGCAGTGAATCTTGCATTACGATGAACTGCCATTAATAGAACCTGCTGCACTTTGAATAAGAAAATCTGCCCTCCTTTCCCGGAGAAAAGGCCTACAGCAGTCCTGCACTCTGAAATGTATGCAGTGAATCATCAATTACACTGGCAGCTTATGGTGAATTATTATCACTCTGAATACATAAACATGTTAAAGGACCAAAGAGTTGTGAGTGCAATAACACGTGCACAGTATTGTACATAAACATTTCTTTGGCAGTCACGGAATAAACTGGATCTGTTTGACTATTAATACTTTCCCTGTACTGTAAGGCCCCCTGCTCTAAAAGGTAAGCTGTCTCCGATGTTTTTTCCTGTGTAAAAACACCTATAATTACCTGCGTAATGGAAGAAAGCACCCTTCATCATCCGATCATTCCTCAACAAGATAAATACGGTGGTCAAGGCATTTAGAGACAAATGCTGTCCTCACGGTCGCGAGGGTTTGGAGTGATGTATTTATCATGGTTTGAAGTGGTGTCTGAGTCTAACCAAAGTACTGATTATTCAGAGTGAAGAGGAGCTGCCAGCCCATTACCTCCCAGGAAATAACAATGTGAACACCCGCCTCCCTGGCCTTTCCCAATGTAGTCTGTCAGAGCTTGTCAGCTGCGGCACCATTCATTCAATCTCAACAAGCGCCGTGCTTCCAGGATTCATTCCCCCCGTTGCTGCTGCACTATCTCTCCCTTCCTTTTCTTTTTTTTTGGTTTCTCTCCGACGTCTTGCAGGTTTCCCCCCCTTCCTCCCTCCCTCTCATTCAGCCCCACCCCGCCCGCTCACTTCCACCCATTCTCCGCTTGCTCCACCCCCTCCACCCTACTTGGTCCTGATGAGCCATTGTGAGACTCAAGCAGATGGATGGGGAACAAAGGGGTGAGAGGGGGGCCCCCTCTGCCTGTCCCCCCTTGTATCACTGCCAACCAGGCTCCGGGTAATCTTCTCAAGCTTTCACAGCGGAGCAATGAATAACCTCGGCCTCCTCTCTGAGACCCAGGCCCCCCCTCCTTATCTCACCCTCTGCAGGCTCGCCAGGGCCGGCTGCTCCCCGGATAGCATCTCTCACCCTCGCTTTCTACTCACTGTCTCTGCCCTCCACACCCAATCAGGTTTTTCTTTTTTTTTTTTTTTGTTTGTTTCTAGGGGCGTGTTACAAGGCCCGGAGATTAATTGGGGCTGTGGCTGGATGACATCTGGTCCCGGCTTCATAAAAGTCTGGGTCCTTGAGGTCTGCCGGGTTTATAATGAAGTGTATATAAGTTAATTTTCTCATCAACGGAGCGTTAATCAGGGCTTCTTGAGCGGTCATTTTCAATGCTTATCCGGACGGGGACGGTTCAGAAAACAGTTTGGAAAAATTTGATTACCAGAACATGTTAATGGAGCAGAAAAAAATAAGTGCTGACATAAAATGTACCTTTATATATATATATATATTTAAAAAAATCTTCATAGACATTTACCCAGCCAACTTCTTTTTAATTTAAAGTCTGCTGCGAGTCTATATTTTCATTTTTGCCAATAAATCTCACAATATATTGATTCTATTAACATATGTATGGTTATCCAAAGCCTGATTTATCTTATTCTCCTGGGCCATAGAGCACCATTGCTGACCAAAAACTATTAAAAAATCAGCCTCACTCTTGCACTGGATGACAATTTACATCTCTATAATGAAAATGGGCACTGTAGTTAATTTGAAATCAATCTGACATTCACAATCCCAACAAATATGCTATGTGCTCCTGTTGCTTAAAATTACAGCACCCAGCTGGTTTGTGAAAATTAGCCTTTCTTCTTTTAAAATAAAAGCATATATTTGTGACACAATTTTCATCTTTGCTAGGAAAAAGGATAAAATGATGATAATGATAAAAATGTCCTTAACCTGTTAAAATCCCAAACCCCCTGATATGTGGGGCAGCATTAAAGTTTATTCATATATCACATGAGAAAACCTCAGCTCCAACACTAAATAAAGTATTTTTATCTGTAGTAAAATACAATGTTACTGTTACAGCATCAATATGTATCATCAATATCCACATCATCAATACATTAAAACACGGTTTAATATAATATCAGTAGTAGGGCTGCAACTGACCACTATTTAGATATTTAAGTCTTTAAGTATTAACTCTTATCTTATTAATCACTGAACTTTTTTTCTGATTTGGGTCAGTTTGGTCTTGTTTTAAATTTTAAATAAAGTACTTATATCTATAGTAAAAACAATGTTAGAGTTTTTTGTGATATTCTAACTATATTTGCTCTGTAACAGCAACATAAATTGATACCAGGTTTAAGGTCTATCTTTGTGGTTGTAGAGATATTCCATATTTATTGTCATTTATAGCAGAAAAACTGAAAAATATACCTGGGGCTTAAATGGTTAATGAAATATGTCTTGGACACATACAGTATCTGCTGTTAAAAACTACAAATCACATACATCTAGATACACAGACCCATACATTACCTACAGTACATGTACAACAAATTGCATGTTGCCTGTCATACAACATACCTGTAGTTATCGTAATGGTGTAAATAATATGTGCAGTAAGAGTAAAATGGCCTCATCACAAAGTGTACATGTGTACAGTTAAAATTAATGGACAAAGGAGTTCTTAAAGGGGTTGAGTCTACACTGAAGTGTTAGCCTGAGGGGAGAAGCTGGTGCTCAGGGTGGAGGACATGGGTGGGGTCTGAAATAATTTTTTTGGGGCCTGTCCGATTATTGTTTCATCAAAGACAGCCCGGAGTGTGGGATGCCGCCTGACTCACATGATTTTCATGGCTCTCTGCATTAGCCGGGGTAATCTGGGCCTTCAGCTGTACACTGATGTTGCCAAACCAGGCTGAGATGCCACACCGCAGGATGCTCTCAGCAGAAGAGAGGCAAAGCTTGCTGCTTGACACCAAAGACCCTCGGCCTACGAAGAAAACGCACCCGCCGTTTGACGTTTTCTGCCTGAACACGCCATGTCAGTTTGGTGTTCATGTGTACGCCCAGGTATCTCTAAGGTCAGCCCGGGCTATGCTCTGCTCATGGATAGATGCTGGCGAGGGGTTTCCAGTGGATTTGAAGTCTACACTAACTGTTTTTTCGTGAAATGGGGAAAAAAGAAAATGCAAATTGATGCCAGTCTCCATTTGTTATTGTTTTGTGATTATTCACTCCCTCCATGATTTTTTTTTTCTAAATCAGCTTCATACATAAAAATAAATAGAACAGTGATACTGTGTCCCAAATCATTATACTTAATAATTAAACTACTTACATATATGTGTAGTGGGAATCAGCAATTATGGAGGCAGATGAAGGGAGGGAGGCAGCTATAGAGTTGATATAAAGCACACAACAGAATAATACATGCTCTTTTCGATCAGCTGTCAAATGTTGGCGATCAGGACTCTGATGATTGGTTGTTGCCTTTAAAAAGTAGAAGAATTTTCGTAAATTATTTTGCTGAATTTCTGGTGTTTCCAACCAACTATTTATTTGCATTTTTTTTTAAATTTCAATTAAAATAAGGTGAATGGAAACGCAACCACCACCTCCTGTTTTCTAAAAAGGGGAGGAAGTGTTTGTTCCACTGCTGGACAAAGAATCTTGTCTTTCAATTAGAGGTGGGACTAATTAAATACAGGTTTTGTAATTAATTACTCGCAATTAATCGCATAACAATATTTGCCCCAAAAGCAACATTTATTTTATGTAAATGAATTGAAGTCGCTATCTGCAGCACATTTTCTAAACCTTTCTAAACCACTGATAGTGGTCTACAGTCCTGGGAAATTCATTAGTGTTTCTGATGTTGACTTATTTATTTTCTTCCTGATGAGGCCAGTCATTTTTCTGGTTTTAGCTGCTTGTTTGTACTCTGACAAGAACCAGAACCACCAACAGCTCCAGAGTTTCAGTGTTCGCTGTGACATGTTTTGCATTTAAATGGTATCGTAGGGTTAGTGCTTCTGGACGTCGTTGCCAACACGTTCCCTGTTGTTTTGCATGCAAACTGCGATAAAATGCGTTAAAGTTTTAAACGTGCTATTTTCTTTGTAATTAATTAATCATTATTAATGCATTAATGTCCCATTCCTACTTTGTATATGACCGTATCTGACCCTGGATAGCTGCATTGTCAGAAAACTTATGTGCATCCATTGGTGCACAGACGGAACAGGATCTAGGAACTAAAGCAACCTTAGGGGGAGCCGGAGCTGATGGTCAGGGGTTTGGACAAGGTCACACTGACCTACTGGGTGTGTTTGGTCAGAAATGAGTGGTACCACTTAATAGTGTAGGGGTTGATATTCATCTGCTGCAGTGGTTTCAGTAGAACACGGGGCTGCAGGGTGTTGAAGGCTGAGCTGTTTTCAACAGTCCAACATAGGCTTTTGGATCTTTTTTTCACAGCAGCTATATTGACATGACATAGTAGGCAAACATAGGCATTAGTGATTATACTAATTAAGGTTCAGTTCATGAGTGACAATGCTGCTATTAACCATCAGTGTGAGGATGGTTCATTTCCTACATGAGGACTTCCAGGATTATGTATAATGTCTATATTATGTTTATACTTTATATGAATACATCTAGTTGTGCAACATTTCTAGGAGACAGGGTTACTGAGAAACAACCTGATAGAGTGCTGTTGGTGTTTTTTCATGGTATTTGTAGAAAAAATATAGATATAATGCATGTCTGAGCCTTTAAAGTGCAAGGATAGCTTACAGGAGACAAAACAATTACACAGAATTAAATTCCTGCCGTAACTGAATTACAGCACTTTCAGTAGAAAATGTCTGAGTCTATTTGGTTCCATTAAACCTGAGTAAAGAAGCTCTGCAGACACTAATAAGAGCTTCATGCTGTGCTCCCCCACCAAAAAACAATCCACCTGTTCTACTTTACAGGACCAGCTCAACCACTCCACAGCTTCCTTGCACGGCCCTGTTAAAATATTGAGCATGTACTTAAGTGCTATTTGGCCAAGTGTCATTTAGGCTGAAGAGCTCTCCATCCACTAAAGATGTCTTGAAGTGACTGGATCAGAGCTGGTAGCGAATCACAGAGGAATACACAGGTGTTGAATTATTTACTCTCCATGAAATATTTATACTTTTGTCCCACAAACTACTAACTACAACTATGAAGTAGGGCTGCAGTTGCACTGAGAGAGCAGATACCATGTGAATGAACTATACAAATATTGTGTTTTACACACGTTTAATGATACAATCTAAAGCTGCTGTTTGAGACTGGGATACCGGAATTTATTGAAACTCATAATTCAAATGGACCAGGCCATAAATTTGATAGACAGTGCAGGAAGTGAATGCAACGGATGCTTCATTGACATTTATTAATAATGCAACGTTTATGGAACATGACTTCATTTCAAATCT
Organism: Lepturacanthus savala; assembly: GCA_030544235.1. Taxonomy (NCBI): domain Eukaryota; kingdom Metazoa; phylum Chordata; class Actinopteri; order Scombriformes; family Trichiuridae; genus Lepturacanthus; species Lepturacanthus savala. The sequence goes on along the minus strand of CM060480.1, from coordinate 5,322,830 downwards.
CACAGTAATAGCCACCTCGGCCACAAATCTTTTTCAATAATAGTCTTTAAATATACTGCACCATGGTATGTCGTATGATGTCTGTATTTGAGCCTCAGCTCCTACACTGCAACTTTTCCATGTTTTCTTGAATCAGAAGATGCATTTCACTGCAAAAATACAAAACAGGCCCTTTTAAAGTACTTTTTTTTTAAAGTCTTAGCTTATTGTGCGCAGAGGTGATCCACTGAAAGCAAATTGTTCAAGACCTTGTCTGTAAGCTTTCCATTGTGCTCCATAAAGTGTGATGACATTCTCTGATTAAATTATAGCCGTATTGACTTTTGGGAACCACTTTCCTAAATCTACAAGATTAGCCTATGATTAATGATGGACACTTAATCCTTTGTTCAAATTGGACTGTTTAAAGAACTGCTGTGGGCAGGATGAGACGATAACTTTCTCCCCTTCCGACACCTTCCACCTGCCGTCTTATTATGGAGCTGCTGTGTTGGGGAAACAGCCTGTAAAATGAAATTATCACATCATAATTGTTTGTTTCCTTTGTCCTTTCAAAAGTGTCACATGCCTACGTGACGTGAAAGGCCAAGTAAGCACCTTACAGCATGTGTGCAAGGCCTTGAATCTTGAACTACTGGAAGAATACCAGTCGATTATCTGGAATTTTATGGAAGGGATTAGAAAAACAGTCAATACAAGTTCTGGACAATCTGGTATTAAAGATGAGATTGTCTTGTTTTTGCCCCTGTCCTTTCCTGTTTTATTAACACTATTAACACTATTAACACTATTTAACACTAAACCTTCTACACAGTCCACAGCCATAAAGATTGCTGCATGTAAGCCATTAAACCTCGAGACAAGTGTTTTTTTTTTGTTTGTAATTTAGTTAGTCATAGTTTTCTGTTCTTAGCCATTTGTTTTCCTCTTTAAGAGTGATTTTTTTTGTAATTTGCATTAATTAGATTAGATTCACATTCATAGTTTCTGTTCATGGCAGTTTGTTGTCCTCTTTATGAGTGATTTTGATTCTGTGATAGAAGTTTCATAGCTTTCCTTAGATCCAGTTTTTGGCATGAGCAGTTTTAGTTTTCTTTTTTTAATTCTTTATCCAGGCAGGTTCTCAATCTCTCGGGGCATTTTGTGTTAGCCTCATTTTCTTTGCTGTAGTGATTCAGGTTTTTTTCTCCTCTTAGAGTGATTTTTTTTCTCCATTTTCTTAGATTTGCTTTCCAGATTATTGTGCCAGGATAGCTTTTCTGTAATAAATGTGTCTGAAGAAGACTCCTGGATGGAGATGAAACGTCTTCAACAAACTAAGGAAATCCAGTTGCTTTTTTCTACAACTCTACAAGATAATAGCTAAACGTGGAATTGTGTTCTCAGGACATTCAGTCTCCTCTAAGCTTCGCTAAAAATGAATCAGGTGAGTAGTTGTTAGTCCTCAGAAGTTCCTGACACCCTTTACACCAAGTCACTGCACTGCTGCACGTCATCATGAATATATTTGCATATTTATAGGTTTGGAATTTTGAATGAGGGAGAAGGAGTAAATGTTATTTTAAGGGCTTTAAAGGAGCAATTACACTCAATTTGTGGGAAAAGCATATCAGACACACATTATTGTTCCCAGCAGAGTATCATCATACGTCTTAATACATGTCTGGAGGATATCTTTAGGTTTTATTCATTATCTTTAAAGAACATTATGGCCTTGATCTTGTCTATATCTGTGAATTGCGCTACTTTATCAACCTGGATGTAGGAACTTGTTGGCTGTTCTTATGACGAATGACACTTTAAATCTGAAACAACCAGCCTGACATACAGGTTAAAGATTTCACTTGGATAATTTGTTTGCATGTGTACATTTATGTGTCTTGCTGTATCTGTGTATTTAATATATATATATAAACTTATTTTCCTTATGTATGTCATATTTCCAGTAAAGCATGTTGTAATCTTTAGTGATATAAATGCATTATTATTATGTAGTTGGTTATTACTATTTATTACTATACAAGGAGCTCCACGATGAAGAAGATATTACAAACTAAATGTGTAACAAATTTGCTAGAAATGATTTTCCTTTATGAATGTCATGAAATGGTCATGAAATGGTTCAACGTCTGCTTTTTAAAAACCTGCTATTTTTGTGTTAAATCTGTACAACCTGTCAGACGAGTGTATATTCACATGTCACATAAAGAGAGCTACCATCAGAGGTTTATGGGTATCCATGAAAGACGATGAAGAACACAGAAGTGTAGCCTTATTTAGACAAAAAAAAAAAAAAGCTTGCTGGGATATCAGACATCATCGCGTGACACTTTAGTCACAGACTGAGCAGTTGTTTATACATAATTCCTTTGTAGTTTCAGGAGCTTATTCTGCGGTTGATCATATTCTCTTCTATCTGTGTTCAAAAGCTGACCTGTTGTGCAGAGATGTGCATATTTACTCTATTCATAGACTCCGCACAGAACACATGCTACAGGCACAAATTCATTACTAAGTAGCCTGTGGCGACTGTCATGTGCAGACAATGGCGGAAGACAAAAACAGCGCATCTACCACACAGGGAATCTTCCACACTTGTAGCCCTAGTATAGAGATCGCACTTCCAAAATAGCATGTGCGTGTGTTTTTTTTTAATCATATTCACATAATCTGGTGAATTTGGAATCACAGATAAACCTCCTTATGCCGCTCAGATATTACAACAAATGAGCACGTCTGAGAAATGTAACACCTTGCACAGACGCTTGCATTTTAATTTCTATAGCATCTGTGACCGGTCCGTCATGTCCCTAACCCCCTCAGGGGACCCCCAACCTATCTGCAGCAGACCCCAAAACCCAGGGGGGGACGAACAGGGGGGGGGGGGACACATTTGATTGATGATACTGTGAATTAAACAGAAAGAGATGGAGAGAATCCTTTTATCAGGCCAGAAACACGAGTGGATTAAAATGTAGTTGTACAACCCCTCCGTATAATGCAGCTGCCTGGCTGCATATCACGAGGCACCAGAAGCCAAGCTGAGAGCCGCTCGTTATTGTTGGGCTCCCTCTCCTGCCCCACGTCATTCCAAACTTATGCTGAAGCAGGAAAAAAATGGCATGAGATGTGTGAAACAGCAGATAGAGATCATCATAATGTTATTTTCTCATGGGAACAACAGTTTCCTTTGCAGTATCTAGGGTTGCACTTGTGGGAATTTTTAAAAATGGAAACGTTTCATTGGAATGAATATGAATAAATCCAAAATTCACAGAATTGGAAGGTTAGCCCTTGACAGGAAACTTAAATATAGTTGGATAAAATTAGGGTTGTAAAGGCGCAGAAAATTTCAGGTAAATTTCCAGTAACATTCCAGAAACTTTCCATGGGAACATAAGCTCAGGTTACAATATACTACAATATATTTCACCAACGATATTTAAGTTTCCTGTTGAAGGCCAACCAATTCACCAACTTCCAGTTGTGTGAATTTTGGATTTATTGGGATAATTCCCATGGAATTCTTAGAATTTTACAACTCTAGTGAAAATATATTGTAGCATAATCTTGGCTAAACCAACCAGATTTAAAGGGATAGTTCAACATTTTTGAAAATACACCCATCGTCGTGATTTCCATAGCTCTACCAGCTATTTCCAGACCAACAGAGCAGGGTAATGAGCTGCTTGGCTACTACAAGGCTAATGGTATTTTTTGGTTTCCCTCATCAAACTCAGCAAATGCACAATCCAGCAACTCCCCAACGCTGTGATGGATGAAGCAAATGGAGTTCCATCTCATAACGTTCCATTATTATCTCATAGCATGGTGAAGTAAGTTTTGATAAGACAATGCTGTAAATATATTTGTTCTATAATGGTATTAATGTTTAACTTGCAAATATTAAATAAAAATCTATTTATAGGGTAGCTAACTAGCTAGTAAATTGGGAGCTAAATGTTGAATATGTGTTTTATCAGATGACGTTCTAATACATGCATGAACTTTTTATGGGTCAAATTGTTTAACCAAAAAAAGATAGATTTTAAATATTTAATCCACCTAGAATAAAAAACTTGTGTTTTTATTGTTTTCAAATCTTTTTAGTTGAGTTAAACTATCTGGTACCAAGTTTTTACTGTTCTACCATGACATTTTTGACTTTATCCCTTATGTCAGAAAAATCCTTGTGTGTTCCTTTGTCTCCAGCTGCATTGTGAGCTTCCTGTGGTCTGATCCTGCAGGTAGAAGCCCTTGATTGTCCTTAAGCACTGAGGAGAAGCACTTCATGTCCACGTCTGAGGTTTAATGGACCTGCAGCGTGTCTCCGTCTGGCAGCAGCCGCCATGCCCGACTCGGGGGCTGCTCGGCTGATGTTTTGTGCCGCTGCATAATTTATTGCCCTCTTCGCCGGCCTCTTCTTGCACATCCCCTTCCTCGCGGTGCAGGTGAGAGTTCAGCTGTTGGGTTTTAACACATCGCCGAGAAAGGGCCTCAGACCTGGCTCCGCAGCAGCAGACCCCACATGTGACAAATGCAATTAGAGGGAAATATGCAATTACCGCAATCCCCACTCTCTCATGCGGCCAGACAAGGACAATTTGTCAATGAGGCCCCAGTGGTGCATCTCGTGAGCCTGGATAGGGACCTGCAGGTAACATTGTCCCTGCCTCCTTCTCAAGAGCTGGCCTGTGGTGTTGGATGCCCCGAGGCCCCTGGGAGGCCTGGCAGAGGAAGATGTATGGCCGGGGAAAGGATACAGGGGTTCAATAATCAAAAACAAACCCCTCGTCTATTACTGCTTCTGTTACATATGGCCCCTTTTCTTCCATGGACCGCAGAGAGACTGCATTTAATAACTACCAGCAGCAGAAGAAGAGAACAGATTACCCTGACAAAAGGATGTTTCGTGTCATTATGTTTTTCAAATTTACAATTAAAATAACGATAAGTAGTAAAATATCTGGTGCATATCTGACTATATTGCTAAGATATAGACCCAAGATCCAAATTAACTGCTACAAATAGTTTCTTAATCGATCAGTCCAACAACCACCAGCTATATTGATAATCATTCATTTTGAGTAATTAAAAAAAAATGTTTAAATATTTTCTTTGGTCTTCTATAATATTAAACCAAATATCTTTGCATTGAGAATGAGACATTTAAGGATGTCATCTTGTGCTCTGGGAAACATTCACTGACATTAAACTAAGGCTGTGCAATTATTGGATTTTTACCATAATTTCAATTTACATGTAAAATGATCTCCAAATGATTTTGCCATTTCTTTTTACACAATTATTTCTGAAAGAGAGAACACGAGCGAGTGGAAATGGGTGAAATAGCAGAAGGAGGGCAGAGTGTCAAGAAAAAGGGTCGGAAACACTCTCATCGGAAACGTTATATGGGAACACTTCAAGATCCCAAGAGGAGCAGAAGCAACATAACAAGATTTGCTGAAAGGTAAAATCCACGTGGCAACGCAACAAATCTGTTTAATCAAAAGTCATGTATGCTGAATAAATGCATTGTGTAACTATAAAATAATCATTTCAATATTGACCAAAATCATCAATTAATTAATGATTTTTTCCATAATCAATCAGCAATTAATCGATTAATCGAGTAAACAATCAACAGATTAATAAAATTTAATGAAAATAATCATTAGTCGAGGCCAGAGTGCTATTCCTATTCTTAAAACATCTAGCATTTGTTTCAAGGACGAGTTAGAACCACAAATACTTTTCCACTTCACCTTCAAATGAGTCACAGGCATAATTCAAAACAATAATTTCCTTGATCTAAAGACAGAAAAATTATTAATTTAATTCCACACACTGTCTTTGTTGGATCGCTTTCCTGGTCCTTGTCACTGTTCAGCACTTCAGGCGCCCTCAGATGTGTTTTTGAAGCACGGAATGGGTTAACATACAGTATAATATGCCATTGGATCTAAATATAGGCATCTGCTCAAGAACACACGAGCAATGTCATCTGCCTGGTATAGAGAGCATCGAGAATTCTGTTAGAGGTGGCGATCATTTGAAGAAACCTTTGAAGCCTGAATATAATGTAGTGTGATGTTATATCATTGTGCTGTTTAATCTGTACAATTATGTTTTAAATTAAGATCATGAGGAATGTATTTGTGGTCATTTCATCATGTTCATTTCTGCTGGACTGTGTATCTAAAAGGTGTTAATAACGGGTCTTTCATCAACTCTTGCCTGATTAGGACCCTTTAATCAATCACTTTATCCATGTGAAATGTATTTGGTGATGTAGTGGGATATTTACTGACTGTACTACTGTGTGTGTGCATCTATGATGTACCCTGTCCCTATACATTCTCTGCCTGTTTGCTCCTGGGTCATTGTTTTCTCATGACCAGTCCTCTGCTTGCTGTATTAACTCTGTGATATGGATATGGATAAATGATAAATGAAATCGTAAAACTGTAGATTGTTGTACCATCAACTCCTCCTGTCTCCTTCTTGAGTAGATTTTATTGGTGGTGATGGTGCGACAGCTAATAGTCTACATCGGTGGTTCTCAAGGTGGGATCTGGGGACCCCCTAGGGGTCTATAGTTCTACAATGACAGGATGTAGGACCATTTGTATAGAGGACTGCCATCATTTTATATATACACACACACACACACACATATATATATATATATATATATATATATATATATATATATATATATATATATATATATATATGTGTGTGTGTGTAAAAATGAATGTAGTGAGTGAATAAATAAGTGCATACATTAAAAATAATAATAAAATGTGAATAAAATGGAAAATTAAATAACTTTTACTTGCATATTTATTTATGTACTGAGTCATTATTTATTTATTCATTCTTGATCATAGCAGTTCCAGTCCTCCCTAATTTTGGCCTAGGGTTTCTCATTTTTTTCTTTTATAGCCGTGGTCAAGTTTTCATGAGTTTAAGGTCCTGTTTTTGAACCTACAGGCTTTCTGTTCCATCAAATGAATGAATGAACTATAACTATAACACAATATCTTATATTCTAGTATAGTGCAATCGTTAAGAATAAACTTACATCCATCCATCCATACATCCATGTACAAATATAATATATGGATTTCTATTGGTCAATGGTGTAAATTTATGTGTCACTATTCACCAAAGTAGAACGAGCCATTTTAGAATATTTTATGCAGGTTTTGTGGTTGATTTTCAACATTTTAAATGCTAATGACCATGTCTTTAGGTCAAAACCTTTTTTTTTTGTTTTATAATGATCACGTCTGATGAAATGAATCCTGTTTCTCTGGCTTCCAATCATCACATCATCACACAGCGAGACCCAATGATGAAACAGACCTTAATCATTTTGCTTTTCCATCGTGCTCATGATGTAACTTGTTGTCACCTCAAACAACAACGAACAGAGCGATTTCATGTCTGAGGAGCCGATCGTGTGGCGTGCACGACGCCGGCAGACGTAAAGAGCACGACCTGCTGCGTGCCTTTGTCCCCTCCTCTCTCTCTCTGAATGGACGTGATAGATAGAACTGGAGCAACGGAGGCGAAGACCATGACAATCTGAGCACTGACCTGGTTTTCACTGTAGTCATCATAAAACACAGAGCCAGCGTCCTGGGGACATGTAATAACATCGAGCCTTTTGGTGTAATTCACTATCTCGGTGTGTGGCGATATAGCAGAACCCATTACATTTGCCTTGTAATTTGCTGCCGGCACCGGTAAAAAAAGGGGGGGTGGGGATTCAGGTGACTGCGACCCCCCGTTAATGGAGTTCCAGTGATAAGGACAGGTCTGTTTATTAGCCACATGCGGTCAAGCGTGGCGGGAACAGCTGAGCGCGGGCAGGTGTTGGGCCCGAGCGAAGGGGGCTCGGGCACCGCTGGCAGGCCTCGGCGCTCATTTCACGCACGTTATCGTCACACCGGCTAGGGGTTTGGAAAAAAAAAAGAAAAAAAAGGAGGTCGCCGGGTGCACAACAATATAACTGCTGAGTGATGAGGTTCCCTCAGAGTCACAGCGGTGTGGACCACCCCTGGCAATTTGGTTTGTTTGTGGAAATCAATGAGTCATCTGCAGTTTTGCTTTTAGTAAAGCGGCGGATCTATAAACAAAAACATGAGGGTTTACTTTTTTTTTTTTATGTTTCAAAAACGTGTTTACACTCCCTCGCAAAGTCAAACTGTAGTAAATGATGAGTGAACATTTCATTAGGACACGAAAAAAAAAAAAAAAAAAAAAAAGATCGCACGAGCCAACACCGCTAAGAAAGGTTATCTCTTCCAGCATGCACGCTCGCAGACATTTACAGAGCCTTGAGGAGAAAATGAACTTCAAATTAAAATGTCTATTTGATGCATTATCCTAATAGGGACGGATGGGAAAAGAGAACTCCATGGTGCTCTCATCCCTCAGCCTGAGGGGACAGACTTGGGGAGTTGTCATTACCAACTTAGCCCATCAAGATGAGCCTGTTGGGAGGTGGATTCACAGAGATTGTCTGCTGTTTTGACAGGTGTCTATGCTGGTTAATTTATCAGGCAATTACAGAAAAAAATTGAGCTATCTTTACATGGGAAACATGAATGATCCTGTTAAGAATTCGCGCAATTACGCAATTTCTTTCTTAGAGTAAGATTGTGAGCATTGGTTGGTGCAACGGAAAGGTCAGAATAACAAAACGAGCTGCCTGAGAATCGTTTTATTATGCAAATTAATCACACATTTTATCTGGTCAAAATGCACCATAAAAGGGACATTTTTCAAATATAATATAAAATAATACACTGCAAATGTATGTGTTTATTGTTGGAAATCAATTTACAACACAAAACAATGACAAAGACTGTCAGAAATCAACACAGGTGCCACATTTAGCTTAAAAAAAAATGCTCGAATCACAACTTATGGCAAACTCAAGCTCAACAACCAACAGATGGCACATTGGCCAGCAAAATGTTCCATTACGTCAGTACTGATCAACGATCACTCCCTGGATCTCACTTCAAAAGCAAATCACACTGTAATTGAGACCAACCTCAGACGGGGAAAATAAAGGCTCAGAAACACATCCCCTTGGGCTCTGGGATAAAAAATAAAAACGTATAATACAAAAATAAAATAAACAATAAATAAAGCGAGCAGGAAACAGTGGAAAGGAGGTATAAGAAAGAAAATGACTTTCGCTCTTTGGTTACAGGTTGTGTGTCTTCGATAGGGTCGATGGTAATTCAAGTGCAGTACTTGTGGATGTAGTCTGAATGATTTCATGCGTTTCCTCTGTCCTCTACAATGTTAACTGACCTGCAAGCTGTAGCCACATGTAGCTGTTGCTGTTGAAAGCTCGCTGCTGATTTTTCTATGGGTTTCTCCTGCAGTGGGATGGTTCAATGCTAACGAGGCCGCCTGGGTTAGCTTTAGCTGTTTGCTACGCTAACAAATGGTATTTAAGACTTTACTGGTTCATCTGACAGAGCTTTGAAACTCAACTTGCTATTCAAGCTATATTTTTCTTCATCCCATGTTCCTTACTAGTTGCCATCTGATTGAATGCTAGAGGGTTAAACTGAATAAAGGGGTCAGACTTTTTTTCACGGCAGCCATATTGACATGAAATAGTAGTTAAACACAAGTTCATTTCCATTCTTTTGTGCATGTTGGATGACTGGTTGTGCTGCACTAAATGGAACAGTACTGTTTATATGTTTATCTACGATTTCATGTCAACATGGCTGCTGTGAAAAAGGTCTATGGCAGGGGTGTCAAACATGTGGCCCGGGGGCCAGAACCGGCCCACTAAAGAGTCCGATCTGGCCCATTGGATGATTGCAAAAAATGTATATCTTAACAAGTGAAAATTGCTTGTTTTTGGTACAATTAATGCAATAGTTTATGAATAACTAATAGTGAATATGAATATCTTATATTTAGTACAATTAGTTCAATAATGAGTAGAATTATCTTGAAATATATTATTCCATTTGCAGATAATCAAATTTTTTTTTTTCTTGGTTCTGGTCAATTTAGTCTTGTTTTCTTAAAGAAATATTATTATTTTTTCATCTTAATGTTGTTTTTTATCTCATTTTTGGACATTTTAGTTCGGAGTTCGGAGTTTTTCTTTTCGAAATAAGTAAAATTGTCTGCCAGTGGAATAAGATAATTCAAGATAATTCTACTCGTTATTGAACTAATTGTACTAAATACAATATTCATTATATTGTTGTAATTGCACTTTTTTTCTCATGAGATCTCTTCTGTTTTGACTAACTGTGTAAATGTTTATAATGTATTTATTTACATAAAAAGCAGGGGAGACATTTGTAAGTGTTTTCATTTATACATTCATTTTTACTGGTCTGACACCCCAGGTCTATGGCAACAAAAAAATCATTTGCGGCATTAAAATACATTTGCGTTAACACATTATCATGTTAATGCTGAGAGCCTTTTTTTATTAATTGCCATGTAGCCTACAGTACATATGGATATACATGAAGATGAAGACAGCAGTCGGTCAGTCCAGACTGAATATCTCAGTACTGCATTGTATGTCAATGCAATACATGTATGACATTTGCTGCAGACATTTATAGTGCCCAGAGGATGAATCCTAATGACTTTGGTAATTTCATGACTTTTCCCCTAGTGACATCATGAAGTTCGCTTTTGTGGTTTTGAGTGAAACGTCTTTACGACGGCTGGATGGCTTGTCAGGAAATTCTGTACAGATTCATGTCTCCTCAGAATCATTTGTATTAACTTCAGTGATCGCTTAATCGAAGGACTAAGGATAAAGGACTTTGTATTGCTGTACAGATTGTGAAGCCCCCTGAGGCAAATTTGTGATATTGGGCTATATAAATGAAAATTGACTTTCATCTTTTCTCCATTATCAGGTCCATTAATTTGTCCAGTACTTTGGTTTATGAGCAAAATACCTGCACAACTAATAACATTCCCATCATTTTGAGCTGCAGATTGTACTTATTCATACATATCTACATGCTAACATGTTAAATTAAGATGTTTACACCACTGTGCCGTGCAGCCTAGCAGAGCTGCTAGCATGGCTGCATAGACTTCTTCTGGTCTATTCATTAATTTCTATGTTTAACATTTTGTATAACACTTCACATCTATAGGGGAGAAGCAGCACAGAACAACTGATAAAAATCACCTGCACAATCATCAGAGAACTGGTCCTGACTCAAACTGTTTCGGCACTTTTCAGCCCGCGCATCCCAGCCGTTATCGACGGGCCAGACAGCAGACGGGCAGGCAGCCTTTATGTAGCCTATATAAAGTGTGACCCAGGAGCCAGGGCTTTCTGTAAGTGTGCCAGCGTGGACATGCTTCCAGCAATAGTCATGCTTCTGCCAGCTGCATCATCTGTGCCTGCACAAAAGCATGCCCTTTGAAAAGCGCTCCACACACACAAAAGCAGCGATGCGTGCAGCACATGCATCAGTGTGCAAACGTGCATGCTCACATTACTCTTTATGCAACTTCAGACGTCCAATAAACCTGTTTTGTTGCAATTGGGGGAAGTCTGAATATGATTTCCCTCAAGTAGGAGTCACTACACATCTTTTCTGATGTCATGTCATATTTTCTTTTAGACACTTATTCAACAATAAGGAAGTGAAATATACTGAGGCTGTTTCAACAAGATTTGAGGTGAAATATAAATATTCAGCAGCAGCAGCAGCAGATTGAAGTAGAAGCAACAGAGCTCATCTGTCCTCTAGCAAAAGACTCACTGTGAGTCATACCAAGTGTGCACATCACTGTAGAGACACTCAATTATGATTCAAATCTCCATAACGGGGCAATAAAGCCAGTTTGTCATGTGACCATCTGCAGTGCATCTCCACTGATTCTGCATGAATATAGTTAGCCCTTTGCACGCTGTGAAAGTGCAAAGAGTGGAACGTGGGGATTTATTGGTGTCAGGCTCAAACTGTAATCACCACAGGATCGGCGCTGTGCCGATAGATTAATTTAATTTTCGGGGGAATTTCATGGACCTCATGAAAATTCTCGGGGAGCTGGGACACAAAGAAGTGCCCCGCGGCCATCTTTGTTTGACTTTTTCCCTCTGCAGATTTAAAACAACGTGTGAAGGGAGAGAGCAACACCAGTTTAGTCCCGGCATTGTAATTATCGCCTGCTTTCGTCTCCCAGGGATGTTCATGGACAAGGGCCTCATAACAGGTGACAGAATGCCTGCCAGCCGCCCCCAGTTCCCCCGCCCCCACCCCAGAATGGTGACTATTATAAACCAAAAACGTATGCTCTCAATATATATGCAAATGACGCCTGGTCCCAAGGTGAAGTTCGCGGAGCACCAACGCTTGCTTGCTTCTGTTTTGCTCATTTGCAAAAAATGTTGAGAGTAACAAAGACCGCAGGAAATTGAAAAATTGTTGCTAAGTATTAGAAAAAGCAATCATTTTCCCCAGGCAGCGTAATCCTGTGGAAATTGATCTCACCTCTCTCTCTGTGACATGCGATGGTAGGGAAAAAACACATAAAGAGGGGAAATGCATTTCTCAGTGGTGCCTGATGGGACATTTGTTTGGTTGCAGATTTCTTTATTTCATTCATAAAAGTGTCCTGTGGAGTCAGAAGCTGTTTTTTTATTCTAAAGCCCAGTTCGCCTGCTTGTTTTGCTGCAAACAGGTGTAGTGAATCCTCAGAAAGGAAAATTAGCAGATGGTGTGTAATTCCAGATTTGCTACCTGTGTAATCTCTCTGCTGGGGCCGCTCCATCCCTGCTGCATGCATGCAAATCTGTCTATTTTGTTGTCTAATTTTAAACAGGCTGATACCATCTCACTAATGCATTTGCTCTTTTTGCGTGGAAGTACAAATTGGAAACGACAGTCTATTACCCACCGCTCTGACCTTCGTGATGGAACGTAATGTGAAAAGACCTACGATGCCTTTATTTGAGGCAGGGAGGACGAGGAACGCACTGGTGATTAATTAACCCAATTAATTTGGACTAAGATTATCTGAACAATTATTTCTCGATAAATCAGAGCAAGGTGCGATGGTGACTGTTACGGTTAAACATTAGAAAATGAAAAGCGCGTTGTGGGTGAAATAATGACTTCCTTTCAAAATAGAGAATAACATTTCACAGATAATAAAACCGCATTCCTTTTCTACAGAAAACTAATTCCAACTTATAACCGCAGCCCACATTCTGACCGAGCTTTTGATGCTGTTTGTGCACAAAAGAAATCGTCCTTGGTGGCTGACACATTTGTTCTTAGCGGCTGACATGAGGAGCTCCTCACCGAGCGTGAGAGTGGCTCGCTGGTAGAGATTTCATATGGTTTATTGCTCCTACTTTCGCTGGGGTTATTTATTGAACTGCCATCTTGGCCCCACTGCTCCCCACAGCCACCCAAATGCCTCTGTGCCCCCCTCAGTATGATAGAGGAATTTACGCCACATGAACAGCATACTGAGCTCGAGTTTAAGTGTTATTAAGAAGCATCACTCATGCATAGGATACTATTTACAGTAATACATTCACACATGCAGCAGACTTCCTCTGAAGGCTCTTGAAGGAAAAATGATGATGGATTGTGTGCAGGGTGTGAGGCTAAGAGAGAGCAGGGGGGGAAACTGGGTTTCGAGTATTCCACAGGCTAAATGAAGAACAAACACACAGCATACAAGACAGTGAAGGAGAAAAGATTATCATCTGGAGATGAAAGGCAGAGAGAGAGAGAAGGGGGGAGAGAGAGGTTCATTCACTGCCACACAGCTGTCTTATTTGCAAGGTGTTGAGAAACCACTTTTTTTTTCTTCTTTTTTTTTTTTACTCCAAGAGGATGAAAAGATTCTTCTGAAGCCAAAAGGGTCTGCTATCATTTTTGGGCAGCTTGAGCGGTAGAGATGTTATTAGCATAAATTATCTCCCCCCCTCACCAAAAGAAAGATAGGAACATGCTAGCTCCTTTCTGCTTTTCACACTTAATTGCCCTATTTACTGAACAGTTGCCCATGGACAACAAATGCACACGCGCTCCGAGATGCATGCAGGACAACAGGCAGACACAAGCCAAATAGGGCATGAGTGATACACTGAACTATCTGCCAAACAGCATTAGATACAGTATGGCAGAGGAGGCAGTTAAGGTCCATTCAGACTTCATGTATGGGGGAATCCACAGTAAAATGTTAAATATTGCCTTCATGACCTTCTCCACTGAGCCATTTGTAAAAAGCTATATTTTGTGCCAAACGCTTGCACTTAATGCTTTAAAATGAAAAAAATAAATATGATTTTTCTACTGAGATAAATACTTGTTGCATTTTAAATTCATTCACATTCCATTTTAAACGTTTTAAGCACCATTCGTCCTTTTGAAACAGCATAACAGTCTCCTACTGTAGCAGCTAAAAAAAAAAGTCTCATTGAAGTGACCCAGTAAGCAAGAGTGAGGTGAATTATAGATGGCTATGCCTAATGGACTCTTAGCTTCTCTTCACCTAGCGCAACAAGCCCAGAGTGACTTTATGTAACCAGTGCCTGCTAAGACACTTTAAGTTTCAGGTTTAATGCATCACAATCCCACTGAAGGTGACATATTCTGTTCTGCTTCTTTGTCAGGATAAGCAGGAAGTTAAATGATTAAACAGATAATAAATAAACGTTCCTGCAGACGCTGTGATTGTCGGCGGTGGAACAGTGTGAAGGAAACAAATTAAATAGATTGACTTCATTCATTCCGCAGACCCAGTCGTGTCCATAACCCTGGAGGGCCATAGAGGATGTTAATGAGGCTGATTGTATCACAGGATCCCCCCCCCCCCCCACACACACACACCCATCTGACCGGAGCGGAGTAGAGACCATTCCTCCAGCCTGAGGGGGTCAGTCGCCATGGTAACGTCCCGAGGCAGTGACCACATGTCGGAGAGATGTCTGGGGGCCATAAGTGGACCCGAAGCGCCGGCCTGCAGCAGGAGGAGCAGGAGGAGGAGCAGGAAGATGTGGAAACAATCGGCAATATGCCGCCTGCTGCTAGATACCTGAACGACGTTTTAATCACAGCGTGTTTGCATTTGTTTTTCCACAGTTCACCTCTAACCTGTAGCTAACCTGTTGCACTCATCCTCTAATTGATAAATAAGGAGATGTAAGCAGTGTAAATCATATAGTAACTTTAATGTTAGAGTAGGAAACAGCTTAAGACGAGTTAATTAACTGGATGTGAGTGCAAACATGCTGCCTCGTGTTTTCTTTTCAGTTACAGGTGGTTTCTATCAGCTAAGGCTGAAATCAGCGTGTTTCATTCCAATTCAAGTATTTATTACAATATATTCAACCTCATGTCTTCCTTTTTGTACATTTTTGTTAAGTTTTTTGTATTTGTTGATTATTTTGGCTGTATTACAGCGTTTGTCCTGAAACTTCTTATTTTCAGTGGAATTTTTAAACCCATTGACTTTTACTCTTACATGTCTTTTATACTCTCCAGACAAACTTTTTCACCTTTTCAGCACAAAAATGTCCATGTACAAACAAATTGCTGTAAAATCATCATACATCAATATTTTTTCTGCTTTTTTTCAACGACTTCTTTCCTGCTTAAAACTACCAAACATTCAATAATTTTCAAAATGTTAACCCTTAAAATGCCAGTTTATCCATTTGAATTATTTCTTGCATTTTTTGCAAAAAAACCCCACATAAAATGAATTTATTCTCCATATAATAAATGGTAGAAGAATGGGACTTTAGCTGTGATTAGAGCCTTGGATATGTCAAAGATTAACAACAACATTGATTTGATTGCATTAGTATTTTTTATGTAGTTCTAAATTCTCCCTTCGTGGCCAGTGTCCCATTGACTTCCATTATAACCACAGTTTTTAGAGTGTAAAACCATGAATTCTGTGATGTCAGGTTTAGATTTTTTAAATGGAAGATGTCACCTGTTTGGTTTCAGCAGTTTTCTTTCTGCCCCAGTTGAATTTCTACTTAATTCCACCATCAGCACCTAACTATTTGGAAAAGAACCTGCAACATTGATGTGAGTGCAGCGTGATTATACTTTGGAGAAGTACTGAACTGGCTGTGCTCCACTTTACAAAGAGCAGAATAACGAGTGCTTTTGCCAGAGGTGAGCTGTAGTTCAGATGGAGACAAACTGCGGGTTTGAAAAGCTGCTGGAAAAGCTCAATATCAGTCCAGAAAGGTTCATTGTGCATTTAACCTCCCTGCTCGACGGAATAAAGTCTAGAAAATTATTTAGCGGCTGCAAAGATCTTTTTTTCTCATCAACAAGTCGCGATATTTACAACAACGCCTTCGCAACAGTCATAACTGATTACTTTGTGTAACACATTCCTCCAGAAAATAACTCTCACGGACAAGTGTTTATTAAAAACAATATTTCATCACAAAAACAAAACCCTTCACTCCTCATTTTAGACAATGATTCTTCCCCGACCTTTCTCGTCCTTGCCGCCGCACAATAAGCTTGGCTTGGTGACAGCAATGTGAACCTGTCCTGTAATGTACAATCACATAAGAGTGATAAATCCTGACCACGCTGATTTAACAGCGTCCCCTCTTGAATCCTGCTTCGTGGAAGCTGCAGGGTCACTGTTGTGGCGGGAATGATTTACAGCGACCCCCAAATGACTGGAGAAATCTACGGCGCCTTCAACCACATTCAGGCACAATTTCACTAGGATATATATGCAAAATGCACGACAGTCAAATAAGTAAAATCATCTCAAGACTGAAGAGTCTTTTGAAATTTTCCAGAGGACTCTACAAGTGGTCTTACACAAACACCCAACTTAAAATGTAATATATGTCTAAATAAAAGCAATAAGTCAATCGTAAGTGCTATAACAGGTTTTGGTAATTAATTAACAAAAGGCACTTAATAAGCAAAGATTATGTGTTGCATGTGTCTCAAATGTGATAATTCATTGTTTTACATGACTGCTAAATATTTTAGATAGTTTGAGGTGTTATAGCATAAAATAAGCTATATATAGCTATTTCACCTTGGGTTGTTAAGTATGTTTTTTAGGCATTTTACAGACTAAACAATGAACTGATGCATAGTAAAAAAAAAGGTGAGAAACTAATTGTAAGTTTTAACAAACATAAAGAGTATTTAAAAGAAAAAAGAAGAAGTAGAATAGTGGAAAAAATTCAGATTTATATTCTGATGCACTGCAAAAACTGAAATATCAGGTGAAAATACCTTGTTTTTGGTACAATTAGTCTAATATTGAGTAGAATTATCTTATTCCACTGTCAGATAATTTTGCACATTTCTTCCTGATTTGGGTCAATTTAGTAAGAATAACAAACATTTTTCTAAAAAAGATTAAGATTTTAGCTTTTGCAATGTGCTTTAGAGGAGGCTGCAACTACATTTTATATTATTGATAATAATATAAATATATATATATTAATATATAATAATAATATATTAGTATTATACCTTGTTGAGTCTGATGATTATTATTATAATTATCAATTAATCAACCAATCAACTCATTGGAGTTTGAATGAGGACGACCAGGGCTGCTCAAATACACAAAAACCAAAGAAATAGAATAAAAAGAGACAAAATAGATGCCTTTGCTACTATATGTGATAGAACAGAAATAGAATAATGTTTAATTTTGTTGATTTAACGCTGTAAGATATTAATAATCTAACAAGTGATGTGACAAGTGTTTCCTGTTGAGCGTGAATCAAACAGGTGCATAATTTGTTTCACTTTTTTTTTTTTAGAAGCCACCACAGGATTTATTCTGTATGAATATTCCACTTTCATTTATTCTAACAAGGGCGCAACAAACGTCGAGCCCTAATGAAAAACACCATGCATAATGCAGTATATAATTCTCAGAGTGAGCTAATGAATCCATACAAACACAAACCAACCCACAGATATCTGGCCAAATTAGTGAGCACGGATCTAATTCTAGATTTCACCCTCGTCAAAAAAAAAAAAAAAAAAAAAAAAGATGTAATTAATTAATCAGATAATTCACTGCCACGCATGGCAGGACACACATCTGTGCAGCGGTAAATGGGGGGAAGAGGAGGAGCTGTGCAGCACCCGTACCTCCCCGTAGCCCGCTCTCGTCAATAGTGCTGGAATCCAGTGCGGCTTTAAAAAAAAAAAAAAAAAAGAAAAAAGAAAAAACAGCCAACCCAGCACAGCCAGACACTCAGATAACCTCCTCTGTACTGTACATGTGGTCGCTGCATGTAGGACGGGGGAAAAAAAAAAAAAAAAAAAAAGATTCCGCGGCTGTTTGAGGTAACAGAGATGACACGAGGGGAGGCAGCAGCGGCTGTACAAGGCAAACATAAACTGTGACACTTCATCTGAAAACAATGGGGGACAGGACACTGAGTGTGCTCTCATCCACATCTCCATTGTCTGCCCTCCTCTTTTACTCCTCCTCCGAGCATGGAGCATAAGGGGTGAAAGAGGGAGGGGGGTATTGGGGGGTGGGGGGAGCAGCAG
Organism: Lepturacanthus savala; assembly: GCA_030544235.1. Classification (NCBI taxonomy): domain Eukaryota; kingdom Metazoa; phylum Chordata; class Actinopteri; order Scombriformes; family Trichiuridae; genus Lepturacanthus; species Lepturacanthus savala. Next base: position 5,304,264 of record CM060480.1, on the reverse strand, counting down.
TGGGGGTCTGGCTGTGTTCTTTCTCCTCTGTCTGTGTGCGAATGCACAGACGGTTCAGTAGTAATTTGATGTGTGTCCCCGGGGACATTTGATGGATTAAAGCTAAGCAGCTCCATTTCGCAGCACCACCTGATCTTCCACTGCCTTGTGCCCCATATAAAGGCTGGCGTGATTGCTGATCTCAGCTAGTCTGACAGTCTCTCTCTCTCTCTCTCTCTCTCTCTCCCTCCTCTCTCCTCTGTGTCTGTCTCCATCTCTTCTCTTCCTCACTGGTCCTTTAAGCCTGCTGCATCACAGGAGCTATCCAGTGCTGAACAGGATCGCTTTTATTTTTTATTTTTTTTTTATTTTTTCCGGGGGAAAAGCTGGGGGAGCCAGAGAGTATCACACAGCATTGCCGTCAAGCCTCGTTCCTCCGCCGGTTTCCATTTTCTTTCTTATCTTATGTTTTTTGGGCCGTTTGTCTTCACGTTTGACCGCAAGGATTTTACCCGTCAAAGCCAGCTCCTGCATCGCGTGCTTTCCTCAGAGGGTCTTTGGGTTTTTTTATTTTAATTCTCATGCGTTTTTCTCAGCTCTGTGTTTTTATCCATTGAAACATGCCCCGCTCATTTTTGGTGAAGAAGATCAAGCTTGATGATTTCTCTTCATCCAATGGGGCCAACGCCAATCACCATCACCACCTGGACGACTCGTTCACTTTTGCACGCTCCATCACAGACTCGGTGACCAGCCTCGGGGTTCGTCTCAGTGAGAATGGTGAGTTAACGTGCCTCCAGTGTGCTCCACCAAAGATGTGTGAGCACTCCTGCCTGTAGATCGCTGATTTCAGCATGCCTGACATTTCCACACTTAGCACAGATGGCGTCTTCTTTTGTTTTTTTTTATGCATCAGTTGAGATATCCCTCTCAGGCCAATAACATGATTGCAGGTTGTAAATTAATATGAGATGTTGCATGTAGTCATCTGATTCTTTTTCTGGATCGATATCCTAAATAATCCTCTCCAGAAGCACCCCACCCCCCCCTCAGCATGCTCCCAGACTTTTGTTTTTTGACTCCAGCAAAGGACAGACACAATTCAGGTCACAGCCACGGATTAGCTTATGTAAATAGGGAACAAAACGTGTGTCTAATCAGGAGAAGCTCCCAGTTACGTATTTTCTATGACTGCGCCAACCCTGTGGACGTTTGAGCACACACACACACATAGGCTGAATATATCTGGTCATCATGTGGACTTAAAAAATTCATGAATATGAGAGATGAGTATCGGATGATACGTTTGTCCTTAGCTGTTATTGTCCTTGAGTTCCCATCACGGTCCGATCCTCCCTTGCCCCCCTCTTCCCATCCAAATGGAGCGTGCTCAGCCTCCCCACCCCCATCGCTCCGCTACATCTTTCTCTTCCTTCCGGGCATTTGAAAACTAGCAGGGGTTAGAGTTTCAGCCGTGCAGGCCCATCGCCGCCACAAGAGACATCAACACGGTGTACAGTACGGCCGGGAGGGAGGTGGGGGAGCTGGGCTGAGGGGGGATAGCGGAGGAAGGAAGGAGAAAAAGGAGACAAAAATGCTCGGGGCAGCAACGAGGCCGGATCACGTGACGGAAGGTTGTACAGTAAACATGAATAAAAAGGCACATAGCTGCACTGTGGTCACCGCTCGGTCCGGTCACGCTAAGCTCCGGTCGGCGCTGAGGGCGACCTTCACTCTCGCAGCCTGCTTTTAAAGCTCGCCGCTTCCATTTTGTGGCCACGTTTTAGACGGGCCACATATGTGTGTCTTTGTTGTGATTTGTTGGGTATTTTTCACAGCCGGAGAGGCTTTAATGTTGTGATGATGCCCACCTGTTATTCAACCACGTCACTAACGAGGTTCGGTGATTTTTGGTTTTTAGATTGGGATTTTAGATTGGAATTTACTAATATTTCTGCACTGGTTTGTAAACTAGAACAGCTTGTTAAATTAACTTGCTGTTTAAAGACAAATAAAAAGCAGTAATTGAGAAAAAAGCTTGACATGAATCTTATATAGATTTCTTGCTGCGGCACAATTTGATTTATTGCGAAAGGATTTGTTCATATTATTATTGTCCTTATCTATTGTTCCTGAATCTATTGTTCAACAGCATGAAATATAAGATTAATATTAGAAAAAAAGAAGAAGAAAAGAACAATAAGGCACTAAACTGGTGTTTTTTTTCCTTAACAAAAGAATTGTCCTTTTCACGCTGAGTCAAAAAAAAAGAAGGCAAAATAGAAGATTTCTCAGCGTGGCTGAAATGCCTAACATCAGCACTTCTGCCGTGCCAGGAGATTTTCTTTCCCCCCATTGTGGAGACATTTGACTTGAGTGTCTGTCGAACAACAAAGAGGGGTGGCTGAGAGGGTCCATTAATTACATGCTTGCTTTGCATTAGAGAAATGAGTCTATGAGCTGTAAAGGCTGATACAGCACGTCTCCTAGATGATGAGCTCCGTGTCTGACCTTGGGTAATTGAAACATATAGTAAACAAGTCTGCTTACACTAATACTGTATGTTTTGTTAGACAAGGGGAGGGGGGGGCTCCAAAAAATAAATGAATGCAAAGGCCTTTCAGCTGTGCTCAAGATAATCTATGAGACTATAAAACAGGTCTATTTTTTAAAAATAGATTTTTTTTAATTTTTCCTTTTTTTTCATTTTCTTTTTTGAAATAAAGTCTTTCTCACGGACAAACGCCATCTGTGCAGTTTTAAAACAGTGCACCCATGCAGTGTGGCATAATAATGTGTGCACAGGCCTGGTGTTTCCCTGTCCCTGGGTGTCATGGTCATGTCTTTGACAAAGTGGGTGTGTGAACAGAGAACCCTTGGGAATGGAGAAGCCGTGGCAAGAGAGCACTTCAGCTGATTTCTTAATGGCCTGTTTTCTTGAAGGCACTTCAGCGTGCTGGGCTGCTGCAGACAGGTGACCCTCTTCACCAACAATGTGCCGCGATGCCGCATCTCACATCATCAGTCCTCCAGCAAACTGTGCTCAATAAACTATTATTGTGTGTGTGTCGCAGATACTTGATCCGTTCCTCGCGCTATTTCTATCCTCTCTGCCACTCGACTGTTCTAACAGCTGCACTATTTTACAGATGATGGCCTATTGATCAGTTCAAAACTTTGAATTTCATTAAAAAGCAATCAATACCTAATTTCCACTGCTTGCTGCACACAGTGCTTAGGAATGGCCTTTTTTTCTGCAGTTATGCACTATTTCTCTCAGGACAGAAATTTCACTACATCTTATATTTGCACTCAAATATTCAACATATAGTATGAAAGGATATTTATCCTGGAGGTCAAATACATTTGGAATTCATTCAGTTCCCGAGATTCACAGCACGGAAATATATTGAGTACTGTTTGGATGCATTTAGCTGCCAGCAAGCCTTTTAGCTCCTCTGGCTTCTGCTTCGAAAGACATGAATGATGCCAACAAAAATATATCTCTCCAAAATCATGTTCTGTACAGTTGGGGGCATTTAAATCACCCGTGGTGTTTTGTGCTTTGCTGCATCATGCTTAAACCTGCTGGAAGAAATACCATGAAATCCTACAGGATGTAAGCAGCTATGTAACAAGCTGGTCGGATCTAAAACCTGCAATATATATATATATATATATTGCAATGAAATTAATAAATAATGCAGAACATTCACATAAAATACAATAATTCTGTGGAGAAATAATGTATATTTCAAAGCTTAAGACAGGGTTGAAACACAATGCTACCTGTCTGTGAGATGTCAGTGCTCACAGAGCTTTCATTAAACAAATGAAGACTGTCATAGATGAAGAAAATTTAAGAGGGGCTTTAATATGCGTCCTCTACCTTTGATGAGCTATTATCCGTCCTCACTGTAAAATTGCAACCTTCCTTTATGCACTTGAGCACATGTTTTTCCTGCATCACTGCACTATTATGTATTTATATAACCTGTGAGATCTGGAAAACAAAATGCAATTAGCTCTGTGCTGCTGTGCTGCTCTTTCACCATTTCATGATAGGGCAATCATCCAGCAGGATAATCATGTAATCACCAGCGTGTCACTGTGTCCTTATCCATCACAACCGCTGGCCAACTGTGTGTGTGTTTTTTTTGCGTGTGTCTCTTACCCCCAGGCTACATCCAAGATTACATCACGCCATCTGTATACCAGGGGGAGAAGAAGATGGAGCACAAGCTGGCCTCGCCGGTGTCGGACCCCCTGTACACCCCGCCGATCAGCGGGGGGGAGTACTGCGACCCCGACCTGAAGCAGCCCGACAGCCCGCAGTCCGGCATGACCGCCAGCGGCTTCTACAGTGGTGAATCGGAGGCCCTGGCCGAGGGTTACACCATGGATGCCTTCTTCATCTCCGACGGGCGCTCGAGGCGGAAGGGGGACGGCGAGGGCCACGAGGGGGTGTCGAGAAGCGGCAGCGGGGGCGCTGCGGCGGCGGCGGTGGGTCAGGAGCGGGGGGCCGGCACGCCCCGCCACACCTGCAACGAGTGTGGCAAGACATACGCCACCTCCTCCAACCTCAGCAGGCACAAGCAGACGCACCGCAGCCTGGACAGCAAGATGGCCCGCAAGTGTCCCACCTGTAACAAGGTGTACGTGTCCATGCCGGCGCTGGCCATGCACATCCTCACCCACGACCTCAAGCACAAGTGCGACGTGTGCAGCAAGGCCTTCAGCCGGCCGTGGCTCCTGCAGGGTCACATGCGCTCGCACACGGGGGAAAAGCCCTTCGCCTGCGCCCACTGTGGCAAAGCCTTCGCCGACCGCTCAAACCTCCGCGCCCACATGCAAACACACTCTGCCTTCAAGCACTACAGATGCAAGCGCTGCAATAAGACCTTCGCTCTCAAGTCCTACCTGAACAAGCACTATGAGTCGGCTTGCTTCAAGGGCTCCGCAGACGAAGACGACTCCGGATCAGAAAACTAACCCGCGAGGAAGAAGCGAGATTTTTTTGAACCCCGCGTCGCAGGTTCTCAAACCAATAACCCTGTTCACTCTGCCCTCCATGCCTTTTTTCTTCCCTTTTTTTAGAAAGCAATATTTTCACTGAGATTACGTGAAGAAACTCTTAATGATTATGGCAAAGACAATTTCAAAAAGATGCTGGATTTTTTCCCTGCACAGTAGCTAATCGTCCACAGAAACATACAATCAAACAACCTTCCCCCCCAAATAGAAACTGTAGATGATAGTTGTACACAATTAAGTGACACAGACACACACACGCACACACAAACACACACTCATGTACGCACGTGTGCACACACAAACACACACACATACTTACACACACAATTATATATGAGGCCTGGCATGTGAATTTTTATCAATGACTATAATGATATTGATATCAATAGTAATAATATTTAGATTCCTGATATTTTATAGCAAATAGTAATGAGAAAATGAAAAAAAAAACATAAAAAAGGACTAACAGTGTTCTTTTGTTTTTTAGAGACAAAATGACCTCTTGTATTTTTATGCTGCTTTTTATTTGCTAAGAATTGAATTCTTTTGCAACTGCCAACATGAACTTTTTATGAAAATGTGAACTATGACAGTATTTGCAAAAAAAAGGGAGATCATTTTAAAAGGTAAAAGACAAACCCCCTTTTTTCCACACCAATGTTTCAATTCAACGGATGTTATTTTTCTATTTGATTTTTCTAAATTTATTTTTTTGTGCTTATTATCCCTCGTTGATCAAAAAGCATCTTTGTAACTGTGGGTATTCTACAAAAAAAAAAAAAGCAAATTTAAATAAGCTATACATGATCATAGGCCATAGGTCATTCAATTCTATTCTGCGAAGACAAAGCAGTGATTTTAAAACGTCTTAGCCGACCTGTTGAACAGGTTATCACACACTCCGTCTGATCAAATTCATAGTCTCACCCTGATGTACGGACTTGGACAACAACACTAGGAGCCAGACCAAATGATCTGTCATAATAAGTGCCATGTGCGGTTGTCTATAGCAATGAAAGCACTCGTTGTTCTTCCTCCACCTTGGTGGCTTGCATAAACTCTGCTGCCTTTAATGGTGCATCCAGTCCAGTCTTAACGAGCAATTTTCACCCCGAGTTTGACCCCCCCTCCCCCGCCAGTGTTACCTCAGGGTGAAGGTATGGACTCACACACCCTCAGTTACAAAGTGACAGTCAAATTATTCTGTTTGTCTGTTTTATATGTCGCTAAAAGCTCCGCCCAACGGTTTAGATGCATACCATCTATTTATCATGTAAATACTTTATTTATCGACCTATTTATTTATTTATTTATGTTCGCTTATTTATTGAAAACTCGCTTATTTGTTTAATTATCATGTATTTATTTATTGTTTATAATTTTAAAAAATGAATATCCATTGACCTTGTAAGATGCTGCTGATCTTCAAAGAAAATGTTTATATGCATGAAAACTGTAGAGAGTCCGTGGGACTTAGTTTTTTAAAGAGGAACAATGTACAGTACCAGTGCTAGAAGACGTCAAACTAATGAATGCAGAGCTACTTTTGTTTTTTCGTGGCAATAACTCTACTGACACAGCAACTGACATGTATAACAATCACAGCTGTCCTGTTTTCAGTCGATTTAGGGCAATAAAAAGAAACAATGACAATGAAATACTAAAATATTCTCCATCTTGCTGTTTCTAAAACTGCCTCTGCACGAACTAGAGATTTTGAGCCCCCCTTTGTCTTTAAATCTCAGGCAATAAGTCCCAGAAATGGCCGACCTTGATGCGCATGTAGACATCGTCCGGAAACTGTAACACTATCTGTTTGTTGTTTTTAAATTAGAGAGTCGAATAATGTAGGTGTAATCTAGTTACGACAAGGTTTGAAAGGTGCAAAAGCAATAATAGTGATTCCCTCAATCCTATATACAGCAAGTCCAAAACGGTTACAAATTTGACTGGAAAAGGCTGATATTTTATATTATTGTTATTTTACTGTTTCTATTGTTTTAAAGAGCAACTAGGCAAAAAAAATAAATAAATAAATCTCTTCTGGCAGCTGAAGGGCAGGTACCATTTGAATTAATTGGAAGAAAGACTCAACAGGTTTACAATAATCCTCATTAACACAATAAAGCATTTAAACATTTTTAAATTCAGTTATATTATTCTGCACAGTTTAAAATAAGTCTGATCAAGCAGAGATAACATAAACACAGCAAAAACTGAAATCTTAACAGGTGAAAATATTTAGTTTTTGGTGCAATTAGTCCAACATTGAGTCGATTTATCCTTTTCCACTGGCAGATCATTTAGCTTTCCAGTTTTTTCTTGAGTTTAGCCAATTTAATCTGTTTTTTAAAGAAAATCATAGTCTTCTTTTCTTAAAACAAGACCAAATTGACCCAAATCAGGAAAAAAAACTTTAAATAAGCAAATTTATCTGCGACTGATAAGATAATTCTATTCAACATTGCACTAATTGTACCAAAACCACCATCTTAAGCTGTTAAGAATTCACTTTTTGCACATGGCTGTTACTAACCAGCACTAATGGAAATGATACTGAAGTGTCATGGTGGAGAAAGTTTGCAGGACTGTAATAACACATCGGGCTGTAATGCACTTCTCCCCCCATCATTCGTCCCTATCCTGGCCCCCCTCCCCTCCTCCTCATCCCATCCCAACTGCCTCTAAACAGACGCACGGAGGATGAGATGTGCTGAAGTGGGATTGGCGGAGGGTGGCGGAGTGTGGGAGGATAACAGGTGTTTGCAGACAGACTGCAGATAGGGAGTGTAATTGAGTCGGTGAGCGACCTCCAAGGGGAAGGTCAAGCACCAGCAGGCAAATGCACTGTCAGCTATTTGCATATTCCAAATGGATGACACGATCACGGTAATGCTGAGCTTGCCCTTAAAAAAAAAAAAAAAGAAAAAGAAAAAAAAAAACGGCACAAAACCGAGAAGAAAAAAGAGAGAAAAAAGCAGAGTTTCTGCTCTGTTTGTTCACCCTCTACTCCCTGTTTCACCATCATCCTGTCAATGGTCGTCTAAGTGCTACAGCTGAATCCCTGCGTGAGAGCATCCGAACCACCTGTCTCCTGATTAACTTGCAGAACACATGGTTTGGCATGTTGCTGTATTACTGAACTTGTGCAGAAAAAAAAAAATCATGACTTCCAATAGGTTATTTTCAGGTTTCAGATTTTACTCTATGGGTGAGAGATAATATATAATGTATGTTCAAAACCCGGGGACGGTGTTTTAATAAGGAAGATAAAAGCAGCGGGATCATTAAAAAACATCAATTGGGAATGTACTGTAGGCTGCAGCAGCTTGGATCTAAAGCTGGCAGCTTTACAGATCGTCCTCGGGAGAAAATACTAATCACGGGAAAAGGAGACACAATTTGATTCTTGAGCTTCCGGATTTAGATGTAGGGAAACATTGTTCCTCTTTGATGATTTTGTAAATATATTTGTAAATATATCACAGCAATAATATGACAATGCATGTAGACATTTAATTGCTCTTTTTCTATTCATGTTGTCTTTTTTTTTTTATTAAAAAAGAAAAAAAAGAAAGACAAATACAGGTACCAATTGCAGTCTGGGTGGCCACGTGAATCAGGGAGTGTCTTGATTAAAAAGCTATCTGTTGTAAGTTACAAACAACAACTTCAAACTCTGTGTATTCTCAAAGATTTGATCATGTTCTGTATGATTTTTTCCTGTTCTTGTTTTCTTTTATTTATGTGCCCGGCTTGGCTGCGCAAATGAAAAGTGCCAAAAAGTATGATTTCCATGACAAAAGCCTTCAACATATGGTCGGCTGCTTGAAACCTTCCATATGGCCCTCAAAGAAGAAAAAAAAAAAAACTGATTAAGATTTTCGACTTTCTTTCTCACTCACTCTCTCTTTCTCTCTCTCTCTTTATCTTTCTATCTGTTCCAGCTGAGTATGAAGAAACTTAAGCCATGATTGCTGAGGGGTGTTTTGATTTATCTTGTTCTGCTACAATTAATAATGATGACAACAATAGCAATGATAACGTTAATAAAAACAATAGCACAAGGAACCTACAAGTCCACTCTTATTTCTTTTAAAATCACTGATAACTGGGTATTTTGATTTTTATTAAGGGTCCCATGTTGTAGAAAGTGACATTTTTTATCTTTTTAATAATAAGAAGGTCCAGGGGTTTTATAACTACCGTCCCGTGTCCCAGTCCAACTTCCAAGATGTTATGATGTCACAACAATACAGTCACAGCCCACCCTCCATTCACAGCCATTCAAATCAGCCAGAACCAGAGGAGAACCTCATTAATATTAATGACAGAGACAAAAAAACGACCTGTTCTTTCTGAAGCTCCAGAGAGAGGTTTGAGAGAACTGATAAAAAACTATATTCAGATGGTTTTTGGTTCTTAAAACCAGAAAGATAGCTTGTTTGGACTAGCAAAACTCCAAATAACACCCAGGAAAACTACATGATATGGGACCTTTAAAGGGTATTTTCATTTATTACATGCACACAAGGATCCTTTTCACACCTTTTTGCACATATCTGTAAAATATGAAGCACATTCTGAGAAATGGTGAGTGTGGAATCTGTTTGGCGTAGTCCTTAGTCAACATTAACTTAGTGTGTAATTACAGTTATGACTATGTGCCATCAGCTTTAGCCACCTCTGTCAATGTTTGAGGGATTTTATGAGCTTTACTGTCGATTTACTAACTTTTAATTCCACCGCTACGAGGCACAGAAACGCCAATATCCTTTTGTTTTTCACAGCGGCGGCGGAGGCTTCGGCTGAAGAGAACGGGGACCTGACAACACCAATATAGCGTTGAATAAGAGTTCCTGAGATGTCGGGAGCGTTATCAAAAGCAGAGGCATCTGTTCCACCACTATTAAGCCCTTCCCGGTCATTAAATTTTAATGGAACATTGATTTTATGCTGGAACTACTCTTTCTGAGTGACTCAAAAGCCAGAGAAAAATATGGAACAAAATAAAAATGAATCATGACAGCGGACAGGGATTATTATTCCGGGGCTTTTCTTGATTGGTTTCCAGGGAATATACAACACTTGAATTCAATCGCTTGTGTCCTTCAGTGTCCTCCAGCAGCACAGCAGCAGTATAATGAGACAGCAGGCAGAGCAGAAACAAGACACTTACTGTAGCCGTGCACTTCTCTGTGTGGGAAAGCACTGGTTTCCACTGCTGCTATTACATATGCCTTTACGCTAGGTGTGTCGCTGATAGTTAACAAATATTTCCACACACCGCCTCTTTTAAAAAGGTGTCAAACGCCAAGTTTACAACCAAGTGTTGATTCGCGAGTAGAAAAGCAACAGATCGGCATCAACATTCAGGTGAAGCGCTCACTCAAACTTTACCCCGGCAGATGTTTCCCTTATCAGATTTTACGATGAAAGTAAATAACTGATTTCATTACATGGCAATGGACTGTAAAATGGGGACCCCTGGAATCCAATTACATCACCCCGTGGGCGTGCTGCGTGTGTAACAACAGCGGCCGTGAATGATCAGCGCGGGGATGCAGGTAGGGAGTTCATGGCCCTGCATACATATCCCATAGCCGCCACATCAGCTAAATTATTGAAATCAACCTGCAACACTCACACTTCAAAGATATAGACCTGAGAACACCATCATCTTCTGAGTGACTGTCTGAGAGGGGAATATAAATGGGCTCTAATGGGGTGACGGGTTACCGCAGTACACAAACTCCATATATTTGATTATCTATTGATAGGATAATAGTATATTACAGCTGTATCATGACAGAAAATTAATCTGCAGCAGTTTCTAAGTCGAAGTTTTGTGGTTCCAGCTGCTGAAATGTCAAGTTTTAATGTGATAAACTGAATATCTTTAGATTGATGGTCAGAAAATATGGACATTTCCTGTTATTTGGAGACATTATTTTGGGCTTTAATTATTTTCCACTACAGAAAACTTGACTAATCAGGATAATAATTAGATTATTGGTTAATGAGAATAAGTGTGTTTATTCAGATTTTAAGGGTTAGGGTTTATTATGTTACAAGTTATATCTCATAAATTAAAACTCAGAAGTAAAAAGTAAATGTTTTCTATTACTCAATTAGCTTTTTAGTATTTAGGAAAGAGGTAGTAGAAAATAAATGATTCATTGATAAGAGAAACTTGTGCCAGGCTCAGAGAAGTGAGTCCTAAAGCTCCTCATCCCACCCAAAAAAATGATTAATCAAGAAAATAATTATCTTATTGGTTAATTAGAATAATTATGAGTTGCAGCCCCTATTGTGTTTATTCAGACAAACATGATCTCCATTCCTATGATAACAGTGGGGAGCTGAAAAGATAAACAGAAAATTATTCTGCAAATTTCAATGTAGAAGTTTTGTGGTTCCAGCTGCTGAAATGTGAATATTTGTTGTTTGTTTAGCTTTAATGTGATTAACTGAATATTTCTCTGACCTTGAACTTCAGGAAATATATAAAAAAAGGATTTTCCACTAATGTTTTACATGCAAATTGATTAATCAAGATAATAATTATATTAATGGATAATGGACCCTTTTGTGTGTTTTTTTCAGATTCTGAGCTGATCTCCACTACTATGAAATAAAAAAGTAAATGGAAAATTAGTCTGAAACATTTCAGTTGTTTAATGATGCAAAAATTCCAAATACTCAGCAGTTTCAGCTCATTAATTTGCTGCTTTTCTCAGTTTTATATCATTGGAAACTGAATATCTTTGGGTTTTTGATCAGAGACGTGGGACAAAACAAAATGTGAAGAATTAAAGAATAAATTGGCAGAATGACAGAAGTTACATTCGTACAAGTAGCTGCTGTCCATTTCAAAACCAATGAATTACAATCACAAGTGTTATGACTGTCAATAACACATCATTAGAAATCAAAGAAAGAACAACTAACTTAAACACTTGTATGTGCAGGAATTCCGTTAGTTTATACATCTTAAAACATTATTTTAAAAACAGCAGTAATGAAGTTAAATGTTAAAATTGCACAATAGTATTTCATTGCAAACCGGTAGTTTTTTGCCACAGCAAACAACATGTTAGGCTTGTGAAAACTATTTTTACTACTTACTTCCACACTCACTCAGCCTCGCTCTGACCCTTTTTACACATCTGACGCCATCTGTTGGCTGAACACCAACTGTCAGCATGAACTAACCCACAAAAATATAACGAGCTTTGGTTCAGTTGCATAACTCAAATGAACGAGCATATTCATATCCAGGCTATTTTACTCCAAAAGCCAAACACATTATTACCGATCTGTTTGCATATTGACCAAAGTCACTCGACAAGAGATTAGTAAAGAACAATTCAACCAGTGAGGGCCAACCAACTGTAACTGCCCCTTTAAGAGCTAACAGTTTGTCTTTTCACATTCTGCATCACAGGAGAGATGCTCATTAAAAGCTCCTCCATTCCTCACTGTTTCATCAAGTGCGACTGCCAAACTCTTTAACTCAGTGTTCTTGATGTTTGTGCTGTTTGTGTAAAACCCATCTGTTTCCTCGCCTCTCCGTTGGCAGAGGGTCCACCTCATCCGTATGCTTCTCTTTTTGAAGTCATGTCAAAATCGCATTTTTATGCATCCGAGATATCCAACTTGTCATCAAGCGCTCAGGCAGGAGTCAAGGAGGGCGCTCCTTAAATAGCTTCTCTTTTCTTTCATGTACAATAAACACGGAAACAAGGATCGCAAAGGAATTACAGATGAGGTTTTAGTCATTTGTTGTAGAGATAAATAAAATCATTTTTAGTATCATTTTTGTGATGTTATCTGTTGATATAATCGAACTTAAACAGGAAAAAACTGTTATAGTGCTTCTGTTTTAAGGGCAGCGTTAATGAATGGAATTTAATGTAAGTGGAAAGAAAGATTGAAGCTTAATCCACATCTAAATAACCTCCCTCTTAAAGACCACTTGTTCTCTCCCTGGTGCTAATTTTTTTCAAGGAAGATCATTATACAGAAATCCCAGTCTGGGCAGCTACTAGAAGGAGAGAGAGAGAGAATAGAAAATAATGTCTATAGGTTTATGAGAGCCACCAGTGAATAATCATCATAACTGAACAAATCAGTCACACATTCCGACTGCAAAAAAAAAAACCAGCAACGTCTACCGCCGCTAAACCGTGTCACGATTTCAGACACATTCATCGATCACAAAGCTATAGTCTGACGACAGTCACAGAAATCGCCTTCAGAATAATTATCACTTTAAAAGCATGTCAGTGTGCAAGAAAAAAAAAAAGAGAGAAGAAGGTATAAATAAATATAGCTCACTTCCCTGTCGGAGAGCTGGCAGGTAATTTTCTCCAGCTGCTCTAAGTGTGACAATCCCACGGGGACTGAAATCTAATATTAACAGCAAATCATTATGTGGGAACTGTTCTTCCATGACCTGCCACTGTACCTGTGTGACTAACTCAATCTAAGTAATTGAGATATGTTAGCAACTGGAATACATTCCTGCTGTGACAGCAGAGGGTCACGCAGAGTGTAGTGGGACTCCAAACACACCTCAGCACTGTGGATGATTTACATGTCTATACGCTTTGACTGACAGGGTCTCTTCTCTTTGTTTGATGCATTTTATGTGTGTGTGTGTGTGTTTTTTATTTGTAATTAAGCGGCTTTTGATTGACAGCAAAGGAGCAACTTGAATTTGACATTTTATATATATATATATATATATATATATATATATATATATATATATATATATATATATATATATATATATATATGATAGCGAATGCTCAGCGGGGATATGTCACCACACATACTTCACTTTACTGTATTTATTCATACAGAAATACAAAGTCACGCAGTCGGCTGCATGATCTATGTCAGCATTTTACACTCTAATTGGTGTTTTTCAGTTGTTTTCACACTACTCCGGTGTCAGCTAAATTGCTCTTTAGGAATTCTATCTTACCCCATTTAAACCCACAGGTAACTATAGTTACCAACGTCTACGTCTATCATTTTCTACTCAAAATAAAAGAAACCTAAAGGTTACTTATACAGCTTTCAATAACAACATGATAATAAAGACAAGCCCTCCCAGAAAGAGGTTGTTTTATTTAAATTATTAGAATTTTTAACCCTGACATGTATGTAGAATTCAATTCTGTAGGATAGATAGATAGATAGATAGATAGATAGATAGATAGATAATAGATATGCATGAAAACTTAGGAAAAAAAGGGGGGAAAAGCATATGCGACACCACTATAGAGGCTATGAAAATCCTACACATTTAATTGTTATAACAGAAATAAGCAGGAGGGGGGAAGAAAATCTAAGCTGGCTTTCAAAGCTCAGCTGTTTCTGGGTAATTTATGAACAGATTGTTTCTGTTAAAAAAGGTGATTACAGCACCTAAATTATAGGTCAGGTTTTTGTTTGTTAGTTTCCTACAAGGACATATAGTGTACTGATACCACTGTCAATGATTACATACTATATATAGAACTCGTCCATGTTGTAACTGATCCCCGTGTGACTAATTAATCAACATAAAAGCCGCTGCCATTGTAGTTCAAAGAATTTGTAATAACTCAATATAATGGCCTGCCTCTGCTGTCCAAGAAATCATTTTTAATTGTCTCATTAGAAGATACTGTATAGATGTGGCTTGGAGAAAACAATAGTTCTGTTTCTACTCCATTGCGCGGATCTTTGAAGTTTTTTCCACTTACCTGTGCAAAGCTGCGAGCCCAGACGTCCCTTTTGTAACCACAGCAACCCGGCTGGCTCTTTGAAATCCCTGCAAAAATAGAATATTACCAAGTTGTGCACTTTTGAAGGAGGGAGCCTATATCATGCAACAGTCGACAATACAATACACTGACCTCATTAAAAACTATTGTCACCCAAAAGGATTCTGGGCTTGTAGCGGCTCTTTTGAACTGCATGGCTAATTGCTGGAGTGAATTTTAATGAGAGACGGTTTGGCCGTGAAATAAATAAGTTATCTTACAAAGGGGGTAAAGTTTATGTTTGGTGATGCATGTACTTGCCATGAAATACTCAACAGATACCTCAAATACAGACCTGTTTACAAGCTAAGAAACAGTTAACCCTACTGTTTGCAGTCCTGGAGACCCCAGGATCCTGTTTGACAGCTTAAAAACACACACACTTAATGCTATTTGATATCTAAGCTATGTCCTTATTTCATATAAATTGCTTGAGACATGAATGTGAACTGAAGAAAAAAAGTAAAAGCTTATTTCTGCTGTAAAATAGTTAAATATGGAGGATTTTCTTATCCTCTATAGTGGTGTTGTATAATGTATAGTGGTATTTTTTTAATAACAAAGATAACGATAACTATCAAAAAATAAAAAAAAAAATATCGATCACTGTTTCCCAAAGCTGAAGATTCAACATAAAATTCCTTTTCCAACAGTCCACATCAGTTTAATACTATAGAAGACTAAAGAAACCAGAAAATAATCAGATTTCAGAAGCTGGAACCAGAGAAATTGGACATTTTCTTCTTAAAAATAACTAAAATTGATTAATAGCTATGTAGGATATGCTGTTTATCTTTGTTAATGAATAAATATTTATCATATATCATTTATTGTGTTAGTGTCACCTTCATCAAATGTGCAACTCTCATTTTCCGGCAATGGGAAGCACCACTGCTTCAAAGTTCTGTCCAAAGAAAAGAAAAAGAATTTAGTAGTAAAATTTGCTGTGTAGAGTTTTTATTACATGTATACACATAAACACAGGTGTTACCAAGGAAACTAATCAAGGTTACAATCGAAATTAATAGATTTTATTCTGTTACTGAGTGATACTTGTGTTTTTATTTCATTCTAAAATGCACTGCCTTCCTTAAAACAAGATAATTTACCTCAATTAAAGGTAATTATAAAAAAGTACAATTTAATTTAATTTATTGAAGGTTAAGACACAGCTATATAGCTATAAGTTTAAAAAAATAGATTGGATTTAACGTAAATATGTAGGAGCTAAACTATTACATTGACTTAATCTACATAAATAATTTTAGTACACCAATAATAATAAGTATAATAATTCCATCCAGTAGAAATCTCTTGGAGGATTTGTGTAATTTATACTCACAATATTTATTCTTGTAATTATTATCTAGTAATTTCAACAAAACAAACAAAAAAATCAATGTAGATGGAACTTTAATTAGTATAATGGTATCACCTGTGTGTCCATAAGGTGCTTAATGAATAATCTTGATTTGATTTTGATTTATATGCAACAATTGGTCTATAAAATAAATTAGAAAAAATTAAATTTGAGAATTTTACGTTAACCAAAGAATGCTAAAGTAAATATTTTCACCAATTAACAAAATGGAGGCTGATTACCGTTCGTACGTTGCTGCTTCAGTAATAGCCGTTTGCTAATTCACAGCAGTGTTGTACGTCAGTTATATATATAGTTATATATTTTTTAAAATATGACAATATAAAACAGTAAAAAAAAGCAAATTATAGCAAAACAAATTACATATGTACTTACTTTCGATAAAAGAAATAAGTTATTTGGCCCCTTGAACACAGAATTTTAAAAAAACGGTCCAGAGGGGGCGTTGCGCTTGTTTGATTGACAGCGCGCTCGACCAATGACAAGCTGCGTTCAAGGATACTACGCGCTTATCTAACAAGCAACGCGGAAGTAAACAAACAGCCCAGGAGAAGAAGAACACCCCGACTCTGGAGGTAAATGTTTGGACTGTGGCGCGTTCCTCTTTTTACGGTTTTCTCCCGTAGAAACGTGTCGGTGATGTCCGCTCAGCGTGGCGCGGCGGACGGGAAAAGCGGCGACAACAGGTCGGTCCACTCCGACGGTATCGAGGAGGTCCACGCCGTCCCCATGCACGTGATCGTCAGACCGATTCCTTCAGTTCTGGACGAGCAGAAAGTTCAGAGTCTCATGGACACGATTCAGGTACATGTCGATTGATGGGAAATTTATTCCTCATTTGAAAACTAATCAGTTTATTCAAGAATTGTGGTCAGAACAGGTAAATGTAATAGAGGACATCTTATTAAACCATCACAATTGTTAATTGGGTTGCAAATTACCTTTAGCAGGATATATTAAGATGTTTGAATCATATGAATTATACAAGATAAGATCATCCTTTAATTGTCCCAACAGTTAGCAACAGAAGTAGAGACAGTACAACTGACATGCAAGAAAAAGAAAAGATTCCACACAGGCTATATATATAAATAAATAGAATATAATACAATATAACATAGGATAGAAGCACCATATGTTCAAGATACGCTACAGTGAGCAGGACAGATTATTGCACATGAATTGCACAGTAGGTTAAGTTATTGCACATGAAAAATGATTATACAGATGCAGTTTGTTTTTAGCAGTGTTCATTGTAGAGTCTCAGCAGCAGGAAGGAAAGACCTGCAGAATCTCCCCTTCACACATCAGTCGATCACTAAAGCATATATATAATGAACATATTATTTGTTTTTATCACTATATTGATGTGAGAGCATCTTAGTGTTTTAGTTTATCAACTTGGAGCAGATTTGAGGTAGTTTGGGTAGATTGATTGTAAAAGTATGGTGTCATAATATGTGTCAATTTTCACAAAAAATGCAAGTTTAAAAAAACTAAGGAGTGACAATTTAATAGACTATAAATTAGTATAATATTAAAGTATGCTAATTTAATGTAAAATACTAAAATCTTCAGATGAAATATGACTACAGCTGTCAAATAAATGGAGTGGAGTAGAATGTATATTTCCCTCTGAAATGTAGTGCAATAGAAGCATTTTTATCCAATGGAAATACTATAATAAAGTAAAAGTACCTCAAAATTGTACTTAAGTACAGTGAATATACTTTACTTCACACTACTGCATTTATGTAGACTACTGAAATATACTTTTCATATACTTTAACTATTCATAGTCTGTATATACTGTACCATACATTTGCTTTGTACTTGTGACATGTGCAATGACAATAAAGTTTAATCTAATGTAATTTAAATACCTTTAAGTTACTCATTCTTTATTCCATTCCATTAACTACAAATTTAAAATGAGTAGTTTCCACCTTTTTGTCTTTTGATAAACTTACAAAAAGCAGTGTTGAGTCAGGTTCCATTTCAGATGTCTGAGTTGTTGACAGCTCTTTTCATTCTCACATGAAACCACAACTTATTTTTTTCTTCTCTAATGAATCATCTCAATACACCTCAGATTCATCATATGTTGAGAGCTGCAGGACTAAACCAGCTAACCACTATATGTAAAGTGGTTGAAACCAGCTCTGCAGCTACAACATGCTGCTCTAACACTGATGCTTCATTATAACCAGTAAAAGCTAATGATGTAAACCATCATTACCTTTTACTGTTGCTCTGCCCAAAGACACTGTTAAAAAAAAACACCTTTTTTAACAGTATTTTTGCTGATTGGAGTCTTACCTTCTGTATTTAACAGAATCTGTATGTGTGATAAAGTTTCTGTTCTATCTGTAAGGGAACTACATTTAATGTTTTAACTTTTGGTCTGTTGGTGCTTTGAAAAAAGCACCAACAGGCCAAAACCAGGCTGAGTTCCTGCTCTCCCCCTTAGAAACCTTTAGTCCAGCAATGATTTTTTTTAAAGCTGAGAAAGTCCCTCTTTGCTTGGAATAACAATCTGACTTCCGACACCTTTCACTTAGTTCCTTGTTTCCCACTATCACAGTAGCAATGAACTGCTGGAAAAGTGAGGCTCAACAAATCCATCAATTCCTTTTGTTTTTTTTTACCATAACTTTACACAAGTTAAAAAAGAAACTGAGAGAATAAAGGATATTTGTGTAGAGGACTGCCATGATTTAAAATAAATACATTTATTTTACTTAATAATATTCATGTATTATATTCCCTCTGCACAGGAATTTAATTTAAAATTAGATTTTTCATTTCGTATTATATATATTATATTATATTGAGGTCAAAATGAATAAAACATAATAAATAAAATGGAAAATCAAATAATTGTGAAAATAATACACAAATGAATTAATTTTATGAATTAGTTAATGGAAAATTGAATAAATACAGACATTTACTGGAATAATTATTTATGTATTGAGTTATTTATTCTTGTTTACGGCAGTTTCATTCCTGTTTTGGCCTTAGACTTCTGACACTTTCTTTCATAAAACATTTTAAAGCACTAATCCTATGAGATGGAGTCTGTGGTCTAGTTTTCAGTGTGAGGGACCTAGATGGGAAACTCACTGTTGTAATATTCCATCATTATGTACTGACTGCAGCATGTCATCATTCTTTTTTTTGTAATATGACAGTTTAAAATGAGACGCTTCATCATTTCAGACGCCAGGTTTATGAAGATGTGCATTTGCTTTATTTTGCAGCACTTGCATAATTTCCGCTCCACATCTGATGCCTTAAAATAAGTGACGGCTTGTTTTTTTTCTTCCAGGAATCGGCAGACATCAGCGTTGTTCCTCCCATTGATGTGCTCTGGATCAAAGGTAGAGAAGGGGGAAATTACTACTACTCCTTCGGAGGCTGTCACAGGTTTGCTGCATATCAGAGGTTAAAAATGCAGACGATACCAGCCAAGCTCATCAAATCAAACATCTCGGACCTCAGCACTTACTTAGGGGCTTCGACACCTGATCTGCGGTGATAGGAGGGTTGCCACATTCCCACTGGAGTCAGACTGCATTTGTTTCTGCTTTGCATGTTTTATTATATTCTTCAGGAGCTGCTAACTGCAGTACATAGGACCAGCCAGCAGGGGGAAACGTAACTCTTCATCTAATTATTATGCAGCACTGAAGTTTAATCTATAGGATGTGTGAGTATCTAAATGCTTTTTTTTATATAACTTGTACATTTCTACAAATATCTTTTATTTACTAGCTTTACCCTCATAATCACACATAAATTGTAACATAAAAGGTTTTTTCCTGCAGTTATTATCTCATACATACTGTATCTGAGCGTCACAAGGATGGATTAAAATTATATCCACACGTGCGTTTCCCTTTGAGCTCCTCCTACTGAGTACTAAGGAAGATTTGAATACATGGTGACTCACATTTGAGTTATTTTTGTAAGACTGGATCAAAAGGTTCTTGTAGTGAAAGCTGTTTTTTCCCTCCTAGTGTTAATTTTAGAAATCAAATGGCACAGAGCTGCTTAGCAGAATATGAGTAGGAATTGTGCATTAGAGGGTAAATCTTTGCATTTACTGAAATAAAAATATGTCTGTAACTATTAATAAATGAGTCGAGCTGCACCAAATGTTGCCAAAAAGTAGAGTGTTTTGTTTTCAACAAATTCATTATGGACTCTTAGTGGTTCTGTTCAACGCTTTGTTCACGCTCAGTCGACTTTGATTGTGATGTTTCAGACAGCGCAAGAAAACAAGCTAATGGAAAGGAGCCTATAGACCAGATGGTTTTTGCAGAGTCGGCAGTCATCCATGTTAATTTACTGAAAACCCTCCTTAACTAACTTCTTGAAGAGGAATCTGAAAAAACCATGGTACATATTATTGTAAAATAACTGGTTTAGTACTGAATATTATAGTCCTTCATGCAGAAAGCAGCCATTTTCTTTTCTTACAGGATAGATTCCTGTAAGTGCCCAAATGAACATGCAAATAAAGCTTAAAGCTAATGAAAATTAGTCAAGTCAAGAAGATTCCTGTCAAAGTTTCAAAGTCTTTTAGTGCCAAATTCCCTTGTTCTGATCCTTCCAATGCAGCTGAACAGGAAAAGACAAAAAAAATTGGCTCTTAAAAGACTAAAATGTGGAAGATATTTTCTCTATCTATCTTTATTTGATGAACTCAGACAGCTAAAGACTCATATTATCCACAGACAAACCTTTAAATGCATTTTTGTGGTTTTTATCCCCCCATCACTTTGTGAAACTACTTTGTGAAATATGTGCACAATCTGATCTGTTTTTCCATTGTTGAATCCTCTTTAGTAAATGCTCACTTGCCTCCATGTGAGAGGAAGGAAACGTAGGTTTGCAGGTGAACTATACAGCGCATGTCATTGGGCTTTTCCTACATCACTGCCCTCACAACGCGAGCTCAGAGCTGCTTGATGGTCTCCCTTTGTGGCCATCGAGGAAATGAAGGGAGACCCAGGGCGACTTTTACCGACCGGCCCTAAAGGACTCTAAATTTCCCCTCTGAAACGTCGCGTGTGAGAAGATTTCCTGTGGCTCGCTCACTGTCTGGAAGTAACCGTATCCTCAAAGGGTTTTTGACACGCAACACCGGTATGAAAAAATATAGTGCACCTGTTGCTTCGGGGAGCCGTTTCCATGGGTGGTTCTGTACGCTTTATCTTTTGAGGATTTAAGCAGATCAAGGGGATTTGGGGGCTAAGAAGAGGAAGTGTTTGTGGTCATTTAAAAAAAAATGGATCGTTTCCATGTCAGGTCTCATACACTTCTCATTTGTTCTATTGTTCAATGGTTAACTGTGTTTAAATATAAGAAAAAGGAAACTCAAGAAACTGTACCTTTAAAATGAGCCATCAGCAGGTTGTGATGTCACAACAATACAGTCACCCCCCAAATCAACCAATCAGAGGAGAGTCCCGTTCATAGGCATAAAAACGACCTGTTCTTTCTAGAGCTCCAGAAAGAAGCTTGAAAATGTAGATATTAAACTATATGGAGATTATTTTTCTGTGCATAAAACCACAAATTTATCTTGTTACAGATATTAAAACTTCATATAAAAGTGAACGATATGTGTGGCTAATTTATGGAGGACAAACGTGGCCAATTGTGGACCGTTCACATCCTAAAATGATCGAATACAGATCCTAATAAAATAAATAAATATGTGAATCGGAGGAATCAAAGGTGACAGTCTTTGTAATGGCTGTAACCAAAGAACACGATAACTAATGGTGAAATAGAATAAAGCTGATTCATATTGAAAAGCATTGTTTTATATGCAGGATGCACATACACAATGTGTAAATACATACAAAAAGTTAGACTGGGCCAAGATATTTCATATATATATAATACACACATACACTTTTGTAGTTCAGGCACCAAAAACACACCAGATTGTGAAAGGAATTATAATATTGTGATATAAAAATGTTTTTTTTTTAAATGATTGGAGAGGGAGCATGAGAATTTGACCTTCCTCCCACAATGATGTTATTAATTTTCAGTTCATGATTATGAAATAACAATATCATGATGCTGAAGATACTGAAAACAAGGAATGAAACTGAATTTACGCTAGTTAAACCTTCATTAAATATTCTAACAAACGGTTTTTAGTGGTGATGGTTTAAGTAGCATGTTTAAAAAGCTAAAAATGATCACTTTGTTTCCTTAAACAGAAAATAGAGATATATTAAAATAGAATCCTGCTATGTGATTAATGTTAATGTCTTATTCATTCATCACTTCTGGATCTATGAAGTGCTCCAGTGGCAAGAATCTTAAAAACTGGGTCTTGGGTCTTAAAAACTCTTGAAATAATGTGGAAATGATACTTATTTAAGAGCTAAAAAGTCTTTAAGTTTGATATCTGGGTCTAAAACCTATGCAGGAGTAACTTCACTGTGAGGTTTAAATGAAAAGATATTTTATATGGACATAGTACGTATTTAATACCTGAAAACATTCACTAAAAATCAATTAATAGACTTTTTATATTGTTTGCTGTAGAGCATCATATTCACAATGGCCGAACTACTACAGGTGAGGTTTTAGTGAAAGTTTATTACAAATAGAAATGAAAAAGATGTTTTTTCCAGTACATCTGTGAATTTCATACATTTGTGGGGTTATAAATAATAACCTAATGAAAATGCTGTTTGTTCTCATTCGTTATTAGTAATATCATAGGGAACTTTTACTTATTTCATTCAAATTCAGACCAAATAATAGTGTAAATGGTTTTAAAAATGTACTAAAAAGACTTGAATTCAACTTGAAACCTGTAGGAACGTACTTGTAGGAAGTAGATTCTGGCTCTCAGTGTATAAATGTGCTGAAAAATGATCTCTGGTTTGCCAGCTCACCCATTTGTTCCACTTGGGGAGGCATTACAACCAAATCCTCTTGAAGGAGGGTGGGTTTAGGTGTTTGAGCCACCGAAGCCCTCTCACAGCTTCCTATCCGGAATTCCAGCCGACCGCTGGTGGCTGCAGGCGTGTAATTTGTGCCAGATTTGCAGCGTCGTGGTATCCACGCTGTGACCCTGCCACTGCACAGACACAATATGCATGATTCCTGTGTAGCTTGATGAAATTATACGTTATGTAATATATACAATAGCATTTGGCTGTGTTTCACGCAGCATTTGACCCTCTGAAGTGGATCTGTTGGCACAAATTAGAGTGATTCACCTACATGTTAAAATATGAACTTAAAAAACAGAAATCTACCACATAAAACCTGATTATCACATACCATCTACCACACACATGCTTTACTGAACATGGATGAGACTAAATATCTGATGTGCTTTTATTGTGAAAGTCGCCTTTCTTACTTATATGTTGATTTAACTCTGACTTAAACCCCAAGCTTTTCCTGCTAAAAAATGACAATAAATATATAAAATCTCTACAACCACAAAGGTTATTTATCTAGACCTGGTATGAAAAGACATTTACAACATGTGAGGTCATGTGAATCAGTTTATGTTGCTGTTACAGAGCAAACAGAGTATTGCAAACATATTTGAAACAAGAACAAACTGACCCACATCAGGGAGAAAACACTTGAAATAAGGTAAATTATCTGCAATGCAAAGTTCAAAGATTAATTAATTGTCCATAAATTCATAGAAATCATGACAGAACATGAAGAATATATTCTGTAAAATATTTAAAAAGGGGATTATTATGGAGCCAATTAAATAATCACACAAACAGCTCAAATCTATATTAAATATCTAAATAGTGGTTAGTTGCAGCCCTGCTACTGATATTATATTAAACTATTGTCTTATTGTATTGATGATGTGCATATTGATGATTATATATATATATATATATATATATATATATATATATATATATATATATATATATATATATATATATATATATATATATATAAATGTACAATGTTTAGTTTTCTGACTCTTTCAATCTAAGTTAGTGAAGGATTTTGGGTGTTGCTACTAACATTAGCTTAGCTTATTTCACTAGTAGCTTCAGATCCAGATATTTTTATGTTTTTTACAGGGCTCCCAGATTTATTTACACATATCTCCACCTCTCCAGGGCAAACAGATCTAATGATTTAAAAAAATAGAAAGGAAAAAAGCACTTTCACATTGAAAGTCTCTGTTTCTCCCATGCTAACGACATGCTAGTCAAGCTAATGCTAAGCTATGCTATGAGCTTTACTCTGTTTCTCAAAGATCCGATTACAAAAAAACCTTCATGCCATTTGCAGCTCTGAATATTTTCTGAATAGGTCATTTTGACACAAAATGAAATGAAAAAACTAAATTTAAAGTTACAGAAAGAAAAGGGTTAGCCAGGACTAAGTAGCTACATTTGCAGTTAAACTAGAACTTGGAATTTAGGCTAAATTATTATAAAAACATTACAACCTTTATGATAATAAACCTTATCACTCACCCGTAGAAGTTGATTTAATAATCGTAGCTTGTTAAATTGCCAAAGCCAGTGAATTTTATCTCAAAGAATAACAAAAATTCAACATAGACACAAAATTAAAATGGCCTAAGTCGCCCTCTTCAACTTTAGGCCGTTGTTATTATTTTGACTATAATTCTACCCATTTGTATGATTTGAAATGTGAAAAAGAACCACTGCTATATTACATTATATTATCATTTTAATGAAAGGATAATAAAAGTACTATTATCCTTTTAAATAAGGACTGAGGTGATTTTACCAGCATCATCAACAGATATTTTAGGCAAAAACCCACTTTTTGAGTAACAAGCTCAAGGAATTAAGACACAAGTGTCCACGGATCATCAGAAACCAGGAGACTGGTTCCATCCAGTCTATTTTTATAAATACCGCACTTGATGTTTAGCACTTTATTATCAAAGTGTTTCTGCTGTACTTTTAGGTTTAATATAGTATTTAATTGAATGTATTTTATCAAGTCTCTTGACCAGGTCACCCCTGGAAAAGTGATCTCAATGGGATTAAATAAAAGAAAAATCTCTGATTGATTCAGCGCTTAATTTAAATAATTGAAATGCCACATTTATAGTTTTGCACATGTTTTATTTTATTAGTAAAGACGTAGGAAACGCCTCCCCCTCCCTGTCCAGATCTCTGAAGCCCAGCTCAGACCTCGGTGGGTGGCAAACCCAACATGCTGTCGCCTCATCACTGCAGATAAATGGATCCACGTCTTTCCGGACCCGGTTTTAAGAGCGTTTCACAGTCCTCGTTCCAAGAACGCCTCAACCACTGTGTCTGGTCCCAAATCAACAGATTCTTCCTCTTTCTCTCTCACACACACACACACACACACACATAAATATGTATATGAACTCGTGTACAGCTCCAAGCATATGTTAGTTCACGCCTCACAATAAATCCACGAGGCTTCATGAGTCGTGTTAAATGTAATTAACCACACAGTAAAGCAACAGAAAGAGTCTGAGCCTCGCGACATCATTTCTGTTGACCTTTAAAAACACCAGGACGAATGAAACAGGCTTTTATGCGTCTGTTGTAGCTCGTGGTAGTTTTGATTCACTCCTGTGTAGTTAAGTCTCTGGAGAGACGCTGTTGTGTTGTTTCTTTTTTGCGACTGCGGATTCCAGAGTTTGGTTCGTGTCCTCTGCGAGCCCCCGAGTGCTGCTTCAGCAGACAGTTTGGGTGTCTGATGTCCCGACTGTTGATGCAGCTGAGGCACATTGAGGTGGTTGGATGTGCTGCCGGCTGTTTTCTGCAGACCGGGGGTGTCTGCTGATGTGGCTTGGAGGGACTAAATCATCCATTTGCTGCTGCTGCTTTGTTTTTGTGAACTCGGGGACAGAAAACAAATAAATGCTTTCCATTCCAGGATCATCTGCTCGCTTGTTTGTTTACTCACTTTTTAACTTTCTCCTGCTGCTCAGTGGCATCATTTCAGTTAAAGGCGAGGAACATGACCTCCTAGAGGAGACTTAGTGAGGAAAATGTGAAAATTGTACATTTAAATGCAGCGATCTGGTGCGATTTTAGAGAAAAATCAAGAAGTTTTAAACATGTTTGGTCCAGGCATCTTCAGCTAAAAGAATGAATAGTTAAATGTCATTATTTTGTCGTTTTAGACTGTTTTAATCATAATTCACAGCTATCACTCTGGAAATCTGGACAAAATTTTGACCGACAATTAAAATATTCTCAGAAATTTCATCCAAAAAAAGGGGTTCATGGCCCTAATGTGGATGAAATTATATATTATTAATGTAAAATATCAGTCCCAGACTCTTTAACATGTGAATTGACAAATATGCGTGAAAATTGTACATTTAAATGCAGCAATCTTAGAGAAAAATCAAGAAGTTATAGACCCATGTTTCTCAATGTGGGGTCCAGGGACCACCATGTATTGTTGAATCGACTGTTCTGATCATAATTTCAGGCCTCTTTTCTTCAGTGAAGCTTTTTTTCACAGAATTCTGGACACAGTTATATCTAGCAATGCAAATATTCTCCGATTTTGGAGCCAGGAGACAAATTCTCATCCTAAAGAGGGTTCATGGCCCTAATGTGGATTAAATTAAGGCTCCTTGAAATGATCAAATCACTATCCGATTGGGCTACTTTCAAATTAACCACATTTTTATCTGTTCTAAATATACTTTAAATGGATATTTATCAAATTTTGAACACTTTTAACACGTGACTGGACAAATATGCTTCAGACAAGTGTCTCCAAGATGCTCCAAGACTATGGTGGACATAATATAAACAAGCTTCAGTCATATTGACCTGTTAAATTTAACATTTACTGAGTAATATGAGTCCAACTCACACTTGTAAATGCAGTGATGCACAACCAGGACACATCTGGGCTGTTTTCTCCTCATGTTTCCCTTAATTTAACTTTAAAAACTCTGATTATAATCAAACGTGTTTATTATAGTTGAGGTATGGCGAGTGCTGTACCCAAATGACGCCTCTACCTGTTCTCCTCAGCTCCTCAGCTTCAATATGGGGACATATTCAGCATCCGATTGTGTTTTAACTCTTCATCAGATAGTCTAAAGCCTCCTCCTGTCTGTGTAACGGTGATAAAAGTCAGGTTTCCTGGAAAAGACTCTTCTTCTTACATTTGACTTGACACATTTCCATTGGAAACCTGACAGTTGGCGAGATAAAACAGAATTTACATACATGTCCAAGTTCTCCGAACACCTGCGTGGTTGTGTTTAGACGCTGGCGCTGGCTGCGTTTGGTTTTATAGAGATATTAAGTGGGGTTTTTGGTCTGGACTGTGTGTGTCGTGTAGCAGCCAACAACAACAAACCTCAGCGGGTGGCAGCACTATAAACACATCACACAGTAAAACTGTAAAACTACTACAAAGCATCCCCTCAAAGAGAAAACTTTATGTACTACATTTGAAATCTGCAAGTTTATGACAATATACTGTCTCAAAAATATGAATATTATAATAATAGATGAAAATCCGCTGCATATTTGACCCTTTGACCCTAGTAACGAAGTACATTAACTCAAGTAATTATGAGGTACTTGTACTATATTCAAATGCATTGCTACTCTTTAAATTAGCTCTTCACTTTGTCTGAAACATGCCAAATAACATGATGCAGTACTATTACTATACACTAATACAAACCTAGTATCTAATTAAAACATTAAAATACTCTCACATGTATTTAATGATCACAAAATTAGTATAATACATTATAGTAATAGAACAGTCTACAGGAGTATTTTTACTTTTCATACTTTAAGTGCATTTTTATCATAATACTATGTATTTTACTTGAGTATTTTTCCAACTCAGGACTTTTACTTGTTATTAAATAATTTACAGTAATTACAAACAGTAATTTTACTTTTACTCATGTAAAGTATCCTTTGTCCATCAGTATTTAACACACTTGCAGTGTTACAGTCTATATCAAATCTAAAACCGCTTTAAAGTGGTTGTAAATTACAAAAAAAAATGTTATTTTCTGTGTGTTTTAGTGATTAAAAGCATCGCTGTCACTTTATCTCCTTATGCTCTACTGTAATATTCTCCTAAAATGATTTGTGATGCTGTGATGTGCCATTCGGCATATTTGTTTAGTGAGTTATGTGTGTTCAGAGGCTACTGTAACAGTGCGCGCTGGCGGCAGCTCCTCCCATCCCGCTATAAGAGCCCAGCTGACCAGGTAGTCAGGGTCCATCCCCAAAATAGGCCAAAAGCAAACTGACTTATGAAAAGTCGGTCAGCTTTATTAAAAACCTACTTTTTCCTCCGGTGGTTGTACGCAGCCTTCGCGCCACATTGGGATGTAGCGTCGGTTCTCTGAGTTGGGTTTTTCGGGCTGATCTGAGAGAGGATTCGGAGCCGGGACTGCTCACTTTTTAACGATGACTTTTGCCATGCTGCGGCCCGTGGCGACGCACTTGATCTACTCGGACTTCAACATCGCGTCCGAGGACGACGAGAACCGCAGCGAGAGCGACGACAGCTCGGAGCGGGGCTACTGTCGCGCCGAAAAACGGAGGCGGATTTCGGGCAAGCGGGAAGGGGACGGTGGCCCGGGGCTCGGGAAACAGCGGAGCGCGGCGAACGCCAGGGAGAGAGGCAGGACCCAGAGCGTCAACACCGCGTTCACGGCTCTCAGGACTCTCATACCCACCGAGCCGGTGGACAGGAAGCTCTCCAAGATAGAAACCCTCCGCCTGGCGTCCAGCTACATTTCCCATCTGGCCAACGTGCTGCTTCTCGGAGACGGCGGCGGCGGCGCGGACGGACAGCCGTGCCTCGGCGCCGTCCACGCGCAAGGAGAGAGCGGGGCGAAGCAGCCGCGGACCATCTGCACCTTCTGTCTGAGCAACCAGAGAAAAGGGGTAAATGCTGCTTTCTGTGTCTTTATAACATTCGTTATATAAAAAAATGCTTTAACTCCAGTCCAGCGATGTTTGGAATTAATCGCGTAACAGGAAACAAGCGCCTCAACTCTGAGCCACAGAAACGATTTGTTGGTTTTGATCAGGTTTTTATAAGAAGGTTGTGTGAGAATCTGTTTTTATCCTTTAATCATGGTTGTTTTTTTTAATGTAACTTGAACGTTTGTCCTCGAGTAGCGTGCGTAAAGTCATTTTTACGCACATAAAAGCGCCTTTACGCACACAATCTTGACACTGAACCCAGGCTCCTAGGGTTACGTTCACACGCACGTACAACTTTACAATGCACGCAGTAAATTCCCCACAGAAGCACATGGAGATTCATATTTTTAGACTTTCACTGTAGTGCAAACATCATGTGACCAAACACGTTTTAAATGTCTTCTTTAATCTGGATTAATGGGTAAGAAGTGTTTCTGGTTGTAAATTGCTTGTTGATTTGTTGAAAATAAAAAAGAAACCTATATTCATTGCTCTATATAAAAATACTTATGTCATATATTTTAAATCTTTGAAGTTTGTATTATTTTTTTGTTGTTTCTAAGATTTTCTATGACTGAAGCATATCTTTCTTTCCAGATAAAGGATGGAAAAGACTGTTTCAAAATGCGAGGACTGGGTCCACTGCGAATGAGACGCTGAGTGAAGACCAGTGAATGATTATACCAACCTGAAAATCCTCAAAGACTTTCTCAGGGAAGAGTCAAAGCTGGTTTTACATAGACACACACACAAACACACACACACAAGCACATGACATTGTACATGCTGGATCAAATGATGGAACCCTACAGACTATTTATATGTGGCAGAAATTTAAGTATAAGCCTTTCAAAGATGCAGTGCATTTGTTTGAAACTTATGAGTGTCTGTCCTTTTTTTCGCAAAAGTTTTAAATAAAATATATTTTATCAAAAAACATGATGAAATTAGTTGTATTTTGTGCCAACAGGAAACAGCTGTGATATAAAAAAAAGCTTTCAAATGAAACAAAGTTTTATCCGTATATATGGAGATAAAATGAAGACACATTTGAACATGTTTATGCACCTTTTATGGGACCAATGATCTTTTGAGACCTATTCTGTTTCAGAAAAGATTATCTTGTTATATAAGAAATTGTTCATCTAGAGAAATATATATTCTCATATTTTTGACAATGCTTATGGAACATGCTGTATTTTGGCTTTTATTATTATGATTTTTTTTTTTATCTTTGGCTCCATCTAAAAATATTTATCCCCTTAAGCTCAAACTTACCAATAAATTGTCTGAGATCACACACACACACATACACAGACCATTGTTTCCAATAGCGTTGCCAAAACATTGTTTATGAAGCCTGCAGAGTCACAGCAAAAGGTTTCAAGGTTTCTGGTGTCATTACCCGCCGTGTTTTTTCCACGTCTCACGATTGGCTTTTTCTTTTTTTTTTTGAAGTCTGTTATCGATTAGTCACGGCAAATAGTAGCCCACACTCGACTCGGGAGCCCCCAACACAGCTGTTGGTATGTCGGGGGGATAAATCACCGCTGTGGGCCCGGTGGACAGGGAGAGATGGGGTGAGAGGTCAGAGGTCACGGTGGAGCCCAGGAGTGAAACCCAGGTTGACGTGTAATCACGGCAAATGATGCAAATATAATCGCAGGGGTTGATCCTGTCTTGTCTGTTGCTTCATTTCTTATTAGTGGTTCGGTTCACATGTCAGCAGAGGTTGAAGATTCACCCTTAATCTTGACAGATGATTACTCTCATTTTCTTAAAATTGACTCCAGACGTTGGTCACTTTTCTCTGTGTTGCACGGAGCCGGTCGAGGCCACTTGTGCTCGGAAATATTTCATAACTGCTGAGATATCGGGCTGCAAAGCGAAAGGCAGCCCAGTCCCCTGTAGGCTTCTCCCTGTCTGCTCCAATCTGAAAAAGCCACTCAAGTGATGGGTCTAACAGGAGGAAACGCGGCCCAAGATCCTGTCTGGCATCGCTTTGAATCAGACTACAAACTCAGTCCTCAGAATGACTGAAGAAAGGCTCCCCCGGTGACACAGGAGGCTGTATGGAAAGTGAATTTTAAGGCAGTTAAAGTTGCATGCTGGGGGTCCAAGCCGCCCCCCCCCTCCCTCCCCCTCTCCATCCCCCCTCCCCCACCTGCCCTGTCTAAGGCTAATTGGAATTTGCTGTGCTAAGTCCGCGTGCTCGGGGCCCAGCAGGCCTCCTCAAATGGCTCCCCGAGGCTCCCCTCCGGCAGGAAGATGTCACGGAGGCACAGGAAGGGAAAACAACGCGGCCCGACCTCTCCGAGGAACTCTCTGTGCGGCGGGGCTTTGGGTCAGCGCCAGTCTTGACATCATCCGGCGCTGGGACCCAGATGTACGGCTCTCTGGTGGTGGTTTTTCAAGAAATTCGGGAACGGAACCTTTTTTTTTTCCCCCTCCTCCTCCAGGATGACAGGTAACAAATTGATGGCAGGAGGAGTCGAGGGAGAAAAGCAGAGGCAGCAAATAAGGTCGGCGTGGATCTGTTTAACATGTCTGACAGGCTGCTGAGGATGTGGACCCACCTGGGGACCCCTGCAGAGGTTTGTGCTTTACTGCTTCACTTTGGTGAGTTTTTCCCTCTTCCTCGGATGCGAGCATCTCTTAATCCCAAAAGAGATTTCCGAACAGGAAGAATTTCATGAGGATGAAATGAAGCTGGACCTCCTCCTGACAGTTTTGTGACCCAAGATGAAAAATGATAGTGATAGTGTTTGCTGCGTATGTTTTTTTTTTTGTGTTAAAGATATAAACAGAAAACAAGGGAACATATATAGTGTTTTCCTGGGACAGAACCATGTAACTTCAGGTAAATAAATATAAAGGGAGGCGTCTTCCCTGAGATCCGAGGCTTAAAATAACCCAAATAAAACAACCGAATGATGATTTTCTGAAGCTACGGGTGCAGGATTTAGATGCAAGAATCACTATTGCAGCATAAACCTAAAAACAATATAAATTGCCTGCAGCTCCACGTTTTATTGCACATGACAGCTTGAAGTTTGTTCTCATTTCCACCTTTAGGGAGATTTATTCATGCATGCTGACACAATGCAGCATCTCAGCGTGTTCTCATGTTGAATGACAACAAATTCTTTTCACATAGAGTGGAAACAATCACGATTTTGAAGCACGAGTGAGAACATCTTTACAGATTAGGCACAAAATAAACTGCTGTAGCACTGACTGCTTAAACATCCTCCCAAAAGAAAAGGAAAAAAAGATGAAATAGATGATCCAGAAACGGGAAGGATGTAACGTGTGTGTTTTTTTTCAACTACATCTGGGAGTGTAGTTCTGAATCCCACATGGGTGCTTACCTTCAGCATTTTGTAGTCTTGCCAGAGAGCTCTTGTTAGAAACATGGTACCTGAACATGGTAATATTTTAATAGCTTTTTTTCCCCGAATCAGAGGCTGTTTCAGCATGTTTTAAACACTCACCGGCTGGGGAGATGGCCCCTTACTCAACCTGCATGTCAAGGATATTAATGGTTCTGAGTCACTTTGTGGCTCGGGACTCTGATACCTCGCTTCCGATTTTTTACTGAACATGATTTTTCCAGAGGAGGAGGAAGTCTGTTCGACTGTCAGCTGAGCTTCTGTGGGGAAGAGGAGGAGGAGGAGGGGGGTGACAGTCTGTCTGAGGAGCCAGTCATGTCTCCTTAAAACATACAAGAACAATTGTTTTCATGTGCCAGAGCGTTTGGCAAGGCCTTCAGACAAGGAGGGAGGATGATGGAGGGCTGAGCGGTGAATAGGGGCCGCTGGGTGTGGGGAGTTGGTGAAAGGAAATTACGGAACAATGCGGATCATCAGCTCTGTTGTGCCGCGGACAATCAGCCCTGCAGCGCCCAGCGGCCTGCCAGAGGTGAGAATGCAGCCACGCCGACTTAAAGGGGGCTTCGGCTTCCTGAAACAAACAATCGAGGAGTCGGCGTGATGCAGACCTGCAGCCTCGATATCGTCACAGGGTGATTTCTGCCGGTAACAGTTGCATTCCTGCAGAACAAATGCAGGTCAAACAGGAGCAAAGAAATACTGAATGACTATGATAATCTCAATATTGTTATTATATCGAATACCACATACAGTATCAGCCAACTGGTCACTTGGAGGCTGCAGAAACTGACGTATTATTTCATTAAGTTGACATTGTGAGCTTGTTAGTTGCCATTTTTAGCATTAGCATTTAGCTTTGCATGCTTTTATCTAATCTATCGATACCAGATGATTAGAGATTTTACTGGGATTTAAAATAAAAAGTAAAATAGATGCTCAGATGGCACAAACGAACTCCCCCCTTATATTATGTCAAGAACAGGCCTTTACCGGAAATGTTGCTTCCCCCCCGCCTCCACCTTCCTCCTTTCTTCTCCATAGTAAAACAACTCCTGCACGTCACCCGATGTCACCACCCTTATAATTAAGTGTTTGCCAGTGGATTGGTTCTGCAACGCAGTTTTTTTTTTCTCTAAATGGATCCACTCAGTTTTAGCAGCAAAAGCTAAAACGGGGGATTGTTTTCAGTCCATACATCTGAGCGAGGTGTTCAGAGTTGGACTTGTGAGTCTAGTTTCTGGTCACCTGACGGATATGAGAACAATAGCCAGCGCAGACGTTCATGGTCCCCAGAGAATGAACCCTGATGACTTTGTTGACCCCGTAACGTTTCCTCTAACGCCACCATGAGGAGTAAAAAAGTCTCCGCAACAATCAGATCGTGGATTTTTACGACAGACATCAACGTCCCCTTTCACATCTCCATCTCCCGTCATCACTTGGTGGTTCAACCTTTAATTATCACATTTAATTATCTCTCGTTAGCCTCCCCCAAAATGTTAGCATGCTAGCATAACAAACATCCGTGCAGATGTGGAAACCGTATTATGAACCAAGATGTTTTCATGCTGACATTAGGATTTAGCTCAAACCGCAGCTGTGCCCAAAGTGTACGGCTGCGAGTGTGGCCACAGACTCTCAGTCTCGTTATAGTTTCTTCTTCTTTTTTCTTTTTTTTTCACAGCAAACAGCTGCCTGCTGTTGAAAAACCAAAACAATGAGCTGAAAGTTGTTGCTGTAAAACTCTGTAGCAGCAAACTGCAGCGTCAGGGGATAAATTTCTGTTTCAACACCGTGTGAAAATATAGCCGTTCATCGTTGAGGTCAACTCCACAAAAATGTTTGAAAAACCTGAAATGGAGTTGTGTGTGTTTTTTTATGTGTTTTACTTATTTATTGACGCTGGCTACATCCTGTAACACCTCTTCATTTTAACGTTTTCCAGAGTTTCTCATGCCTTGGTCATTCTAACTGATTGATTGACTGTCTTGGTACAAGAAGCTGAGCCTTGATGTGAATGCAGAAACTCTTCCTGCAGACATTAAATGTCTTAATGCTGACAGGAGGTGATGATGTTGTTTTACAGACCAGCCATCCTGTAGAACCAGTCTTGACCTCATTTTTCAATATGTGCACAGCAAGAATCAAGAAGGAAACATAGTTTAAGTATCATTGTAAGGGATTATCCCCCTGACAAAATAAATAAATGTATAATAATCTATAAATATCATTGTCTTATTAAAATAACATAAAATCACCTTAATCCTGAGTTGAAAGGATCAGTCTCTTTATGTCCTATAAGACGACATTTTACTTTTTTATTTTTAGGATAAAATGACAATTTAACAAGCTTTAATGATGGCGGCTGCTTTGAGAAGAAGAAGCTTTAAACATGATTCTAGAATCAGTTTCGACTAAATGCTTTAGGCGATAATGTTTTATAGTAATATAGTCGGAATTTCACAAGTTATACAGTAAACATTACTATAGAGTGTTGTGCAAATTAATAAATTCATTGTACATGTAGTCAAATATATAAAAGAAAAGACGTTCCAGGATTTTCAGTCCGTTAAACAAAATTTGACACAACTCGGTTTCGAAAAAGTCGTCAAAACTGGATGTTGGAGATAAAAAACAGGCAAAAAAGAGCTGGAAAAGTGATGAAAAAGGAGTTTAATTTAACTCCAGGTAATGTAAGTTTCACTATGGAATGAAAGGAGAGTTTAATCCAGGTTTAAAGTTGAATAAAGTCTCACTAGAATGTTCAGAAACTGTCCTAAAGTCACTTTATTGTTTAGTGACACATAATCTTCTATGAATGTCCACAGTCATCCACTGTTTTGGATTGAAATGATTCATGAATATTATATTCTCTGCATTTGAAGGTAAGTTTTTAAAGTTTTTTCCTCCAAAAACTTGGGGAAAAAACAACTTACACCATTATTTGAACAGGGTGATATCATCTCTTTGCCTCTGAAGCGTTGGTACTGGTACGGCCCATCAAAGAGCCGTGTATCTGTCAAACCACCGTAAATATGTACAGTTTTCATGGGAAAGTCGCGGCCAACAGGACCTGAGGGAGAGACGGCGGAACCATTGGGACATTTTCATTTCAGCAAACGGAGCAAACAGTCAGAGGATTTCCTCAATCAGAGGCTAAAGAGTGTGCAGCGAACAACCTCGCTGACAGAAACATGGAGGCCTACACTAACAGCTGGGCGTGCTAATAACCTCTGGGATTTACCCTGGCGTGCAACACCCTCTAACAACAGCCACGGCCAGAATCACGTACAGTACACACACATCACACACGTGCACTCATTCAACATTTGAACAATTAATCACAACTTTGAGATTAGTTTTCATTCTCTGAAACACTTCCTAGTCCTTGATTAAGATGATTTAGTAAAAGTTGCAGCAGAATAGAACCACAACATCTGCACTGACCAACAACTCAGAGATAAATTAACAAGCCTGGAAAAAAAAAAGTGGAGTATCATGCTTTTCTGATTCTTGCAGTTTATTGCTCACACTGAGATTGCTCCTCGTCGTAAATTTTAAAACTGCTCACAGCTGCAGTCGCTCGCTTCGCAGTGTAGGAAGTGGCCAAAAAATCCTCATTTCCACTGATGTTCTGCTGTAACATCACGACATTTTCTGGGTTTGCCAGCTGCTGCTGAATGAGGTATTGTTTAATGCAGATGCTGGAATCCACAGACCTCACTCTTCCCTTTTCCATAAAGCTGGCCCCTGCTATTAATAACCATATATCGACCTCCTTTGTCAACAAGAGCGACACATACAAATAACGCTCGCAGGGGGACAATGGGGAGTTCCCTGGGATGAAAACAACAGGATGAGCCGGCCTCGTGTGTGTGTGTGTGTGTGTGTGTGTGTGTGTGTGTGTGTGTGTGTGTGTGTGTGTGTGTGTGTGTGTGTGTGTGTGTGTGTGTGTGTGTGTGTGTGTGTGTGTGTGTGTGTGTGTGTGTGTGTGTGTGTGTGTGTGTGTGTGTGTCAGGGAGATTTCTGAAAAGGAATATCTTGCAAACCAACACCGGAATTCACACTAAAGGAGAATAAATGTCAGAATTACATTCATCAGTTGGACAGAAACACACCTTCATATTATAATGTTGCTCAGTAGATTTGTAAATGTGTAAATAAGCAACTATTTGCTAAGAAGTGCGACATATCCACTAAAAAAAACAAAAAAAAAAAAAAGTGTGATAATATCTAAATACTTGTTTCTGCTGCCCCTAGGTGGCCGAAAAAATAATTAAACATCACCTGGTTTCAATGTTTTTTTGTTGTTTTTTTATTTTTTATTTTAGAAAAGGCATGAATAAGACAATTATTACACTAGCGTTCAAAAGTTTGGGGTCACACAGACAATGAGTTGTAAAATTAATAGAAAATATTGTCAAGACAAGGTTAGAAATGATGATTTGTAGTTGAAATAATTAAATAAATACATTTTTCCCCTTTAAACTTTGCTTTCATCAAAGAAAGGTCAGTTTTATATCTTCTCTAAGCAGCTGAACTGTTTCCAGCTGTGCTAACATGTTAGCATCAAGGGTTTTCTAATCATCTATTAACCTTCTGATACAATGAGCAAACACATTGTTCCATTAGACTGATAGTTGCTGGAAATGGGCCTCTATACACCTATGTGGATATTGATGCACCAAAAACCAGACATTTGCAGCTACAATAGTCATTTACCACATTAGTAATGTATAGATGTATGCTATCTTTATTGAAAAAAACAGTGCTTTTCTTTCAAAAATAAGGGAATTTC
Source organism: Lepturacanthus savala (assembly GCA_030544235.1). Lineage (NCBI taxonomy): Eukaryota > Metazoa > Chordata > Actinopteri > Scombriformes > Trichiuridae > Lepturacanthus > Lepturacanthus savala. The sequence goes on along the minus strand of CM060480.1, from coordinate 5,266,882 downwards.
TCCAAAACTTCCCCAAACTTTTGAACGGTAGTGTACCTGGTTTCAATGTTAAGTTAGCAGCGACTGAAAAAAAATCACGTATATGTCTACGTCTCCATTCCAAAGTAATTCAAAACAATATTTTGAAGTCGTCAGGGAGTCTCATGGCTCTGCCAGGAGAGCAAATAGAACAGATGTAGGCCCCTGTAGGTTTAAGAGTGCAGCTGGGAGATAAAATGAATGATTAAATAATAAAAAAAACACACTTTTCTGTACTCAGCAGCTATAGAATGGAACCATCATGTCCTCTGGTATGTAAAAGGTGTTTTAGCATCATAATGGTATGAATGAGATTTGAGTATTTTATGTTGTTTCTGGTGGTTTTAAGTGAATTATACCTGTGTCGACCATTGATATGACAGACGACCACTAAGGAAATACTGTCTGTAATTTCTCCAACAATATCTGCTTTGTGACCTGATGGGGTTTTTAAACTGTTAAATAAAATTCCCTCATTCATTCATTGGATCGCGTCACTATTCCCTCAGCTCCACTGAGTTCAGCAGTTTTGGTTTTACAGGCTGCAGCTTTGCCGTTTTGACCCTTTCTCGGAGTGAATGTTTGACTTCGGTTAACCAGAAACGTGGAGAAATTAGCAACTGTTTCCTAAAAGACAGATTATAAATTAGGAAACGTGTGAGTGTTATGTTAACAGCTTCTTTCTGCGACTCCCAAATGAACAAAAACATGAATTAGATGCAATGGTGACATATTTTAATCTAAACCATGTGTAAGAAGCACAGTTTAAAATATCTGTGTTTTCTATTATATCACATCCTGATTTCTGGTCGCTATAGTCTGTTTTGGGCTATAAATGATAATAAATCTGTAATATCTCTACAACTACAAAGGTTATTTTACTTAAACCTGGTATTAAAATAAATCTACAACATGTGAGGTGAATATAGAAGAGTCAGAATCTATTTATGTTGCTGTTACAGAGAAAAAGTCTAAAGTTTTGTTTTATACTGATAAAAATACTTTATTTAAAACTTCAATAAACTGATCCAAATCAGGAAAAAATAAGCTAAATTATCTGCAATGCATAGTTCAATTAAATTTATTTGACCATAAAATCATAGAAATCACACTGAGGATCATTATAGAACATGAATAATATATTCTGTAAAATGTTTATTATAAAGGAGCCAATTAAATAATCACACAAACAGCTCAAATCTAAATTAAAGCAGATATAGTTAATTATTTTACTACAGATAAAAATGCATCATTTAAAACTTAAAACAAGACCAAACTGACCAAAACATCAAAGTTCATTTAATAATAAAGACATTTAAAGGCCATAGATCAAGAGTGTGGCTTTTCCCACTTTAACCCCAGGCCTATTTTTCAGTTTTCCAGCTATAAATGATAATAAATCTGTAATATCTCTACAACCACAAAGGTTATTCTACTTAAACCTGGTATTAAAATAAATCTACAACATGTGAGGTGACTACAGAAGAGTCAGAATCTATTTATGATGATGTTAGAGACAAATATTGCAAAAAAGAAACTTAAAAGAAGAACAAACTGATTCAAATAAGGAAAGAAAAAACCTGAAATAAGCTAAAGTTCAATGATTACAAGGATAAAAAGCTTAAAAATCAATTATTTGTCCATAAAATCATATAAATCCCACTGAGGATCATTATAGAACATGAAGAATATATTCTGTAAGATGTTTATTATAAAGGAGCCAATTAAATAATCACACAAACAGATTAAATCTAAATTAAATATCTAAATAGTCTCTACTACTGATATTATATTAAACTATTGTCTTATTGTATTGATGATGTGGATATTGATGATATATATTGATGCTGTAACAGTAACATTGTGTTTTACTACAGATAAAATACTTTATTTAGTGTTGGAGCTGAGGTTTTCTCATGAAATATATGAATAAAACTCATTGCTGCAGCTCTATCAGGGTTTTTTGGGGGATTTTAACAGGTTAAAGTTGCCTTTTGTGCTGCATAAATTACCTTTTTGTGGGACAGTAAATTACCTTTTTGTGGGACTTCCTTAGCAGCTGCTAAGGAAGTGACCTAAATATCAAACCCTTTTTCTATTTCCTATTAAACACAAAGCGACTTCTGTGGTAATGATGCACCTTTCCAAAGCACCACATGGTGGCACATCTGCCACTACTTTACATGATAAACTCAAACCCCCTTTACAGGAAACTGTGCCTCCAGTGAAAAACCTTCATTTCACTGAGGTGACAGATGAAAGATGTTCCAGAAGGTATTCTTCATTATGGTGAGTTAAAGCTGACTTTTATAACAATTAAAGCTTAGAATATATGATATACTTCCAATTCCATCCACGATGAACACTGATCAATAGTTTGATGCAGTTCCATCACTGTTATTTGATCATATCAGCTGCTGTTGGTGCATTTCACAACCCAGAGTGGGGCAGATGTTGAAGTAGACTGTAATGAAGATGTTTCACTGGCCTGTCAGTGTTTGGACACTGAAAACAGGGATTTCCTCTCAGTGTCATGGCACAAGGTCAGTCACTTTCACCCTGTTTCAGCCTTTAAGACATAAAATCACAGTATGTGAAGCACTATTCGATGTCAATGAGTTCATGTGGTTGTTAATTCTAACAGTTCGACAACCGTGGGATAAAAAACGGCATCATCAGGAAAAATAAAAATGAAGATTTCCAGATGAACTACACCTTCCCCCGCCGCACCGTTTTTGAGGAGAATTTCAGTCTGTCTCTGCTGGGAGTGATGCCCAGTGACTCTGGGATGTACGAGTGCACCGTTAATGCAGACGTAGGGGGGCAAAACCGACACTCCACAGTCAAACTGGTGGTTCGTGGTAAGCTTTGAGTTTAATTCCATCATGATGCGTTCACTGCCTCTGAACTGAGATATACAATAGAGTTTATCATATGTCATTTCAGATCTGCACGATACAACATCTATTTTAATAGTGAAGTAAATTAATCCAGTTAAGTTTTATTTAGATATTGATGAGAAAACCTGAATAAAGTATTTTATCTGTAGTAAAACACAATGTTATTGTTCCAGCATCAATATATATCATCAATATCCACATCATCAATAGAAATAAGATAATAGTTTAATATAATATCAATAGTAGGGCTGCAACTAACCACTATTATTATATTTAATTTAGATTAGAGCTGTTTGGGTCAATTATAATCTCCTTTTTAAACATCTTACAGAAAATATTCATGTTCTATAATGATCCTCAGTGTGATTTCTATGATTTTAAGGTAAAATAATTGATCTTTGAACTCATAACTTATTAATCATTGATTTTTTTCTTATTTTTTTGCATTATTCTACCTATATTTGCTCTGTGACAACATTCTGTACATGCAAAACCAGGTTTAAGTACAATAACCTGTGGTTGTAGAGATATTACATATTTATTATCATTTATAGCAGGAAAACTGGCAAATAAGTGGTTTAATTTTACTGTTACAGCATCAATATATATCATCAATATCCACATCATCAATACAAGAAGACAGTAGTTTAATATAATATCAGTAGTAGGGCTGCAACTAACCACTATTATGATATTTAATTTAGATTAGAGCTGTTTGGGTCAATTATAATCTCCTTTTTAAACATCTTACAGAATATATTCTTCATGTTCTATGATGATCCTCAGTGTGATTTCTATGATTTTAAGGTAAAATAATTGATCTTTGAACTCTTATCTTATTAATCATTGAACTTTGCAGTTTTTTCTCCTTATTTGGACCACTTTGGTTCTGTTTTAAGTTTTAAATAAAGTATTTTTATCCATAGTAAGACACAATTTTAGATTATTTTTTGCATTATTCTACCTATATTTGCTCTGTGACAGCAACATTCTGCACATACCAGGTTTAAGTACAATAACCTTTGTGGTTGTAGAGATATTACATATTTATTATCATTTATAGCAGGAAAACTGGCAAATAAGTGGTTTAATTTTACTGATACAGCATCAATACATATCATCAATATCCACATCATCAGTAGTTGTTGATTTCTTTTGATTCCAGTACATGTGATTGTAGAGATGTTACATATTTATTGTCATTTATAGCAGGAAAACTGAACAATCAAAAATAAACCTGGGGATTAACCACACACCAGATATATTGCATGATCTGATTTGATAGATGATAAGGACCTGAAATCAAGAGTGAAACCTAAATCAAGATATTTACCGATGTAATCTGAGTGTTTCTATTTTCATTTTGTCTGATTCCAGCATGTCTGACCCAACCTGAGTCGACAACAGTGACAATGTTGAACACAACTCATCAACCCGAGCAGGTGCAGAACCTGCCGCTCACATGGACAATTACAGCATATGTGGCCCTGGGCCTCACCAAAATCATTTTATCACTCATCTGCATTTGGGTAAATAAACTCTATGTATCTCTGCACACACACACACACACACACACACACAATCATGGTCACATGACATCAGTTCATGCAGGTAGATGGATAAAAAATGTAGAATAAAGAAGAGAGATCAGGCAAAAGATTCTGAAATGTGAATCTGGAGGAAATCAGAGCTGCTGCTAACTCAATTTTACTCCAACTCATATTAAATTGCATTTGAAAATAAATCAGAAACCAAAAGGGAAAGATTTATATAAATCTAGTGATGCATGCTAGATTTTTGGGGGGCTTTTTCAGCCTTAAAGGTACAAGGTGAAGGTTTCTGAAGAACCTGCAAAAAACACAAAAGTGATTGGTCAGCAAGATGTGTGTATAGCAGAGAAATCAAATATAATACTTCAAAAACAAGGAAATTTCCCTAAACCTTTGTTAACAACACTGTGGCCAACATTTGGTTGTGAAATGAAGCTACAACATTACGCAGCCGCCCACGACTGAGGGGAAAAGAACAGAAACCTCCTGCCAACGGCTGCTCGAAGCCTGTTTGGGTGCGAAAACAAACCGAATCTCACATCATACTGTACCTTTAAGTATGATTTCAGTTAGATTCCATCAATTCTATATTTAGCTGTAAACTTCAGCGTAAACAGGGGAAATGTGGTCTGCAGCAAACCTTCCTGCTGCAAAACCGACCTGAAAGCATGTGAAACTGATGATGAAAACTAAGAAAAAAACATGTCTTGTTTAACTGGAAAATGTTTCGTTCATCCGACGTTGTGCTTCATCTGGTTTTGAGGTGAAATGCAGCTGTATTTTCTGTGTTTTCTGAAAGCAAACCTCAGTCGAAGCATGTATAATAAAAATACTACATGACCTAAAATAGGTCCTTGAGGAACACCCCCAGAAACAGGTGCAGGGGAGATTAAAAGTTATTATTCCTAACTGAGACTGGTCTCAGATTTGATGAGCATCAAGTCACTAAAGTCATTTATTACCGATGTGTTTGAGAAAGTTGAGAGAACGTTCAACTAAATGTGTTGTTCTGTCAATAAAGTTACATTCAATGTATGGAATCTTTTAAAAAGGTGAAATATAATATCATCTATTTTTTAAAATAATAGTCTAATTGTCATTTTTTTGGGAAAAGTTTTTGGGAAAACACAAAAAACATCATCAAATGTAAAGAATATTCTATTTATGAATCATTTAAATTAAAAAGGCCTTGACAGTGGATGTCACTTATATAACATTTAAGAATAAAGTGATTTTAGGACAATTTGTGAACATTCTAGTGAGACTAAACTAAATCCTGGAGCTTCCTTTATGCCTTTATATATGACAACATATTTATTGCACTTTATGTTGAATTATTTTCAAACTTTAAAACATTATAGCCTAAAGCCTTTACCACCAGTATAAATTGACTTAAGAATCATGTTTAGAGCTTCTTCTGCACCATAGAAGCTTCTTGAAGCAGCCGCCATCATTAAAGCTTCTTAAATTGTCATTTTATCCCGATTTGGGCAAATAACATTGACTTTCATTGACACTTTTGTCAGAGCACGGCCGTTATTTTAATAGATATGAAAAATATCAACCATAACCTGATTTTTGACACGTTTTCCCGCTTTCAAGTGAAAATGACTTGTCAAAACTCGTCAAGCACCCTCCTGTGATCAGAATTTGCCCAAACAGCTGGAGAGAAGCTCGACGGGGATTGTTCATTTATCTGAGCCGCACACGCTCAAACGACACTTCCTTTGTTCTTTGTTGTCTATTTTGCTTCCACACAGAGAGCTCTAATGGGATTAAAACGTGACGATTTACCCTCCTTGCTGCACGGCACACTCAAACATGACTGGTGTTTGTTGGAAATGCTCAGACGCTGTTTATCTGCAGTGAGAATTTCGACCTAACTTGACAATTAGATAGAAATACTTGATAGAAATAGTCCATTTATTGGCATTTATTGTTTGTTGTGTGAAATCATTGTGTTGTATGTGTGTGATGAGTAATTTCCTCATATTTTCTGACAATATAAAGTAGGAAACGTAGGCTCATGTCAGCTCTGAGGTGCCATTTCCTCTCACTGCAGTCTACTTGCACCTTTTCTGTAAGTGGGTGTGATTATTTCCAACTCATTATTCATTCTGTTGTTTCTTCTTCTCTGACTTTTCAGGCTATTCAGGTCTTCAGTGGCAGAACTTCAAGACGATACCAGTGAGTGGTGAAGCTCAAACTGTCCCAGGGATCCTGTAAATACAACAAAAACTATGGATTTATTTTTATACGTTATTTATTGTCTTATCGATGAACATTATAGAATCGTTATCATCATTTCTTTAATAGAAATAAAGGTTTTTTTCATGTGAAGCTACTTTTTTGATTGAAGTAATGTTGGGTTATACAGTATTAAAATCAGTCAAAAGAAAAAAAAAACATGTTTTCAATCATAGAAAAAAGTTTGTTTATTGAAATTATCATTTGTTTTGTGTTCTCTCCATTCCCTGACTAGAATAGACACATTTTTAATCATAATTAGGCCTTTTAAAGTTAAATTAATAGGAGAAAATATCTCAAATGGGTCCAGAATCCTGGTTGTATATCACTGCATTTACAAGTTGGACTCATATTCCTCAGTAAGTGTTAAATTTAACATGCAGATATGACTGAAGTTTGATATTTTGGAGCATTTTTTCCAATAATCATTATTCCAGTCACATGTTAAGAGTATTACAAATTTGAAAAATATCCCTATAAGGTAGATTTAGAACAGATAAACATGTGTGAATAATTTGCAGTTGTCTGAAGTTTAATTATCTATTAAATGTGCTAATTTATTTATTATTTGCTCTCAATTTGCACCAGATTGCTGCATTTAAATTGACTATTTTCTAATTTTTCTAACCCCAGACCCTCTAGGAGCCAGTTTGTCATAAAGAAACAGGAACAGAAATGAGATATACGACTTACTTTTGTGCCAGATGAGGTTATATATGCATCAAACACTGCATACAATGCACACAACCTGGATTTAAAACTTTATTCACGGCTCATTTGTACTTCCTTGACTTTGTGATGTCATGAATTACCTCCCGCCACCTGTAGAGGTTCCCAGCATGAGGCCAACACCCTCTTTATTCAGTCGTTCATGTGAAAACCAGAAGAGAAGCTGATGGATAATTATGAGAAAATCAACCTGTGCTTTCTGGAGAGAAAACTTTTGTATTTAAAGGGATAGTTCAACATTTTTTCCAGCATCTCCCAAACTCTGGGGGTGGGACATTAAAGCGTTAATCACAATTCATTAATTACGAAGATGGAGGAGGAGTTAACGTCAGCGTTGTTTATTGCAAAGAAATGAGTTTGCATTTCACAGAAGCACAAACCCTACAGTACCATTTAGATGTAAATAATCAAGCACAGAAATTCTGGAGGTGTTGGCGGTTCTGGTTCTGATTCTGGTTCTGGTTCTGGTTCTGATTCTGGTTCTGGTTCTTGTCCGAGTACAAACAAAACAAAACCAAACCTGAACAAATGACTGCATCAGAAACACCGACCAATAAATAATGTTAAGTGATTAATTGAGATTAATTAATTACAAAACCTGCATTTATTAGATTTATTTTATTAATACTAATAACGGAACATTACGAGACGGAACTGTTTTAATGGAAAATATAAAGCTGGACTTCACACTGCACAGCGGAGTGATCTCAAAAGCTGTATCCCTCCGCCCAGTGGCTTACTGAAGAAAGTAGTCCTGAGTATTTGCTTGTGGTGAACGTGCACGTCATAACTCGTCATCATAGAGTTCAGGAGTTGCTGGATGTGTATTTGCTCAATTTTGATGAGGGAAACTAAAAAATACTGAAAAAAAAATGTTGAACTTTCCCTTTAACTTACTAACTATATCATGTCAGGGGTATCAAAACGTTAAATAAAACCTTTATACTTTGGATTTTCATATATAAATATAATTATCACCTACTGCATTGATGTTTAGATATATTTTGTGGCTACATTATCTTTATTAAACATTCTCCTGACTCGTTTTGGACTCAGCGTCACTTTATTCATTAATAGCTCTTGAGGTCAGTCTAGTTCCTGTTCCTGTTTGAGAAATGAAGTGAAAGTGCAGCTCAGCAGGCCACTTCTGAGTACTTTCCCTGTCGGGGATGTAAAGAAATCCAGCAGATTCATTCTTTCCTACACGTTGGGGTAAAACCCTGCAGTCACAACCTCCACCATCAGACTAACACAGCAAAGACTGACATGGATCACAGCTTTTTGTAAATATCGATTTGATGCACATATAGCGTGGCTTCTCGCTGAGAGGAGCTCAGCAGGCTGAGAAAATAATGGGCACAGATCCCCACCTACTGGCAAATCCTCAGAAAACAACCGTCACCGTCGGGTGGAAGCATCAGGATTTATGAAGGCGAACGTTTCGTGGTTAACCGCTTAAAGGTTCTGGGCCAGTTTTTCAGTTTTCCTGCTATAAATGATAATAAATGTGGAATAAATCTACAACCACAGAGGTTATTGTGCGTCAAAATAAATCTACAACATGTGGGGTGACTATAGAAGAGTCAGAATCAATTTATGTTGCTGTTATAGAGCAAATATAGTTAGAATATGGTGAATTATTAACAATAAAATACAATAAATCACATTGAGGATCATTACAGAACATGAATATGTGAAACGGCTCAAATCTAAATTAAATATCTAAATAGTTCTTAGTTGCAGCCCTACTACTGATATTATATGAAACTATTTATTTATTGTATTGATGATATAGATGATAATAATATATATTGATGCTATAACAGTAACATTAGTTTTACTATAGATAAAATACTTCATTTAAAACAAGATCAAACTGACTCATAACAAGAAAAAAATACTTAAAATAAACTAAATTATCTTCAATGTGAAGCTCAATGATTAAGAGTTCAAAGGTCAATTAATTGTCCAATAAATCGTATATATATATATATATATATATATATATATATATATATATATATATATACACTGTAATATACTATTACTGATATTATATTAAACTATTTTCTAATAGTATTGATGATGTGGATATTGATGATATATATTGATGCTGTAACAGTAACATTGTGTTTTACTACAGATAAAATACTTTATTTAATGTTGGAGCTGAGGTTTAATACTGTTATATATGAATAAAACTCATTGCTGCTGCTGTATCAGGTGGTTTTTAGATGTTAACAGGTTAAAGAATGTAAATCTGTAGGATTTAAATGGAGCCTGGAGCGCTCCAGTGAAATAATTACACACTTTTACAGTTTTTAAAAAGCAATTATGAACTGATTCATTAAATTTGCTGTTAAATTATGCATTAATGACTCAACATATGTTCTCATTCTGGCTTTTTCATAATTTACTTTCTTACTTACTTTGACCTATTTAAAGAATATTGTTAGACACCAGAGGCATTATTAAAGGTTCCAAAAGTGAGATTTTACTTAGGTCTAAGTGTTGTCAGGACTTCCATCAAATCAGCCAATCAGAGGAGAGGCTCGTTAATATTAATATTAAACGAGTCATTCTTCATGGAGCTCCACAGAGAAGCTTCAGAGAGGACGTGTTGATCTATGATTCTCATGAGGTCAGATCCTGTTTGTGCTGCAGCTCAGTGTTTACAGAAAGGTCAAAATCTAAATTCTCACAAACTGGAGACTCTGGGCTCCAAAATACCGATTATGTCAGCTGTGGTTTGAGTTCATTTCCATTTTTTTTAAAGAATGGAGAACGAGCCGTGACTCAGATAATGTTCATAGAGATTAGTCAGTACCTCAAACATCCACTCTGTTTCTGAATTCATGAAAGCTCTGGAAAAATCGAGTCACTAATGAATGACATCACCCTATTAGAATAAAGTCATTTTCTGACGATGCTGCCACATTTGGTAAAATCAACTTAATCCTTAATTAAAATGATCAGACTCTTTATGCTCTCAAGTCAAAGTTTTTCTCCAAAATCAGGATAAAATAACAGTTTAATACGGTTTCAAGCATCAAGAAGAAGCTTTAAACATGATTCCTGAATCAGTTTCTATAGCGAGTGATAAATAAAGCCAATAAATAAACAGATATAAAGAAAGAAGGGAAGTTCCAGGATCTTCAGTCCATATCTCAGGTTTCAAAAAGTCGTCAAAAGACGTTGGAGACGAGTTACGTTCATTAAAAAACAGGCAAAGTGATGAGAAAGGAGCTGACATTAGTTTAATTTAACTCCAGGTAATATAAGTTTAGAGTTTCACTATAGAATGAAAGGACAGTTTAATCCAGGTTGAATAAAGTCACACTTGAATGTTCAAAAACTGTCCTAAACTCACTTTATTCTTTAATGTTACATAAGTGATTCACACTTATCCACTGTCAAGGCCTTTTTGATTGAAATGATTCATGTTTTCCCAAAAAACTTGAAAAAATCGAAAGTTGGCGAGGGCAGAGTTTTGAGAGGAAATAGAAGTAATTAACAAATCAAATGCTCTCAAACTGAAAGAGTCACTCTTGAATACAGATAGTGAAATAAAAAAGACATTGTCCATTTATTTATTCATCATTAGGATCACAAATCATCTACTCATACAGCTCATACAGCTTTCCAGTTAAACTCAGCATGTCTTTGCAATGTAGGAGGAAGCTGAACAACCTGGAATAAACATGTAAACTCCACACAGAAAGGTCCCAGTTTAAGGAATTGAACCTGTGACCTTCTTGCTACAAGGCAGCAGCACCAACCGCTGCTCCACCGTGTCGCCCCACATTCTCCTGTAGTCCCCAGATTGTTGCTCGCTCAGGTTTAGTTTCCACTGTGATTAATAGCAGCAGCTTCTCCTGCTCCTGGATTTCAGCCTCCCCGTTTTTGCACTTTTCTTATTTTATTGTCATTTTTATTGGGTTTACCTCATGTTCCTAACACGTGATGCAATGACAATAAAAATTCTTGAATCCCTTAATCCTTAACCTGTTAAAATCCAAAATCCCCTGATACAACAGTATTAAACCTCAGCTCCAACGCTAAATAAAGTATTTTCTGTTACAGCATCAATATATCATCAATATCCACATCATCAATACAATAAGAAATAGTTTAACATACATAACCTTTTATAGAATATATTCTTTATGTTCTGTAATGATCCTCAGTGTGATTTCTATGATTTTATGGACAAATTATTAACCTTTGAACTCTTCTGCATCGCAGTTTTTTTCCTGATTTGGGTTAACTTGGTTATATTTTAAGTTATAAATAAAGTTTTCCACTTCAGCTGCAAAGCATTTCTTCTTCCTTTAAAATACAAAAAACCCTGATATGGGTAAGTCACAGCATCAATATATATCATCAATATCCACATTATCAATACAATAAGACAATAGTTTAATATAATATCAGTAGTAGGGCTGCAAATAACCACTATTTAGATATTTAATTTAGATTTGAGCTGTTTGTGTGATTATTTAATTGGCTCCTTTATAATAAACATCTTACAGAATATATTCTTCATGTTCTGTAATGATCCTGAGTGGGATTTTTATGATTTTAAGGAAAAATAACTGATCTTTGAACTCATATCTTCTTATTTTTTTGCATTATTCTACCTATATTTGCTCTGTAACAGCAACATTCTGTACATGCAATACCAGGTTTACCAGGTTTGTAGAGATATTCCATATTTATTATCATTTATAGCAGGAAAACTGTCAAATAAGTGGTTAATATCTTTTATTTCATTTGTTTTTAATGTGCACCTTTGCTGTTGCACAGTTGACCATTGAAGGGTTAAACTGTGCCACTTCTATCGAATCAGGGTTCAAGAGATTTGGACGAATGGCCCAATAAACATTACAGAAAGCAGTAATGTGTCAGTGTGTGTGAGAGTTTTGCTGATGCAGATTTCCCCCGTTTTCCTCTAAACATGCCCCACTCCTTACCGGCCTGTGGGGGAGGCCTGAACCGGACAGGAAAAGCCACCATGGGGCTTAACTATTTGACAGCAGCGAGGAGTTAACCTGTAGCGGAGCGTGTGGTTAATCTTCTCTCCGCTCGGCCAGAGGCTTCAAAGTGCAGCCTGCGAGCTGTTTATTTGTGTATTTCAATGTGCAACCCAACAGGCTCCGCTCAGTCAGCCCGGACACGTTTTTCCCCCTAAAAACAAAAGGAGAGAACTTCACTCCGGAGATGAAGATATCAGTGGTGTCCAGAAAGCTGTGGTGCGTCCACAAGCAGCTGATCCTGCTGCTTACTCCACTCCTGTTTCTGCCTTTGCTTTTTACTTTACCAGAAAAGGTAAGTGGGTTTATTCGGGGTTTATACGGGTTTATACGGGTTTATTCTAAAACAAGAGATTTAAGCATTTATTCATCAGTTTATTCAACCATTTTTTCTTCATTCATCAGGAACAGAGCAATAATCTGATTAATTTATCCTCAAGGTGCCACAGGTTTCCAAGAGTGACTCATGAAATGTGATTAAAATGTTTATTGTTTGATAATCTGGAAACTGGAGTCAGTCCAAAAGAGTAAACATCAACTATTTGCTGTTATATTAATGTCACACAGTGCAGCTCTCTGTTCTTTATGCATTTTATTTAAATCAATACAGTCAAAACAGTCATTGTATTGTTTGCAAGTCCACAATATGACTAAATATATCAGTAATATCAAGTAAAATGATGGATCTTTGCTGTTTGCTGATGTCATTTCCTAATTGTTTTTCTCTGCATTTTTTTTTAATTTTAATTTTAGATATTTTCCCTTTTTCTTGCTTGTTTTTTTCTTTTTAATTTTTCTTATTTAACTTATCTAATATTAAGTTATTAGTTCCTAATTGTTCTTATTTTTAATTAAATTTTTAAAAAAATGTTCCCATTTTAAATTATATCTTTCTTGTTGTTTCTTTTTAATATATATTTAATTTTAATCTTATTTATATTTAATTAAGTTTATTTTTCCTAATATTTTTCCTTTTTAGTTCCTAATTGTTCTTATTTTTAATTTATTTTTTTAATCATCTGTTTTATATTATATCTTGCTTGTTTTTTGTTTTTAATTTATATTTATTTTTTATTTTAAGTTTTAATTTCTGATTGTTTGAATTTTAAAAATAAAAGGTTTTATTTTCCCCCTTTAATCCACTGTTTTTAAATTATAAATTTAAATTAATTTATTTATAAATTATATATTAATGTTCATTTTAATTAAGTTTTTAATTCCTAATTGTTCTTATTTTTATTTATTTTTAAAAAATGTTCCCATTTTAATCAACTGTTTTCAATTATATCTTTCTTGTTGTTTCTTTTTAATATATATATTTTTTAAATTTTAATCTTATTTATTTTTAGTTAAGTTTATTTTGTCATTTTTCTTATTTAACTTATCTAATATTTAATTTTTAGTTCCTAATTGTTCTTATTTTTAATTTAATTTTTTAAAAAATGTTCCCATTTTAATCATCTGTTTATATTATATCTTGGTTGTTTTTTGTTTTAAGTTTTCATTTCTGATTGCTTGTATTTTAAATGTAAAATATTTATTTTTTCTCATTTTAATCCACTGTTTTTAAATTATATTTTCCTCTTTTTTGTTTTTAATTTCAATTTTCTAATTTTTATCTTATTTAATTTTATTTAAGCTTTAGTTTCTGTAAATATGTCTTCTCTTTTTCAACTGTATCCAGATGCATTTTGAATTGACTAATCCAAATAAACTTGCATTTCCTAACCTATCACCTGCAAAACACAACTCTCTAATTAGATTTTTGCATGTGACATCATTTTTTGACTAATATTAATGAACATTTCTCCTCTTTAAGGAGGGAAAATGTCTTTACGTGGTGGTGCTGATGGCCATGTTCTGGTGTACCGAGGCTCTTCCTCTGGCCGTCACCGCCATGCTTCCAGTCTGCCTCTTTCCAACATTGGGAATCCTTCCGTCCAAACAAGTCTGTCCTCAGTACTTCCTGGAAACCAACTTCCTGTTCCTCGGCGGCCTGGTGATGGCGTCGTCCATCGAGGAGTGGGGCCTCCATCGCAGAATCGCCCTGAAGGTCCTCACCATAGTCGGAGTAAAACCAGCCTGGTGAGAACATATCTTTAAAGGACCAGTCTGTGTTTTTCTCACTGTTATTGACCATGAAAAGACCATAGACCAGGGGTCTCCAACCCTGGTACACACCTGATTCTACTAATCAACCATTAGGGCCCTTGCTACGGAGCTTCATTAGTAGAATCAGGTTGGAACAAAAACCTGCACCCACAGTAGATCTCCAGGACCAGGGTTGGAGACCCTAGACCATCAGCAATCCTTACAATACTATAAATGACCAAACAATAGCAAATATTTGTTTCAATCACTATTTATTTGAGACCAGGCGGGAATTTCTCAGCAAAACTGGAAAAATATGGTGATTTACCCAAATTCTTTTATTAAACCAGCATAACTACCTAACTAGTACTGTAGTTAAATGCCACAAAGCTGCTTCTCCCAAAGTTTCCTCTGCATATTTTACCACAGAAAGTTTGAATTTCATGTCGTACTTTTTACTTTTCCGCTGCATCGGAGCCACGGTGAACAGCAATTAATCAATGTTACCTGAGAGGGTGTTCTTTAACGTCATTTGAGCATGACAATGGTGCTTGTGGGAAAAAAAGCAGAAGAAGAAAAAGGTGTAGCGTCATTGGTCATGTCTTATTTATCAAAATACACACCTGCACCTGGCGGTTAAAGGGGACCTGATGGTTAATTGAAACCAGGCTATTATTTGGTAATTTACATTATATATCCTATTCCTCTGTGCCATATTGTTGGCTTAAAACTGTTAAAAACACATCAGCGAGCGACTTGGTTGATTTAACAGTGAAGATGTGGCTCCCTGCTGGTCTGGACTGTCCTTGAAACAAGCACCGGATCGAGTTATCTTCCACTAAAGCTGTAAAAGCACTAAATGTAAATAGTTTTCTCATCACAGAGTTTATAGAAAAATATAAAGATAAAATACTAAAGCTATGTTTTTTTCTTCTACAGTTTCCCCTTTTGCCTTTTATCACTAAACATACTAGAGATCACAATGAAAAGAGGAGGAGCAAATACAGTATAATATAAGGGATTATAGAAGAGTGGAAACTGTATAGATGGACCTCTAGAAGGAACTTTCCATATTTAGTCTTCATGGGCAATGGGACTAGTACTCAACTTCATGTGTGCATCAAATCAATGGCCATATTTAAATATACTTTCAATATAAATGATGGTGGCCAAAATCCATAGTGTGTGCAAAAGAACCATTATTTAACCAATAGAGATATCGTAATTAAGATGGTTAAAACTTCATATTAGCTGTTATTTTGACACAAGTTGCCAATGTGGATTTTGTTCCCCATCACTCACACTGTAAGTGTGTAACAAAGGGATCTTCTAATAATCATTATGAACAGGATGAATGAACATTTTCTAACTATTTCCATTTTCATTTGGGCACCTGGCTGTTTTATATTATGAATCTGTCCTTTAAGCAACTGAAAATCAATGATAACATTCAGAAAAAGACTAACAAATTGCTCTTTTTGTCCAGAATAATTTAAGCGAGAATACTTATTGCAAAAAATTACAAACAAATTGATTTATATATATTTTTTCCAGGCTCATCCTGGGAATGATGGTCACGTCGTCCTTCCTGTCCATGTGGCTCAGCAACACAGCCACGACGGCCATGATGCTGCCTATCGCTAACGCCATCCTGGAGAGTCTGTTTGGAGATCTGGAGACTCTGAAACGAAACTGTAAAACCACAGAGGACTCTGACACTGATATCATTAATGGTACGTTGCATGTTCTTATATTTTTTACCTATAAATAATCAGCGTTTACATTTTTTATGGATGTTATCCTGTTTGCTACCAGATCTGCAGAGTAATCTGGGAGAGATAGTGTAGTTTTAGCTGCTAAATAACTAGCTATTTCCCTCAGAAGATGGTGGAGACCCAAAACAGAGCTTAAACTAGAGTGAATATCAGACTAAATATTCATCAGGTGACCAGAAACAAAACACCAAAGCAATAATGTTGCTCCATATCTTCTGAATGTAAAAACAAGCAAACAAATCATAATAAAGTCAGTGTTTTACTGCTTGTTCCGCTGCAGCCAAATGGTCAAAAAAACTAGTCATTGTGGTTCAGGTTTATTATAAAAGGACGGTGAAGAGGGCGTTTTATTGACCTTGTGTCCATGAGCTTTTAATATGTAATCTAAGATGTGAACTTTGTTCAGTTTTTATAATACACTGAGTCCTCACATACAAAGTTAGTCAATATTTAAGTAGTAATTGATTAAGGATGCTGGACTGAGTTAAAGTCACGCATTATTCCAAGGTTGGTTGAATCGGGTCCAGCTGGACTTGGTTGTAGATACTTGAAGAGGTTTCACCTTTCATCCAAAGGGGTTTCTTCCATCCTAACTGACTCATGGGAAGTCCCAGGTATTTAACTTCTGTGGAGTTCTTATCATTGTTGGAGTTGTCACGAGGCCAAATGTGGATGGTTAAGCCTTCTGGGAAGGGGTGAAAGGACAGAGTTGTAGTCGGGAGACGAGTGGTTTTGTAGACCTCCTCCTCTGTTGAGGGATTGTTTCTCTACTTTGATGAAGACATTCTCCTTCACTCCACTTTCAAACCATCTGTCCGCTCTATCCTATAAACCAAAATATGTGAGTTCCTCAAAAGAGGGTCCCCTTATCCTGTACCTGGATCTCTGCACCATTGGAAGTGAAGAACCCCTTTGGATAAGGGTCAAAGTACCTAGAACCAAGTCTAGTTTCCCTCAATTCACCCCTCCTTGGATAACCATGATATGTATTAATAATCAGGCTGTTCTTATTCATAAGTTCATAAGTATTCAAACAGCAAGTAAAGCCCTCCTAATACATATAATAACCAGGAAATGAGACCAATGATGTCTCTGTTAAAGTGCACATTGGGATATTTTTATTACATTTTTACCCAAACAGTTATCTTTCCCTAAACCTAGCTAACTTAATCAATAATGAGGTATTATCTTATCATTCCAGCACTTTTATTACATTATTGGACAGTTATTATGTTACTGAATGAATGATAAATGAATGAATGGAGTTTATTCAATCGTGACAACACAAAACAGCACAACACCAGAAAAAAACACTGCACAGCATTGACATTTTACCAATAATCATGTGTTGAACAATGACTAAAAAGACAAGCTGATATAAGCCTATGCTATATCAACTTTTTTATATTTTCAACTTTTAAGGCTTCCAACCTCCAGAAAAGAAAAACAACAGCACAGCAAGGAAACAGCAGCAGAAAAGCACAGTAGTGATTCCTTGGTTGAAATGTTATCAAAATGTAATGCGTTTAATGCTGAAACTATTTTAAAATATTGCATATTCCACTGAAAATAACACAAATATCCACCGTCTTGTTTGAGGTTTTTTACTGCAGGTATTTGCACAGGAGAACGAGACATTCGTAGGATAATGCATGAAAAACCATAAGGTATCATGAGAAATGTTTACTGAGAATACGTCTTTTTGACTATATCAACGGTACATCGCCCTTAAAGAGCGTAATGTTTATACCTTACAACAAAGATGGCTGCTTTCTAGTTTCATGGGTGCATGTGAACGTGTCACAAACTCGTTTCCTTCTGATTTCAGGTCAGTCAACGGTTAAGCTGCATTCACTGACCTCAGCGCCTTCGGAAAAACAAATACTGTCCATAGACGGGTAAGAAGAGCTTCATACATAGGCAGCACCATGAGGCTAAAAGTCAGCAAACAGGTTTTATGATGCACAGGATTAAGATAATGTCAACACGAAGAGTTTTAACTGACCAGTTGAAGTGTTATAGATCAGTGGTGGCAAACAAACAAAATTTAGTTCATGGGCCACATTTAGTGCAATTCGATATATATATGATATAAGTAACAACAGGAGAGATGACATTACAAAAAGTGCAATTCAACAATATGAAAATACGTGAAAATATCTTGTTTTTGGTACAATTTGTTTAATATGGAGTAGAATTACCTTGAAATTTCTTTTTCTTGGATGTGGTCAATCTAATCACAGCTTATACAGTCATCCAGTGGGGCAGGAATGGACCCTTTAGCGGGCTGGTTCTGGCCCCCGGACCGCGTGTTTGACACCCCTGGTGCAGATTAATTAATATAATGAGTCCTGCTGCCTTCAAATGGCTGCAGGGATTTATTGACCTGAAGGAGAAGCTTTTCATTGCTGTGGGCAACAAATACCATCAGAATCATATTCATTTATAAATCAATCCAGACTAATTCACTGCTTTAACCACATTAAATGTTATTTTTTTATGCAAATTTAAATACATTTATTGGCTAAGGAGCCTTTTCATATTTTACGCATTATTATAGATCATTTCTTTGCCAGAAGAATGTACTCTGCAAAATTCAGGGAACTCTGCCTCCGTTTTTATAATCAGTAACTAGAAGTTTCCGTTTCGCTCGCTTGCTTCTCTGTTATTATTAATAAGATGTACAGTTAACTTCTGAGTTGGCCTATAAAAATGTGTTATCTGTGCAGAAATCCATTCACAGCTTCATGAGTGTGGTATCAAACCTTTGAAACTCTGAAATACTATTGAATGCATAGGTGATAAGGGACAGGGGACGTGGACGTCCCCCCACCCCTTCCACAAAGTTGTCCCCCCCAAAATAAATCTCTGAAAACACAGAAATATAATTTTTAATATTAATAAATGTAATATCAACGCACAACAAACGCGCTGCTAAATGTAAAACACGTTTCTTATTTTTTTTTAAATGATGACCCCCCCCTCCATATTCCTCAAAGTGGTTTCGTCCAGTTTTTTTTTTTCCAGTGGGCGGGGCCAGGGACTAACGGGGGAATTCTAACCGTTAAACAGCAGCCGTTGCTAGCAGCTAGCATCTAGCAGCTAGCTACCCGTCATTTTCCTCAGGTATAAACATAAATAAATATGGAACATTGCTACAACTACTATTATAACTTTTAAAAACATTATTATAACATCTAATATTATTTTTAAACCATTTAAACATACTGAGGGCTCAAACCTGCAAGGAAGTTGCAAAGAGTAGAAGAAAAATTAGTATTTTTCATGTTCCCTCATGAAATTATTATCCGAAAATGTACTTTTTATTGTCACTGAAATGGGATTTTCACCCCTGGTGGAATGTATTTTCTAAAATTAATAAATTCTGATTAGGGTTTACAAGGGGGTGAAAACTTTCCATGGGAAAAAAAAAGGTTAATAAAATGAAAAACTGTTTATGTGAATGAGAAACATACTTGCATTAAATCTGGTTGTTAAAGGCCAAACTTCAATTTTGTAAATTTGATTTCCATATATTCCTGTTAATTTCCATCTTTGACGATTCCCAGAATTTTGTAACCCTAATTCCGATTAACACAATTCCATGTGGACAACATTTATCTTCTCCAAACTCTAATGGGCGTTTATATCACAATCCTTATGTTCATATAAAGTAATTTGTCTCTCAAACCCTGAACAGGACGGATCGGACGGAGCAGAGTGAGGTGAGGACAGCCGAGGAGATCCGAACTGAGTCGGAATATCAGATGAAGGTGTGGAAAGGATTCCTGATCTGCATCCCTTATGCTGCCAGTATCGGAGGAACCGCCACGCTGACCGGCACGGCGCCAAACCTCATCCTCATCGGGCAGCTAAAAAGGTAGCTTTAACTTTTTATTCTGTGCAGCATTTGAACAGAGAACCGAATCTTTCTCCTAAAGACAAATGTTTTTTTTTCTTTTATGCTTTCATAGCTATTTCCCAGAGTGTGACCTCATCAATTTTGGCTCCTGGTTTGCTTTTGCTTTCCCGCTCATGCTTCTGTTCCTGGTTGTGGGATGGCTGTGGATCGCGTTTCTCTACGGGGGACTCAATACACGGTAACTGCAGAGCACTCATGTTCAATGGATGTTACTACTGATATTAAAAGCTGCCACCAACACAACCGTTTTATGGTTATTCACTTAAGCCCCAGGCCAATTTTTTAGTTTTCCTGCTATAAAGGATAATAAATGTGGAATATCTCTACAAGCACTAAGGTTGTTGTACTGACAGACTTTATTTAAAACTTAAAACAAGACCAAACTAACCCAAATCAAGAAAAAAAAACTTGAAATAAGCTAAATTATCTGCAAAGTTCAATGAATAATAAGATAAGAGTTCAAAGATCAAATATTTTCCCATGAAATCATAGAAATGACACTAAGGATCATTACAGAACATGAAGAATATATTCTGATGTTATAAAGGAGCCAATTAAATAATCACATTAAATATCTAAATAGTGGTTAGTTGCAGCCCTACTTCTGATATTATATTAAACTATTCTCTTATTGTATTGATGATGTGGATATTGATGATATATATTGATGCTGGAACAGTAACATTGGGTTTTACTACAGATAAAATGCTGTATTTAGTGTTGGAGCTGAGATTTTCTCATGTTATATATGAATAAAACTCAATGATGGTGCTGTATCAGGGAGTTAAATTGAAGGATGTTCTATTGTCTTCTATTTTTCTTTCTTCTTAGTTTTCAAACTCTTTCTATTTTTTGCAGATTGTGCTACAAGCAACAGGACAGACGAGCCGAGGCGGAGGCCAGAGCCAAGTCTCTCATAGAGGAAGATTACAAAAAACTAGGGCCCATAAAGTGAGGACTCGTCAAATCTCATGCAAAAGAGGGTGAATCGTTTCCTTTTTTCACAGCAGATTGAGTAACTTTCACTTTACATGCTCGATTTCAGTTTTGCAGAGGGATCCATCGCTTTCTTTTTTATATTGTTTGCCATTCTCCTATTCACAAGGGATCCCAAATTTGTCCCTGGATGGTCTGTGTTGTTTAAAAAAGGGTAAGAAAACGCGCTTTGTTATTCAACGTTTTCTGTTTGGAAATGGTCGCGCTGTGTCCACACGTTTAATTGCCTGTTAATGATCTTTTTTTGTTGTAGTTGTTACTTATCTCCTCCTCTTGTCCTGCAGGTACGTGTCAGACGCAGTCACGGGTGTGATCATTGTGTCTATATTGTTCTTCTTCCCCTCACAGAAACCTTCTCTGAGCTGGTGGTTCGACCCTCAAGGTCAGTGACAAACCCGTTAAAATATCTGCATTTATGTGCAAAAACAATAATACAGTCATCTGCATCTATCAGTGAAAAATTACCTGGAAAAAGAAGAAGGATATGATTTATCATGTGTAAAGATTAGTTTAGTTAGTGAACATGTAAAACAAAAATAAAGAATCAACAAAAAATAAAGAGAAAATTAAAAAAATAATAATAATTACAATAATATTAGTACCAATAACAATCATAATATTAATGTAATACTTATTTACATTCATAATATTAATGATATAAGAACAGTTAAGATGTAATAATCACAATTTCACAATAACACAGGATGTCAGAATTAATCAGTTAATTAATCTAGTTAATTTAACACATTTATACATATTTAACATTAAAACTGCTGAGTGTTCTGGCTAGTGTCCTATTCATGTTTGCACATTATTTTAGTTCCATGTTAAAACTAACCTTAAACTGACCTTAAATTCTAGCCTCTCTCTCATTCCTGGAATATTTTTCAGTTTCATCAGTTTTGATTTTATGAATAATGGGTTTGTGTTTATTATTCTTATGACTCGTTTCTGTAGTTTAAATAATGTCTGTAACAGAATATGAAGGGCCTTGTGATCCAGAAGATGCTTTGCTTTGGCTAGAATTGCAATACTTATTGATATTTTAGTGTGGATATGGCTAATGTGTGATTTCCGAGTTATTCTGTCATCTATTGTTACTCCTAAAGATTTAAATTCGACGTCTAAATTCAATAAAATAAAGGAACAATGAGCATCAAGTTGCATCAGGACAAAAGTTAACATCACTGACCGAGTATTTGTGAAATATTTATTGATATTCTGTCTCTCTCTGTTGCACAGTGATTGCAAAATACTGGAAATAAGCTGAGGAATGTTAATAATGTAGATTACAGTCTGAGTAAATTTCCCGTCT
Source organism: Lepturacanthus savala (assembly GCA_030544235.1). Lineage (NCBI taxonomy): Eukaryota > Metazoa > Chordata > Actinopteri > Scombriformes > Trichiuridae > Lepturacanthus > Lepturacanthus savala. The sequence goes on along the minus strand of CM060480.1, from coordinate 5,244,306 downwards.
GGAGGTGAGACTGTAGACTCTCTGTTTCTGTGATTAGAATAATCTCTGTAAGCTATGTCACCACACTGGGGGAGGGTTTGTTTGTATGTGTGTGTGTGTGTGTGTGTGTGCACTGCACGTGTTTTGAGTGTGTCGGAGACATGTGTGTGAGATTGTGTATATTATGTTCAGCTGGTCAAATAAACCACTGGACACAAGCAAAAGGGGGGAAAAAAAGCAAATCATTGGGTTCACTTGTCCCTCTCAATGTAGGTGAAATTTGAGATTTGAGCTCATATTTACGCTGTTCTGCTGAAACCTGAGCTGTAGAATGATTCTACTCCATGTGCAGGAAGTAAAAGAGAAGAATCTTTATATTAAAATGCATTTTTATTAAGCTAAAATCTAATTATCTGCAGTCACATTTCATGTAGCAGAAAACCTTATGCTTGTAAAGACATTTTATTAATTATTTTTAATGCCAAAATATCACAGTACACTCAAAAAAATCATTTGTTGGGTGAACATAAAAAATATATAATAGAAATACGCTAATTTAGCAGTGTATAATTTTGAATATCCCTGTATCTTCCCTATTAATTGGGTTGTTATGGAATAATCTTTCTAATTAAGATAAAATTAACCATAAAAGTTACGTCCCCTTAAAATGATTTTTTTTTGAGTGTATATACAATTATATTTATGTTATTATATATGAATTCCTTCAATAAAAACCTAGTTATTTATTGTTTTCTCCCATATTTTCCCTCAGCTTCAAATACTCCATATGTCCCTCTCTTATCATGGAAGAAAGCTCAGGATTCTGTTCCCTGGAACATCATCCTGCTGCTTGGAGGCGGCTTCGCTATGGCCAAAGCTTGTGAGGTAAAGCTGCAGGTTGACGTTCACTGTGCAGAATGAATATGGATTTTTTTACATTTATCTGCTAAATAGAGAAAGTTTGTGCTCACTTTAAATGTTGAGCCTTTTTACAAAATGATTTTATGAAATCACAACTAGTTCGGACCCAGTTGTGGCCCAATATGTAATTTTCAGAAGTGCATTCTGGGCGTTTAGTGAAGGAGACATCCTATATCCTGTAGTTCAACTGCTAATTAAATCTATGAATAGTTTGAATGAAACTATTTTGATAATCGAATAATTGGTTTGAGTCATTTTTAAGAAGAAAATGTCCAAATTTTGTGATTCCATCCTTCTAAAATCAGATTATTTTCTGTTTTCTTTCATCTTCTATAATAGTGAACTATTTTAATATTAACACACAAGGAAAAAACATGAAAAACAAATGTACTATATAATTAAACAGCTAAAAGTCCAGATATATCCAAAATTATAAAGCTTACAAGTAGAACTGTAACAATTAATTGATTAGTTGCCATATTTTACATGAATCACCAAGTATTTTGATAATCAATTAATCAGTTTGAGTCATTTTTAAGAAAATAATGCCCAAATTCTCTGGTTCCAGCTTCTAAAATCTGATTATTTCCTGGTTCCTTTAATCTTCTATAATAGAAAACTGATCTAATATTAACACATTTCTTATAATAACACACATCAGGCTGCATTGACGCAAAACTGTGGAAAAACAATATATACATATTGAAAATTGCCTCAAGCCTATAATGATAACTCCAGATAAATCCACCGTTATAAAGTTTAATGCTTAAATAACCACATGAAGTAGAACTGCAGGAATTAAATCTTTTAGATTCCATCTATTACATTAATCACCAAGTATTTTGATAATCAATTAATCAGTTTGAGTCATTTTTAAGAAAATAATGTCCAAATTCTCTGGTTCCAGCTTCTCAAATCTGATTATTTCCTGTTTTTTTAGTCTTCTATAATAGTAAACTGATGATGTTTCAGTGGTGGACTGTTGGTCTGGACAAAAGAAGACATTTTAGGTTTAATCTAACAATGTAACTGGACATTTTTGTGGAATAAAACATGTCAGTTTGCAGGTGTATTGGCAACTTGAACTTGTTTATAGCTGTAAAAGTTTCCCCGAGTCATACGGCTGTGTAATAAAACGCCTCTTCCCTCCGTCCTGTGTGCTCAGTGCTGCTCAGTGTGGTCCTGTGTTCTACTTTGCTCCACTTTGCTTTATTATGATGTGATTTGCCGTTTGACCCGTAGCCTGAATCTTGTGGCGTTTGGCAGGAATCTGGCCTCGCCGCCTGGATCGGAGGTTACCTCCAGCCTTTGGCCCAAGTCCCTCCTGCTGCAGCTGTGATGTTGATCACTGGTTTCCTCGCCTGCTTCACTGAGTTCGCCAGCAACACCGCCACCATTATCATATTTTTACCCGTCATTGCTGAACTGGTAAGACTGGTGTTCAACTTCTAACCTGTTAAAACCCCCTGATACAGCAGCAGCATTGAGTTTCATTCATTATGAAAGTTTTATTCATAAGCTCCAACACTAAATAAAGTATTTTATCTGTAGTAAAACACAATGTTACTGTTATAGCATCAATATATATCATCAATATCCACATCATCAATACAATAAGACAATAGTTTAATATAATATCAGTAGTAGGGCTGCAACTAACCACTATTTAGGTATTTAATTTAGATTTGAGCATTTATAATCTCCTTTTTAAACATCTTCCAGAATATATTCTTCATGTTCTGTATTGATCCTCAGTGTGATTTATATGATTTTATGGACAAATAATTGATTTTTAAGCTTTTTATCCTAGTAATCATTGAATTTAGCTTATTTCAGGTTTTTTCTTTCCTTATTTGAATCAGTTTGGTCTTCTTTTAAGTTTTTTTTGCAATATTTTCTCTTTGACAGCAACATAAATAGATTCTAACTCTTCTGTAGTCACCTCACATGTTGTAGATTTATTTTAATATGAGGTTTAAGTACAATAACCTTTGTAGTTGTAGAGATATTACAGATTTATTATCATTTATAGCAGGAAAACTGAAAAATAGGTCTGGGGTTAAAGTGTGAAAAGCCACACTCTTGATCTATGGCCTTTAAATGTCTTTATTATTAAATGAACTCTGCTTTGCAGATAATTTTGGTCAGTTTGGTCTTGTTTTAAGTTGAAATGTCCAGCTATAAGTTCTAAGGATGAATCAGTGGAAACTGGTGAAGTGGACGTTGAACAGTCCTGGTGTTGATCTCCCATTAATGTTAGTCAAAGTCTTGTTAAACACAATGGATGCTGTTATGTTTATAGCTTGTTAGACATTTACTGTTATTGTCAGTAATCATTACTGGAGCCTTTGTACTCGGTGTTTAAATGACAGAGTATTTACTCAGGATGTGTAGTATAGGAGGCGTGGAGAACTTGTCTCCTGTGAAAAAGTTTCCAGAGTGACACTTATTCTTTACTGGACTAGAAAAAGACAACTTATATCATGGCTGGGGGCAAGAATATTGTGATTGTATTGATTTATAATTATTTAGCTTGAAGCTTCTTTATTGCTTCTGCAAAGGGCTATCGAAAAGTTCCATTGGAATTCTTCGATTTAATTTGAAGCTTTACTACATTTTTTTAGAGATTTTGAAGAAATAAAGCTGGTCTCTGTAGTGTTACATAACTAAATATATCTTTGGAAACAATAACCACTTATTAATGCCCTATAAATGCTATCAATTATTTTAAAAAATCATAGAAATCACTCTGAGGATCATTCCAGAACATAAAGAATATATTCTATAAGATGTTTAAAAAGGAGATTATAAAGGAGCCAATTAAATAATCACACAAACAGCTCAAATCTAAATTAAATATCTAAATAGTGGTTAGTTGCAGCCCTACTACTGATATTATATTAAACTCTGTTCTTATTGTATTGATGATGTGGATATTGATGATATATATTGATGCTGTAACAGTAACATTGTGTTTTACTACAGATAAAATACTTTATTTAGTGTTGGAGCTGAGGTTTAATACTGTGATAAATGAATAAATGCTGAACCTGTATTGCAGGATTTTGGATTTAAACAGGAATATAAGATAAGATGCTGCAGTACAGTAACATACATCTGTAATAGTGGTTTTAAAACTAGTCTGTTACCAGTGCAGCTACTTTCCATCCTGAGATTTGGTCTTTCTGCTTGTTTTTGTAGGCGATTCATATATCAGTGAACCCTCTGTACTTCATGATACCTGCAACAATAGGATGTTCATACGCCTTCATGCTGCCGGTCTCTACACCACCCAACTCCATCGCCTTCGCCTCCGGCCATCTCATGGTCAAAGACATGGTGAGATCCTCATCAAGAAACGTACATTAACGCATACATTACAGCTTATTCAGCATTTATCCTTGTGTATTCTCAGGTGAAGACTGGCTTCGTCATGAACCTCCTGGGGATCATGTCAGTCACTCTGGCCATCAACACGTGGGGCATCGCCATGTTTGACCTGAACACGTATCCAGACTGGGCCCTGCCCCTCAACAGGTCAGCTGTTCCCACCGACGTCCACCTCTCCTCCCTTCAGCCGCTCAACGCCACTCAATGAACCCTCAGCCAATCAGGAGGAAGCCTGAGGAGTGTACATAAAGATTTAACACTAAACAGGGACGCGATTCAACGTCTGTAGACGGTCGGCTCTGTGAGTGTGATGCGCTTTGGGAGCTTCAGCTGTTACCTGTTATGATTTTAAGTTTCTTTTCAGGATCTCAAGTGTCAATAATTCATGCTGTGAAACATTAGTTTTGGAACACTCCAAAGTTACAAGTTGCATTTTGTTACTATCTGCCTTCTTAAAACTGGTCAACTGAGACAATTGTCCTCAAAAGCATATATATATATATATATATATATATATATATATATATATATATATATATATATATATATATATATATATATATATATATATATATATAGAGTACAGGGCAAAAGTTTCCTTCTCATTCAATGTGTTTTCTTTATTTTCATGATTATTTACATTGTACTGAAGGCATCAACATGTTTATGGTGTTATGTACTTAACAAAAAAAGGTGAAATAACATGTTTTATATTCTAGTTTCTTCAAAAACTAGAATAGCCACCAGATAGTTTAACTCTCTGGTACCAAGGTCTTTCTTTTTCTTTTATTTCTTTGTTCATTTTCAGTTACACCATTGGCATTTCATGTCAAAAATCGCACAAAATTGTAATTTTTGTAAAGAAAAATGATACAGATGGACTTTTAAATAACAAGAAACCAGCATGAAAACACAATGAATACTTCTTAAAATTGTATTTTATATATATATATATATATATATATATATATATATATATATTCCAGCAGATGTCAGCCTAGTAGCATCTGCATATATATATATATATATATATATATATATATATATATATATATATATATATATATATATATATATGCAGATGCTACTAGGCTGACATCTGCTGGAAGAATGAACGAGACCTCTGTGAATAATCCTTTTTAAAAAAACGTAATTTTTGCTTAAAATCATTAAGAGATTATATTTGTTTATAGTGGCCAAAGAGTCAAAGTGTGTTTTATCTCTATAAGAGTATGAATCGTGCCTAATGAATGTGTTAATGATCTGATTTGCTGCTGTTCACCTCAAATAAATTGTTTGAGTTTATATTATAATAACGTAGCTGCATGTAGTTTCTGTATTTTCTTGCAATGAGGGCACATAGCAGGTTTATTTTTAAGGATTCTTGCTTGTTTTTTTTCTTTTTTTTTATAATAGGAACAACCTTAATCAGCCTTCAATCCCTGCTGTAATTAGCTGCTGCAGGTTTAACACACATTTGAACACATTTTGGCTCCTGCACACAGGCTGAACACAGGTTGTAAAGTCCTTACAATGTGTTTTCAGTGCTGTAAATCGCCTCAAGTCACAGGGCGACAACAATGGTTAACTGTTGCAGGACTGTGTTGGTTACTCAGTGTTAGTGCAAATGGTCCTGTCGTGTTTAAATGACAAAGATATACTGCCAAAAACCAAAATAACTAGGACACGGTGTTCTCTGTGTGACTCAACCAACCAATGAAAACTACAATCTGAACCAAAGCTGAAGAGAAATTAAACATATTTATTATTCTGATACTTGATTATGCAATTTTTGTATTAATCAGAAGTGAAACTATTTCTCTTTTCCCGTGAGATAACATATTTTCTACCACTTCACATGACCTCTGTGTGTGTGTGTGTGTGTGTGTGTGTGTGTGTGTGTGTGTGTGTGTGTGTGTGTGTGTGTGTGTGTGTGTGTGTGTGTGTGTGTTATGTTGAGCGATAGCTTAAGAAATGTTTATTATCCTGTATGAGGCTCTGAGTTCTCATTGATTTATAGTCGTTTTATTAATTTCTGTCCTGATGCAGAAACACAATCTGTTCGTTCGGCTTGTTAATCGTCGTGAAAATGTGCAGCAGCAGTCACAGTCATTTTTATATTCCTGCAGTGACATATAGACTGGAAAAGAGTTTGGTAATGAGCCTGAATGCGGCCAAACATCAGTGACGTGTGAAGGTTCTTTGATTCTTATGCTGCTGTAACATTAAATAAACTAAAGGCTGATCACGCTGACATTTTCAGTTTCTTCGGCTAAAACAAACGCCACAAATGACGTCGTTTATTTCCCGTATCGTCCTGTAGCTGCACATAACGTGTGTTGGTGTCACATTAGGAACGTGTGACTGTCATCCCTCCACATATGATAGTGAGTGTTTCTGATGAGGCCAACATGACCGTGACTGTTCGGGGGAAGTTCCTCTTTTAATCTACACAGCACTCACTTCACTTCCCAAACCTGGTTTTCTTTAAAAAATAAATTCATAGGGAGAATGAAGCTCACCACCGAGAATAATATTACTCCTCTCAGGTAAGAATTATCTTTATTCTTCTGTGTTTTTAGCTGATCATAAATTGTCTAATGATTTCCTAAAGGATATTAGAAATAAATAAAATATGCTTATATCTTTATAGTCAACCTTTGTGTTTTATATTCTCTGGGTTCACATAAAGTATTTTACTTGCAAATTTATCCATAATAGGCCTACATCTGTATAATATTCTGTTATTATACTTGACAGTGCAGTGATGTTAATGATGATAATTTTATGCTCTAATAAGTTTATCCACTTAAAGACGATAAAGGAATTGTTCATTTGGGAAATACATTTATTCTCTTACCTAATACGAGTGAATTAAAGGCACAATATATACGATTTAGTGGCAACTGGCAGAAATGATATATACTTTTTATATATGTTTTCAATCAAAATAAGAATTGTGTTTTTATTTCATTGTGAATACAGTAAATACATCTTTCACAATCCATTTAAATGACTTTTATTGAATAATTTGATCCAATTTCACTTGGAAAGACTAGAAGAGCTGCACCATCATTATATTTAATATTGATATAGTATAGTAGTTAATCAGGTGCTAACAATAAGCTTCTATTCAGAGTCTAGTTGCTTTTGGTGCTGCTCTTTTCTTGCTTATATTTATTGTGCAGAAAAGAAATATATTGCTGTGTTTTAGCAGCAGAAGCAGCAATAATGGAGGTAGATGAAGCCAGGAAGGCATTTTACACTGTCATGACATTATGGTTATGATTATGATATAATTCCTCAGACAATATATAAAATATTAACATTAAACATACATTTATTAGGTTGAAAATTTGATGATTTAAAAATTAATCTAATTATTTACAGGTTTTGTAATTATTTAATCGCATGAATGAGTTTTAGTCGCTATCTGTAGCACGTTTTCTAAACCCTTATCTTTCAGTCCTGGGAAATTCATTATATTTATATTCTTCTTGATGAAAACAGCCATTTGTTTGGTTTTGGGCTGCAGAACCAGAACCACCAACAGCTCCAGAGTTTCTGTGCTTTCTGTGAAATGTTTTGCATTGAAATGGTATCAATGGGTAATGGGTTGATGCAAACTCTTTTCTGCACAGTTGTTACCAATACTTGCATTGGGTCTTTTCTTGGTGCTTTTCATTGTTTTAACATTGTTTGACAGCTGCGTTCATCAGTCTAACTGAGGTGAACCATGACACGGTGCCTGAGAAACTTTATGCGTTGTTTGTCATGCAAACTGAAATAAAATGCATTGATTCCAGCGTAAATGTCTAAAAAAAACACTCATCGTAACACAAAAAACAGTAAAGTGTGTGGGCTCCAATGGTTGGTTGTTGTCTTTAAAAAGTAGTAGAAGAAGCTCTCGGGTCTCATCTCCTATACCCAATTATTCCTCATTAGGGTCACATGGTCTGCTGGAGCCAATCCCAGCACATTACAGCGAGAGGCAGGGATACACCCCAGATGGTCACCAACCAATCGTGGGGCACACACACCATTCACTCACACACTCACACCTACGGGCAATTTAGAGTCTCCAATTAACCTCAGCATGTTTTTGGACTGTGGGAGGAAGCCGGAGTACCTGGTGAAAACCCACGCAGACACGGGGAGAACATGCAAACTCCACACAGAAAGGTCCCAGACCCAGGACCAAGGAGGTCTTGAACCTGCGACCTTCTTGCTGTGAGGCAACAGCACTAACCCCTGCGCCACCATGTCGCCCAGCTATTGAGTCTAGGAAGCTAGGAAGTCTACAAAACCTTAAATCTCTCCTCAAAACCCACCTGTTCAGAGGGTTTTTCCCTAATTTTCGACTTTCCACTTTTAATGTCAAGCATCTTTTTATCATCTATTATCACTGAGCATCATTTTATTGATTTTGGGACAGAGCACATGTCAAACTATTCCTTTACTCTTCAGGTTCAGTTCAGATTGTCCCTTTTTTTCCTCCTCAGGACCAGGACGGGATCATGCAGCCGGGCACTAAAGTCCCTCCTGTCTTATCTCTGGGACGCCTACTCTAAACCTTCACCTGCCGGCAGAGACGTCCTGACTCTGCTGTCTCTCTGTTTGACGCTCGCCGTCGTCACCGGCGGCCTCCTCCACCGCTGGCTGTCCGAGACCCTAAAGTACGACCATGTGGCGTCGGTCCAGACCGCCTGCGTCTACGGCGTGGCGGTGTTCCTGGTCTCCGTGCTGTGCCACCCTCTGCGGTGCGTGCTGACCATGATTCTACCGACCGTCTGCACCAAGCAGGGCCGTAAACTTCTCGTCTCAGCCTCTGTCATGATCCTGCTGTTAAACGTCATCCCTAACATCACCCTGAACGTCGGGGCGGTCGTCCGCATCCTGAAGTGCACGGCCGAGGGTTTCACCAGGACCTTGTTGAACTCGTCTCAGCCTCTGAACCAAGCCAAGAGAGACCTCGTGGACGAGGCCGTCCGACTGAGCGAGAGAGACGTGTCCGTCGTCACCAGCTTAAGGAAATTAGATCATTTCACACACGTGGACGTGTCAGAGGTCAAAAGCAGGTTCAGCAAGTTGATCGACCTGATAGAGGTCAACTTCTCATACGCCAGGAACCTGCTGAAAGAATCCAAGCTGCTGTCAAACCGGATCCTCGCGGCCGTTTTCGTGGCCTTGCTGATCATCGAGTCGGCGCGCTACCTGAAATCGTATCTGACGTCGGTTCAGTTCGATAACGGCTACGTCCCTAAAGAGCTGCTGCAAAAAGCCGCTCATGCTAGCGGCAAAAAGCGACCTAAAAATAAAAAATATCCAACAGGCTGTAGAATAACCGCTCAGGAGTGTACTTCCTGTTTCATTTCCCTGGTGGTGGTGACGCTATACTTCATCGCAATAGCTCTAATAGTAGGTCTGGATTATGTGGTGTATCATATAGTTCGGGTGATTGTTCCGTGGCTTCAGGACTTTCCATCTACGACAGCCAGCATCGGAGTCAGTTATAAGGTGAGACATCACCGCTCTGCACCTCCTGTAGAGGATCCACGATTCCATGTGATTGTTCTTCTTTTTTTTTCCCAATCTCCTGACAGGTTTCCTCCTTCGTGCCTGGGATTTGTATCATCCAGTCGTTGTGCAAAACACACGAGCTGGTAAACTTCCAGAAGGTGTACAGATGGACCTTCAGCCCCGAGCCGTCGCTCTGCCATGTGACGACTTCGGCTCCCAACCCGGCGGTGACGCTCCTGCTGGGATGTCTGTGTCTGGTGAGCTATTCCCTGGTGTTCCTGGAGGTCTACGCCAGACGGCTGCGGAGGAACATCTCAGCGTCTTTTTTCAGAGAGCAGGAGGAGAAGAGGGAGGCGTATCTGATGGAGAAAATACAAGCAAAGCAGAATAAAGAAGAGCAAGAAGGACCTGTTGAGGTCGCCTGTGGGTGAAATTCACTGTGAAACAAAGGTTTCACTCTATTTTTCTGGTGCTGGTTTTAGTCACAAAGTTGTGTGGCTGTAGGCGAAATGAAAAGGATGAAAACTTCTTCATCTTGCCTTAAATAGTGTAATCAATGTATAAAATGTTCCATCTCACATATTCCTGCATGTTTATATCACATAGATACTGATCAGGTGAATTTGCAGCATCAAACTGGAGGTAAAAGAGTGTGTGAGACATATTAAACACACACACGCAAAAAAAAACAACTAAATTTAATTGTTATATTTCAGTGTTTTGTAAAACTATTGTCTTTTATATGTTGGTCTTTTCAAAAGTAAAGTAAGTGGTGAAACATTTTTGTTGTTTTTTACAAAAAACGAGTGACTTATCCTAATTAAACCATTATCTATTAGAGGTAAGGAACACCATTCTACTAAATACTAATAGAATAATCAGCAATGGAAATAATAATAAAACACTGACTATGCTTATTAGGATTTGTCTTTTCGACCATTGCTGTTCCTGAGAAATGAACATGACAATTACAACAATTACATCGTTAGAGCTCGTTAACGCTAGCTGCTAGCTGACTGTCTAAATTAGCCATTAGCCACTGGCCCCGCCCACTGGAAAACAGCATCTGGACCAAACCACTTTGAGGAACAAGGAGGGGGGAGTCATTTTTCAACACTTAAGGAACAGATTGTTTTACATTTAGCAGCGACTGTGTTGTATGTTTATTTGACTTTTCTCTAATATAAAAAAAACAACAACTTTTAATTGTATTTAAAAAGGGTTTTGGGGGAGACACCAGGATTTGACTTTTTGTTGTGATTTTTGCGATCAAAATGACTGTTTGTGCCTTTTAATTAATTCCACGCCGTTTTTATTACTTATCCTTTTATTACCATCAAAGGTCTGAATAGAAAAACCAAGAAAGCCTGAAACTAAATCTCTTTGTCAAAATATTGCAAAAAAAAAATAACCTTTATTAAATTAACATGGCTATAAAACAGATTACTGCATTTAAATTTGCAATTTTCAAAGGTAAAAATGTTCCTTGCCTTAAACTGATATGACGCCACTAGTTACAACATCTAAAAAAACACTATTGGGCTATTGGACATGTTGATGATCTCTTACTTTTTCTATCACTGTTATTATATTCAGATTTTAGATTGTTAAATACTTTGATCTATGATGATATCTACAAAACTGGTGAGATTCCCCTCAGCTTCAACTGTCTTTAACATGTGTTTTAACCCATAAGAATTCACTGTGACACTTTAAATAGGAATAAATAGGAATATGAGGAATACATTTACCATAAATGCCTAATGTATAATATCTAACATCACAGATCTATGTTAGTAGGAGTATGAAATATGTTCCATGTGGTCTATTTTATATTAATCATAACTTTCCTTTAAGCAGAAATGCGTCAAATGGCTTTGATATCAAAGGGACATCTACATTTATAACACACATTAAGTATTATTCCTCCTCTTATCACTCTGACTTTCATTTTTAATGAAGCCTAAACTATTCAGAGCATCCTGTGTGTGAGTCACAGCCTGAACCTACGACCACTGCTGAACGTTGTGGTTTATGAAGACGTGCGACCACATTTGCTGACACAGCGTCCACCGACTTCGTCAGAAACTGACCTGGTTTTCCACGTAAAGGCCTCAGAGCGCATCATTTACTGCTTTTCTCTACTGAACGCACAGTTTTGTGGTTTGTTCAACCTTTGTCTTATTTCCTTGCTGTTTTTTCATTGTTTTTTTTACCCCTCAGCCCCACTAGATGCCACTGTGATGCTTTAGATGGAGGAAGTAAAGCTAGAATAGAGACTATTCTATTTGTTTGTATTATAATGGCCTAGATAACTTTAAAATAGATGAAATACAAATATCCAATATTTCCTTTCTCTAAAAAGACGTCATTTGCATTTCAGTAAGCTCCTGCTGCTGCTTTAAATTCCCATGAGGCTTTGGGGCGAGGTTATTTAAAGCCCTCGTCCCAAAAATAACACTAGAATATCTCTTTATTGTCTATTTTTGGCTTTTTGTCCAGCTTTATGGTTGTGTCAACATTCAGCAGAATGTGTGAAGATGACACTGTTGTTCCTGAAATGATGAATTCTTTTTCCTGCTGCTGTGAATTCTCCCTTCAGTGTGTTTGCATACTCTAAATGTGACGGGATGACTAATAATGACGAGGGTAAATAAAAATAAAGACTTCTGCTTGTTTATTTCTGCATAGAATCTGGCTTTTTACCCACAAAGCTGCAGCATTTTTCTATTAATTCAAGCCTTAAATAATAAAAACTGTTCAGACTGAGTGTAGCACAGACAATTATCATTCAGACAATAACTAACTGAAGCTGCCAGGCCTATTGTTCAGTTTTCCTGCTATAAATGATAATAATATGTAATATCTCTACAACCACAAAGGTTACTGTACATGTGAGGTGACTACAGAAGAGTCAGAATCAATTTATGTTGCTGTTACAGAGCAAATATAGTTAAAATATTAGAAAAATAATCTAACATTGTGTTACTAAAGATAAAAATACTGCATTTAAAACTTTAAACAAGACCAAACTGACACAAATCAGGGGAAAAAATGCAAAGTTCAATGATAATTAAGTTCAAAGGTCAATTATTTGTCCATAAAATCATAGAAATCTCACTGAGGATCATTATAGAACATGAAGAATCTATGTTTAAAAAGGAGATTATAAAGAAATCTACTGATATTGTATGTAAATGATATTATAGCTATTAAATCATGTTCTTAATGTATTGATGATGTGGATATTGATGATATATATTGATACTGTAACAGTAACATAGTGTTTTACTGCAGATAAAATACTTCATTAAGTGTTGGAGCTGAGGTTTTCTCATGTAATATATGAATAAAACTCAATGTTGAACCTGTGTCAGGGTTTTTTTGGGGGGATTTTAACAGATTAGTTGACTGAATGTTCTGCAAATGAAAACTACTACTATAAAAATGCATGAAAACTTGCTATTCCTGTGAGGATATTTAAGATTCATGTCCTTCTTTGTCCCTCAGGAGGCAGGGGAAAAAAAAATAAAAGTAATAATAATCCAATCTGTGAAAATCGAAAAGCTTGTCCTTTCCCATAAGACGTAAGTATATATCTAAATTATATCTACTGGTGGCACCAAAAGAAAAAAACCCTACTTCATAATCAACACCATTTCAATTTAACAGCCAATCACTGCGGTGTAATATCATGTTGTATCACGGGCTACCGCCTCTGCTCTTTCAATAATTGCAGGGTTTATGGTTGCAGCCGCGGCCATAGGGCTTGACATCGAATGCTGGGACTGGGGAGGTGGAATTGATTTTTTAAGTTGGTGGCTGCACGAGCCGGTGTGTGCTCCACGGTGTGTGTAATGGTGTGTGATGTGGAGAGGGAGGGGTACGCTGGGAAAAAAGGGAGCGGGAGACAGATGTGGATGGGTAGAGCAGCACTGGAGGAGGACTGGAGCAGTCATCTGGGCTTCACTGCACCTCAACGACGCTTTTTAATGCAAACTATGGTAAGTTTCCTGTTTTCTCCTCTTTAAATCTAAATCTCCACTGTTGTATTTAATTGACTTTTTAACTAAAATGTTTGTTTATGCTATCGTCACTTGTAAAATACTTCCACTAAAGGATTGTATTTATTCATATATTGCATAATTAAACCTCAGCTCCAACACTAAATATAGTATTTTAACACAATGTTACTGTTACAGCATCAATATATATCATTAATATCCACATCATCAATACAATAAGACAATAGTTTAATATAATATCAGTGGTAGAGACTATTTAGATATTTATTTAGTTCTATAATGATCCTCAGTGTGATTTCTATGATTTTATGGACAAATAAATGACCTTGAACTCTTATTAATCATTGAATGTTGCAGATATTTTGTCTTATTTCAAGTTTATTTTCCTGATTTGGGTCTTATTTTAAGTTTCAAATAGTATTTGTATCTGTAGTATAACACATTTTAACAATAATCAGTAGATTTCTTTATAATCTCCTTTTTAAACATCTTACAGAATACAGAATTTAATATAATATCAGTAATCAGCTGCAACTAACCACTATTTAGATGTTTAATTTAGATTTGAGCCGCTTGTGTGATTATTTAATTGGCTCCTTTATAATAAACATCTTACAGAATATATTCTTCATGTTCTATAATGATCCTCAGTGGGATTTATAGGATTTTATGGACAAATAATTGATCTTTGAACGTAATTATCATTGAACTTTGCATTGTTTTTCCCCTAATTTGTGTCAGTTTGATCTTTAGTAACCCAATGTTAGATTATTTTTGTAATATTCTAACTATATTTTCTCTATAACAGCAACATAAATTGATTCTGACTCTTCTGTAGTCACCTCACATGTAGATTTATTTTAATACCAGGTTTAAGACTGTAGAGATAATCCATTTATTGTCATTTTGAGTAGAAAAAAACAAAAAAAGCCTTTTATATATATGTATTTATGTATTTATTTATATATATATATGATATTTTTTCTTTTAACAAGGGGATTTTCACCCTAAATTTCTTTTTTTTGTTGTTTTTATGCATCAAATAAGGATTCCATGTGTCCAGGAGCTCATTACGTTGAACTTTCAGCAGCAACCCTGTCACTGTTTCATGGTTTTATTTTTCCAGTCACAGTCAATAATCAATGAGAAACACATCCTTATGTGTGGATCCTTATGTATATTAGTAGATGCATTTCTCTGTGTGCTACTGTAGTCATCATTTCCCCCTTTTCACTTTAGTCTGCATCATTACTCCTTGAGGGGATCCAGCCCACTGAGCCTCTCTCCTCCTTTAAATGTCTTCATCCCAGCATGATCCTGGTTTTTAACGCCTACCTGCCGCTATATTTCATTGTTATGTGTCTGTTTGTGTTTACCTGACTGTTTTATTCTCACCAGCTTTCGTTTTATTGTCTTTTGAAGGACCAAAGATGTGCAAATACAGTTATTATTACTCTTAATTTGATAATTCTACTTCTTACGAGCATATTTGCGTCTATTGTAAAGAAATCTGCAGATATTTAAAGTAACGTTACTGTAAATGATTATTACAGTAGATTTATTTCACAATAAATCACAGTAGCTGAAGAATTACTGTAGAAAATCACAGTAGTTAAAGAGTTACTGTATTATAATACAGCCAATACTGTAAATATAACTGAAATCACAGTATTTAATTGATTTTTAGTGTACAGTTAATCACCCAAATACTCTAATCTCTATTTTTCAAATTTATTTTATAATTTATCTGTAAATACAACTGAAATCACAGTGTTTAATTGTTTTTTAATTATTTTCTACATACTCTAAATACAACTGATAATATTTTTAAAAATGTATTTTTATAGTTTTTTCACCTAATAATGTAAATACGTTTGAAATCACAGTATATAATACATTTTTATTATAAAAGCAGCATTTTTATAATTTTAAGCTCTGTTTCATCAATATATTAAATTTGACATTATATTATTATATTAATAAATATATATATATATTATTATTATAACAACTTCTTTATGTCTATCTTCTTTTAATGAATTAATGGTGAAACAAGTTGTCTGCAGAAGTCAAAGAGTAACTGTATTATAATACAGTTAATCACCCAGTATTGTAAATATAACTTAAATCACAGTATTTTATTGTTTTTTTAGTTTATAGCCTAATGCTGTAAATAGAACTGAAATAACAGTATTTAATTGATTTTTATTATTAGAAATACTGAAATACAGTATTTCTACTGTAAATAATAATTACACTAGTTTTCAAATTTTAAGCATTATTTCATTAATATATTAACTTTGACATTTGATTATGACTAATTATTTCTGTTTATTTTATTATCGTCAATTAGCGGTGAAAGTTGTCTGAACTCTACTATATTTTGGGAAAGAGGGGAAGGATGATCAGCTTCTTCAGTCAAGGTAAGAGGAGGGTATTTTCCCATTTTTTGGAAATGTTTTTATGCAGTTTTTACCATCGTTTAACTTCTATTTCTGTCTTTAGGATTCTAGTTGGAGTCCCTAAAGCTCAACCAACGGATGGAGAACAACACGACGGTCTTTCAGGGGGTCCCTCGAGTCCTGAACCTGACGGAGATGCCTCTGAACCCCCTGGAGGAGCAGGTCATAACCATATTCCTGACCATGCTGATCTGCGGGGTGGGGATCGCCGGGAACGTCATGGTGGTTCTGGTGGTGCTGCGCACCAAGCACATGGTGACGCCCACCAACTGCTACCTGGTCAGCCTGGCGGTGGCGGACCTGATCGTGCTGCTGGCGGCGGGGCTGCCCAACATCTCAGACACCGTGGCCTTCTGGGTTTACGGCTACACGGGCTGCCTGTGCATCACCTACCTCCAGTACCTGGGCATCAACGTGTCGTCCTGCTCCATCACGGCCTTCACCATCGAGCGCTACATCGCCATCTGCCACTCCATAAAAGCCCAGTTCCTGTGCACCGTTTCCCGGGCCAAGCGGATCATAGCGGGGGTCTGGGCGTCCACCTCGCTCTACTGCATCATGTGGTTGTTTCTGGTCGACACGAACGAAACCGTCTACGCCAACGGGGTGGTGGTCACCTGCGGCTACCGGGTCTCCAGGAGCCTCTACATGCCCATCTACTTCCTGGACTTCACGTTGTTCTACGTGGTGCCGCTCATTGTGGCGACGGTGCTGTACGGGCTCATCGCCAGGATCCTGTTCGTGAGTCCTCTGGCCTCGCATCTGGACGGCCGGGAGGGAGGAGGCTCGGTGCACCAGGGTCAGTCCAACAGCACCAACAAGACCAACAAGGGGGCAGTCTCAGCCAGGAAGCAGGTACACGGGAAATATTCAGCTGCAGAGCATGGATGCGTTATCAGACCTGGATATGGGTGTGGTATCCAGGACCAGACTGCAGGGTCTTGTGGCCTCTCAAATTGACCTTTGGCCTTGAAATCTCTCAACACAGCATTAACACCAGTATCGTAATAATGACTGGGTATGATTCGGACTAAACATCAATCTATCACCACTCAACCAGGAGACTTAATAAAAATATCAATAGAGATATTTGTCTTCAATACTGAGAGACTATAATATGTCCATATCCTGCAGCCATAGATATTGAAAAATCCCATGTGATAGTGCAATAGTAAAAGAGGAGCCTGTAAAACAACTATAACCCTGTTAATTACTAATATTTATATTCTATATGTTTCATTCATTTCATTCATTTCAATGGAAGTTGCTCGGCTGGTGCATATGCAGAAAAAGTTCCTGAATTCAGGGGTTTATTTCCACGTTATCAGTAGAGTCACCTCCCATGATGCTCTGGGGTGAGGAGAACATGTAAACATGTGAAAAAAAAAACTTAAATTTGAGTCATTTAATTTACTTTGCTGGTCACATTAAAAACGTTGAAAGAAAAATAAATAAATCTCCTTGATCCCGAGACACAACACGGCCTCGCTGCGTCAAACAGCAGTGATGTCACGCTGGGAAAAGAGACTTTTTATGCCTGTCCATGAATTAAAAATATAGAATACAAAGATTTATAATTAGCAGAGTTATAGCTGGGGCTGTCCTGTTAACAGTTTTACAGGAATCTCTTTTACTATTGCATGAAATATTTTTGTTGCAGTACCACAAGTGGCCACTGGGAAAAATCAGCTGCTGCTGAGAGGTGGCACCATATCCTGGTCTGAAAATTCACATTATTGAGACTATAATTATAGACACTTGCCGTAAAACGTGTGTCTTTCTCCTTCCATCTGCAACAACAGATAACTAAGATGCTAGCGGTGGTGGTGGTCCTGTTTGCGTTGCTATGGATGCCGTACCGGACCCTGGTGGTGGTCAACTCCTTCATCGACCCGCCCTACCACAACACCTGGTTCCTGCTCTTCTGCCGCATGTGCATCTACACCAACAGCGCCGTCAACCCCATCGTGTACAACCTCATGTCTCAGAAGTTCCGCGTGGCCTTCAAGAAGCTCTGCAAGTGCAGGTGCGGGCGGCGGGAGAAGGCGGCGGAGTACAACATGCCGGCGTACTGCAGCGTGATGAAGGATTCGTCCCACGAGAGCAGCGAGCCGCTGCAATCGGACCATAGCAACCACAGGTCCAACACCACGGACGAGGATACGAGCACATTCAGCATCTCCTAATGACGAGGCTGTAAAGACTCTATGTGTACGATGAATCAGATCCTTAACCCTCCATTGCAGTGGTTCTCAATCTTTTTTCTAGTCGGGGACCACCTGGAACCATATCTAGGACCCCACTTTGAGAACCATTGCTCTATTACATCGTGTTGCCATATGGCAACAAATACTTTGGTTCTACTAAAAAAGCAGCAAAATAAAATCCATGTTTTACTGTTTAGTTGTAACCAGAGCAGGAATTTGACCTTTGACCTTGTATCCTTGAAAAGCCAAAGTTGCTTTGATGCCTCAGTTAATTTTGCAGCCTGAGAATTAGACACTAATCACTATTGGTTTCAATATTGAGAATCCTGCAGCCATAGATATAACCTCTTATTTCTGCTTGTGACACCAGGATGATGCATTTGAATTAAAAATGTGCCACTAGACGCCCCTAGAGGGTCAGAGGTCAAACCACCATAGTATCTTCTAGGAAAGACTGGTGTTTGTGTTCTTTAAATTTTTAATTTCAAACTATTTTTCCAAATTAAAAGTTTTCTTCCTGTTTAGTTCATTTTATTTCCTCACTAATTAACCTTGAAGAAATAACTTTATTACATTATTATTTTTATTATTATTATTATTATTATTGTTTTATTTAATTTATGACCTTTGTGCCCTCAAAAAAGTGATGACACAACCTAAAATGATGAAATTTCAGACCTGATTGTAACGATGGAGTCTTTTACTTTGAAGGATGTAAAGATAATCACATCACATGACCAGGAAATCCTGTTTTCACTCATTTTTACATGGACTGGTTAAAAAAAACCTTTGAACTTTTGTTGCAGCAAATCTGAATAAAGCAGCGTATTCTGAGCCAAAATTAGAAAGAGAGAGAAATTAAAACATGCTCTGAATGTTCAGGGGTGAAAACAGTATTTCCTGGTCATGTGATATGATTATTTTTTGGCCTTTCAAAGTAAAAGACTGGATTTTTACACCTAAACAGTAAAACATGGATTTTATATTACTGATTTTTATTAATGTAGAGCCATATGGCAGCAATGCAACAGAGGGTTAAGTTGCTGTTGTTAGTGAGTTATTTATTAAAGCTGATATCTGTGGATATAACCATTAATTGATGCAGGTTTCCAGGTTTTCTTAGTGCTGTAGTAGCTGTGGTACTTTTTGCACCAGTATTGTAACTGTGTTGTAAATACTGGCTTTATTGTACTACTTAAACCGCTAGTGGGACATTATAGTGTAGTGGCATTGTAATCCACAATTAGTGAGTTCTTATATTTAATTATATATTTATTTAATTTAAATTATTGCTAATTTTAATGCTCATAAACAGGAAAAACAACAAGTGATAATAACTGTAAAAGACGGATGTTTTATCATGTGTTGTTTGAGTATATATTTAGAATTTTGAAGACTTTTTTTCAGTGCAGCGATGATTTAATCAAATTATCAGCATGATGTACAGTTTCTCTGTCTCTTGATTACAAGTGAAGTGCACTTGTACTTTTCAGGCTGAGATGAATCACACTCTTCAACACCTCTAACACACAGAAGCCTGTTTTATTATGTCATTATTTACACTTATTTATTCATTTATTCAACCATTATTCAACCAGTATGAAAAGCAGCCTGTTCATACAGAACACCTTTATATAGATCGTCTACTTCCATCTTCCGGTTACTCCTTATTTCAGAAATTGGGTCAAAGTTGAGAGAGAAATCACGTTTTGAGTCTGATTAATTTGTGCCATAATTCAAACATGAGATGTTTGTTACTTATTTTAACTTATTCCCCTACAAATATGTTCCTATAAGCTCTTTTTTTATTATTTAAAGGCCTGTCCAAGGCGAATATTTAACATTTAATAATACTTTTCACGTTCCCGTGGTTATATATTTTACATTTTTTTGACAAAATTGAGTTTTTCAATCATGATTCTGCCACATCTGGTAAAATCTTCCAATAGGATAATGGATATTTAACTTTATTTTTTGCCTAAGTCAGGATAAAATGACAATTTAAGAAGCTCTCAAGGTGTTGGCTGCTTCAAGAAGCAAGAAGAAGCTCTAAATATGATTCTTGAATCAATTTCTACTCTACCGTATCAATTTATACGGTTTATTATCAAAAAGTTTATGAATGAATAAATAAATTCAATAAATATAAAGCAGAATATAAAGAAAAAACAGATGTGTCATCACTTCATTCTTAACTTAAATTAGACAAAACTTAACTTTTGTCTAATTTAACACCAGAAGCAAGAAGAAAGGTTTATTATTATAAAGGCTATAATGTTTTATAGTAATATTAAATAAAAGCTAGCTGCTTATTCCTGGCTAACCCACAAATTTCTGTAACTTTCAATTTCTATTTATTTAATTTAGGGACATATTAATAAACATTTACATTAAATCACTTTATTCTTTAATGTTACATAAGAGACACACAACGTTCAAAGGCCTTTTTAATTGAAATAATTCATATTTTAATAAGGCGACAATATTCAAATTTCACGTTTTCAAAACTGGTCTGGGGTTTGTTAAATGCTTTAATTCTTAGTTAATAGCACAAATACTTGTCTCTGACTCTAACTAGCTCCTATTTTATTATTTAAATCTGTTTATTATTAAAATAATCCTTCAAAACATCCCCTCAGATTATTATTATTATTATTTCTGCCCTCAAACACACACAGTAGTTCTGCCTTCGCCAAAGTCTGCAAATCAATTTATATTTAAACATCTGTCAAGGCAGAAGAATTAAACTAGAACTGTCGTTTTAATGTGAAGCTAATCTGACAGCAAGCGTATAATAATAAAAAAAGTTCTCATGATGCTAATTGTTGTCAGAAAGTTTGTGGTTTTACCTCGAACATCTCTGTTTATCCCAAAATATCAATATGAGATCTGATTATAGGCTTTGTAATTTCATGTGAAGTGAATTTTACAGACCTCAAATGTGCACATACATAGAAAGTTTAAAATAAATCTTGACTATTATTCATCCAGAATTTCCTTTACATTGTTTTTCATGTAAAAGAGAATCTGTAGAATAATATAAACCTAGTTATCTGCTGTAGATCAGCGCTGGGTGAATAACAGAGGAACCATTGCAAGGGTAGAAATAATATTCACTTTACTGTTTTGGATTTGCATTAAAACCACTTAAGCCCCAGGATTATTTTTCAGTTTTCCTGCTTGAAATTACAATAAATGTGGAATATCTGTACAACCACAGGGGTTATGTACGAAATCTACAACATATCAGAAGATGTTACAGAGCAAATATAGAAAATATAAAATAAAAATACTTTATTTAAAACTTAATACAAGACCAAACTAAATCAGGAAACAAAACTTGAAATAAGCTAAATTATCTGCAAGTAAAGAATGATTAGTAAGAGGTCAAAGGTCAATTATTTGTCCATAAAATCATAGAAATCACACTGAGGATCATTACAGAACATGAAGAATATATTCTGTAAGATGTTTAAAAAGGAGCAAAATTATCTGCAAAGCAAAGTTCATTTAATAATAAAGACATTTAAAGGCCATAGATCAAGAGTGTGGCTTTTCCCACTTTAACCCCAGATCTATTTTTCCATTTTCCAGCTATAAATGATAATAAATCTGTAATATCTCTACAACAACAAAGGTTATTCTACTTAAACATGGTATTAAAATAAATCTACAACATGTGAGGTGAATATAGAAGAGTCAGAATCTATTTATGATGATGTTAGAGACAAATATTGCAAAAAAAAAGAAGAACAAACTGATTCAAATAAGGAAAGAAAACACTTGAAATAAGCTAAAGTTCAATGATTACTAAGATAAAAACTTAAAGATCAATTATTTGTCCATAAAATTACACTGAGGATCATTAAAGAACATGAAGAATATATTCTGTAAGATGTTTATTATAAAGGAGCCAATTAAATAATCACACAAACAGCTTAAATCTACATTAAATATCTAAATAATATCTAAATACTACTGATATTATATTAAACTATTGTCTTATTGTATTGATGATGTGGATATTGATGATACATATTGATGCTGTAACAGTAACATTGTGTTTTACTACAGATAAAATACTTTATTTAGTGTTGGAGCTGAGATTTTGTATTTTAACAGGCTGAATTGAGCTTAACACGCTTCTTTTTTTGTTTTTTCAGGAGTATCACAACTCTAAACTATAAGAAAACATACCAGGATATAAAGTCCAGCCTGTAAATAAGATAAATAACAGCTGGAATAATAATAATGAAACATGTAACAGGTAAGTTTTCTGCAGACTGAGGCTACTGTCCATAACAACCAAGCTGTAGTCTCTGTCACATCGTGAATATTGTATAAAGCAATTAAAGGCTTCTGGACCCAGTGCAGGCTGTGTAGTGCTGATAATTCATGAGTGATGCCTCCAGGGCCTGAAGGAAAGAATCAATGACGGCAGGAACATTCCTATTGAGACCTGAACTATCACAGACGTGCACATGGGGGAAAAGGAGGCGGACAACCCCCTTTATGTCATAATTGTTATAAAAAAACCTGCCCTTTTAAAGTCTGAGGGCGATTCTTCAATTAAGGAAGGTTTTCTGTCCCCAGGGTGGATCTTCAGGGAATAAACAGGGATTCAGTCTTATAATATAATAATTCATAATTCAACGTTTTTTCCCAATGAAGACAACTTTAAACTAAACAGAAACACACATTATACATTGTTAATGTGGTAAATGTCCATTCTAGCTGCAAATGTCTGGTTTTTGGTGCATTAATATCTACATAGGTGTATAGAGGTGCATTTCCAGCAACTATCAGTCTAATGGAACAATGTGTTTGCTCATTTTTTATTTATTTTACAGCTCATGGTGGTAAATAAAAGTGTGACTTTTCATGCAAAACACTAAATTGTCTGTGTGACCACAAACTTTTAATTACAGGTAATAATAATGACAATTATCACACTTTGCAGGAAAATGTCGGCTAAGTTTTAAGCTAACTGTTTAGCTAGTAGCAGATATATAAGAAACAATGATACTTAACTATTAAATTGAATTTGAAATATTTAAATAAAATGAAAAGTGATTTTTTCGTAGGACCTTATTAAGTTGTTATGAGGAAATGCAAAATTAAGCTTTAATGAATTAATCACTTTTTATTGCTTTATTATAGAGGGGAAGTTAAGTTTTAATAATGTACATAAAATACATACACTGCATACACAGTAGTAGTAGTTTTACTCCTTATTTTGGTGTATTATAAGATGAATAATATAGATTCAGTCAATGTAATAGTTTAACTGCTGCAGTTTTAAGTTAAATCCAATCTAATTAAAACTTTAGCTGAATATTTAACATTCAGATAATGAACCAAACCAAATATTTACTCGTCTGCACATGCAAAGACGACGGAAATTGAATTGTACATCCTATATTTTAATTAAGTTAAATTAGCTTGTTTTAAGGAAAATGAAAATGTGTTAAATAAATTTGAAAATACAAAATTCAAACTCAAAAAGGTAGTTTTTGGTTTGTTTTAAGGTGAAACATTCTGTCCTATCAGGACATTTTATTAATATTTATTCTCTATTATATTATATATTTATATATTCCTTAGATTCTGATAAGGTGACTTTAACACTTCTTCTGTTAATTTGGATTTTCTCAAACCAAATCAAACAGACAGATATAATTCAAACTAACCCGGTCCACTTTCTGAAGCGATTCTTTTAAATCGGCATCTTTGTCATAAAGTGATGGGTTTGCCCACTGTGTCTTGTTGTTTGACAGCATATTCTGCTCCATAATGGCTGTTCTAAACTGGGACCTGTCAGATCAAAGATTTATTCAACCCACTGCAGAAAATAACCAGCACCATGATGGCTGAAATTATCCCCTTTCATATCATAAATAACCCAGCGTTTCATGAACCATGTAGACACTGTGGTTGGTTCTAATATGTTTTAACTAACGACGAGTTTTCCCCCAAATATTCACATTTGAGTGTGATTTATCAGTCTTTTTCTTCATAAATCTGTCTTCATTACATCTTTGTCCTTATATCATTGAGAAATGTTGAACATTCACTATGTGGTCATAGTGAAACTCTAAACTTATATTACCTGGAGTTAAATTAAACTAATGTCAGCTCCTTGTTTCATCACTTTTCCTGTTTTTTATTGAACGTAACGTCCAGTTTTGACGACTTTTGAAACCTGAGATGAGGAAAATTATTCAATGAAGTGATGAAACATGTTTAATGAACTTCTTTCTTTATATTTGGCTGCATATTTAAAAAATGTATGTATTTATTTATGCACTCACCAGTTGAAATTGATTCTAGAATCATGTTTAGAGCTTCTTGAAGCATCATGAAAGCTTGTTAAATTGACATTTTATCCTGAAAAAACAAAAAAATGTCTAATTGAACCTTTCAACTCAGGATTAAGATGAATTTACCACCTTTATCACCATCAAGAGATAATTTAGGACAATTACAATAATAATACTAGTACAGAATAATAATAATATGAACAAATGGCTGCAAATATATATAATTATTATTATTATTTTAATAGGGTGACGATAATATAACATATCGCCCAGTAATATAATTTTGTGGTTTTGTTGGTGTCTCTTATATCTCAGACAGAACTAGTAATACTATATATGAGATTGTGTTGTGTTATGTCTGGTGTTAGGTGAGAAGTTCATCTAAGGCATCTAAGGTTCATCTCATCTTCTATACCTGCTTATTCCTCATTAGGGTCACATGGTCTGCTGGAGCCAATCACAGTGTGTTACAGCGAGAGGCAGGGATACAGTCAATCGTGGGGCACACACACCATTCACTCACACACTCACACCTATGGGCAATTTAGAGTCTCCAATTAACCTCAGCATGTTTTTGGACTGTGGGAGGAAGCCGGAGTACCTGGTGAAAACCCACGCAGACACAGGGAGAACATGCAAGCTCCACACAGAAAGGTCCCAGACCCAGGACCAAGGAGGTCTTGAACCTGCGACCTTCTTGCTGTGAGGCAACAGTGCTAACCCCTGCTCCACCGTTTTCACCGGGTACTCCGGCTTCCTCCCACAGTCCAAAAACATGCTGAGGTTAATTGGAGACTCTAAATTGCCCATAGGTGTGAATGATGTGCATGATTGGCTGGCGACCATCTGGGGTGTATCCCTGCCTCTCGCTGTAATGTGCTGGGATTGGCTCCAACAGACCATGTGACCCTAATGAGGAATAAGCAGGTATAGGAGATGAGATGAGATATCTACACATGTATATATCTATGCAGCGATGGAGGTAAACATGGACGCTACTATCTGCACATGTAGAGGAGGAGATTAAGGTTTTTGCCCATGATTATTGCTTTTTGTTCCACTTCCACCTACTTTGTACCTTCCTTCCACCTTCCTTTGTAAAAAAAAATCATATATGAATCAGTTTTAGGACATATCCAAGTCAAAAAAGTCAGATTTGAGTCGCTTCAGGCTGCAGTTGTATAATATTAATTCAAAACGTATAGAATCACAGGTGAATCTGCCACACTGAGCTTTAATTAAAGAATGTGGATGTGAGTGATCCATAGGATGAGTAAGAGCTTGTAAAATGGCTAATCTCTTTAGAGAGTGGAGAACACGAAGAGCTGTTTTTCTGTGAGAGTGAATAATTCATGCACCGCATCCGCCGAAAACCTTTTGTCTTCCTACTACCAAACCAACACAATTGATCAAAGCAGCCGTGAGTGTTTGGTGCCGTTTCAGCAGGGCCGTTTCACTGCCTTCAAGAGGCTGTTTATTATTTCTTGTCCATTAAAACCCTCCTCGTGTTTGAATTCATTTGTCTGTAGAGGCTCATTCACTGAATCATCATGCAGACTTTGTTAGGACATAAAGCAGATGGACGGGAGACGTGTTCTTTAACTTGGGACTCTAAGTTAAAGTAGAGAAAAAGGGGATAATGTGTTTCCTCTGGTGGAGAGCGGTTAAACATCATATATGAATAATGCTAATGAAGCTGGGGTGAACTTCATCTCAGAAAGTGAAAATAATACATCACAACATGAATTTAACAAAGATAAAATGTTCAAATATTTAGCATTATGGCGCCATGATGCTTTATTATCCGTGAAGTGCCACTGGCTCTGTGGCGCAATGGACAGCGCATTGGACTTCTAGTCAAAGAATGGAGGTGAAATTCAAAGGTTGTGGGTTCGAGTCCCACCAGAGTCAGACTTTTAAAGTGAAAACTTGATTTCTTCAAATGATCCTGTCATGCAGAAATGCAGAAATGCAAGATATCCTGTTTGCAACATGCATATAAGGAAAAGTCAATTAATTCAATCAGGCTACTATTGAGTGTTGTGCATATATTGAATAAGAAAACCTCAGCTACAGCACAACCACACAATATATATCATTACTATTATCAATAAAATAATAAAATAGTTTAATATAATATCAGGACTAGGGATGAAACTAATGTGATTATTTAATTGGCTCCTTATAGAATACATTCTTCATGTTCTGTAATGATCCTATAGTGATTTCTATGATTTTATGGATAAATAATTGACCTTTGACCTCTTATCTTATTAATAACTGATCTTTGCATTGCAGATAATTTGGGTTATTTTCCCGATTTGGGTCAGTTTGGGCTTGTTTTAAGTTTTAAATAAAGTATTTATATCTGTCATAAAACACTATCTTAGATTTATTTTTCAATATTCGAACTGTATTTGTCGTCCTTTGTGGTTGTAGAGATATTCCAGATTTATTAGCATCATATCTGGGGCTTAAGTGGTTAACAAACACCTTGTTTGATATCAAATGATAATTGGCAAATGTAAAACTTAAAGATGAATGATAATGACAATGAATGTATAAAGAAAATACTGTATATATATATATATATATATATATAGTAGTGTTTTAATGTATTTTAAAGGCCTGTTTATACTATTAATATTCTGTACTCGTCCCTATAAATTAAAAAACACATTTAGCTCTGAGATTTAACGCATGCCATTAAATATTATTATGGTAATTATTATTATTTCTGAGCATCTTATGCCATTAGAGAACTGACATGAAAAGAAAACAGAGCGAGATGAAGATTAAAATGCCACAACAGCTACAGTCCATTTGACCAGGTCACTACTTTAGTGCATTATTAAAGTCTTTAACCCATAAGAAGCCACCGTGATGCTGATGTCACCGGCCTTTTAAATGTTCTATAATATTCCTCATCCAGCTTTATCCTTAAATTAAACTGATGAAGGCCTAAAAGTAGGTTTCAACCCCTTTAACGAGTGTTTAATAATGTTTCCTATGTTACATTTAACCTGTTCTGACCAGGGGTGACACGGTGGAGCAGGGGTTAGTGCTGTTGCCTCACAGCAAGAAGGTCGCAGGTTCAAGACCTCCTTGGTCCTGGGTCTGGGACCTTTCTGTGTGGAGTTTGCATGTTCTCCCCGTGTCTGTGTGGGTTTTCACCAGGTACTCCAGCTTCCTCCCACAGTCCAAAAACATGCTGAGGTTAATTGGAGAATCTAAATTGCCCGTAGGTGTGAGTGTGTGAGTGAATGGTGTGTGTGCCCCACGATTGGCTGGCGACCATCTGGGGTGTATCCCTGCCTCTCGCCATAACACACTGGGATTGGCTCCAGCAGACCATGTGACCCTAATGAGGAATAAGCAGGTATAGAAAATGACTGACTGACTGTTCTGACCTCAAGTCTTGTGGTCAGAACAGTAAGTCAGTCATTTTCTATACCTGCTTGAATAAATTGATGCATAAAACAAGTTAAGAAGATATTATGGTGACATATGTCACATCAGGCTTTTAAACCTAATATGACGTATATGTCACAATAAGACTAATTGTAATTAATCCTTTAAGGAGAAATATGTCCAGTTTCTTATGGAATAAAGACACAGAGCAACACAGAGGTATATATATAATATATACCTCTATATATAATTAAATTAATCAATTAATATTTGCTACCAGAGGTCCATATCTGCTGTCACTGTTGCTGTAAACTCACATATTTTAACTCAGAAAGCTCTTTCCCAAATGAAAGGGACATATTCAGAGAGCTCAGACATGTGTAGCATGAGTCGGGGCAGCCTCATACGTTGGCAGCTGCTGGTAGAACAGGGCTGAAACATACTTTACGAGGGAAGTGAACCCACATCAAAAAGGTTTGCACAAACACAAGGGAAAAAAAAACAACCTAATTCAACTCCTGTACACATGGACACATGCAGCTGGACAGCATCACTTTAATCTACATCAGGATACAGGATAAAAGCTCTTGGACGTTGCCGTAGCAACCGCCTCTTAATGTCCAGATTGCAATGCCGGCAACCTCCCGAATCTATAAATTACTGTATATATGAGGTTCAGCCCAGAGGAAACTCAATACAATACAAACGCAGCGTTATTTCTATGTATATTTTCATAGAGTGAACCTGGTGATGAGGCTTCTTCAGGATTTAAGGCTGACTGGCTGTTGGGTGACCAGGGTCAGCTCATAAGTCATAAAAACAGCACGTCGCCAGCTTTACGACGCTTACATCAATACATTCAGAGTAATAAATGGAGGATTTTCAATTCCAATATTTGCTGGTGAATAAACTCAAATAGACACAGAAGCTGTGCCTCATGTCATTTGATGGAAATATTAGAATAAAACTGAGAAACAGTGGAGCTGTTGATGATTGGAAATAAAACTATGAATGAACACACACACACACACACACACACACATATATACAGTATATATATATATATATATATATATATATATACTGTATATATGTGTGTGTGTGTGTTCATTCATAGTTTTGATGCTTTCAGTGAGAATCTACAATGGAACTAGTCATGAAAATGAACTAAAAACATGAAACAATCCAAGACATAAATGATTTACACATAATAATAAATAAGTATGATAAAGCCACTGGTCATGTGACCTAAACGTGTGAATGAATGCTTCAGTAGATGAGTAAATAAGTAGATGTGTCAGCCACAGCAAACATTTTCACATTGATTGGTGGTTAACACACTGAACTTTGAGCCTCGCTGCATGTGTGTGGTTTTCAGTTGGTATTTACTGTCTGTTAAGTCACATTACAGCCATTAAAAATACTATTAATTGCTTTTTTAACACCAGAACTGGTGTATTAATGAGCCTGTATGCAGCTGTGTTCTGCATATAATTCTATAATTCTGTCTGGTTGCATGTACGTGAACTCTATATGTTTCTGCTGCATGTTTAACATAGAGTCAGCCCTTGAATAATCATCTCTGCAACCAGTGCATTGATAATCATTATTATATCATAATTAATAATCAGAGTAACAGTGATCATGCATATATCCTGTGTGTTAGATAAAAGCCTGACTTGACTTATCTGTAACTGATTGAGTCACCACCTGCAGGAAAAAGCTGCATATTCAATATATATTTATCAACCTTTAATCTTAATATTTTACATCTGCAGAAAAAGGAAATTAAACTGTAGATACTTGTTTTTTAATTGCTTTTAATTGAGTTATATTAACTTGTTTTCAGGGAAGGCAGTACGTTTTAGAAGGAAATAAAAATATGAATAAAGGAATTAAAAACCCTTTAATTGTTTAATTCAAGAATCTGGGCACACCAGTGTGTTTTGTTGAAAAAACAAACTTAATTTTATTAAATCAAGTGATTTTTTTCAGCACCTGCAGAATAATTTCCAAGCGATTTCTACTTAAATTAGGTTGGAATGAATTATTATACATATTTTTTCGTATTAAGTTTAGTTAAATTAGTCTAAATTAGCTTGTTTTAAGGAAGGGCAGTACATTTTAGAATTAATTAATAAATACAAGTATTATCTAATACATTAAATTCTATTAAATAAAGCAGATAAACACATTTACAAGGATTCAATGATCAATACTCGCTGCTCTGCCATCAAACGTCTCATAAAGAATTCTGCACTCAGAGGTCACACAACCTCCTGTTTTTATATTTTCTGGGAGTAAAAGCTTTCAAAAGTGAGTTGTAAATGGATATTTCATTTATATGTCCCTGGCAGGAAGGATCCCTGACCATTTTCTTTATTCTGTGGTTTCTAAAAGTAGAGGAATATAGACAGAGTTAAGTACAGTATATCTTACACCATGGGTGGACATTTTTATTATAAGGGATCTTACTGCCTCATAATTCCCTTTCAGAAAAAAGTGACACACACGGAGGAACAATAAATAAGAATCCATCCACAAATTAAAATTAATGATTGAGGATTTTATGGGGGAAAAATATGAGTCTGTAACTAGAGCAGCACAGTTTCCTGTTAGCATGCTCACATGTTATGCTAATGACGAATGTGTTAGCATGCATAGCAGCACTTTGCTAACTAATGCTAAACTACTATAATGTACCATCTAATTATACATGTATATTCATGGATGTAATTCTGTCTCACAAGATTTTTACATTTAAAAGTGAAATTGAAATTATGTATGAGTGAATTTATCTTATATTTGAAGAACTGTCTTTTATTTGATCACAGAATTTAATATATACACTGAAAAAAAATGTGTACTCACAGAATAATTAGCTTGAATATGTATTTATAAGAATTTACTTAGAGATTTCAACTGAAATACATTAAGATGGAGTTATATTAGTTGGGTATACTAAAATAAATTAGATAGATTCAGTCAATGTGATAGTTTAGCTCCATATTTAAGTTAAATCCAATCGAATTAAAATTATTTCTTATTTATTTCTAGCTTTCTTATTAGCTTGCAGTGCATTTTATAATTAATTTAATAGAAATAAAATAAAAATGTAGCACTAGAGGAAAAGTCAGTGGGATTACTGACGTCAGTGGGGTTCATCCTCTGGGAGCCATGAATGTCTGCGTGAAATGTTGCCGTAATCCACCAAATCGCCATTTCTCTCCCTATAGAGACGCATACATTCAATTCACCTTCCACCATTCCTCACAAAAGTGCTTCCGTCAGTGTTTTATTATATTTCAAACTCTAAAATGCACGTTTTCTTTTGATGTAGTGAAGCTGACAACAGAAAAACTAAAGTAAAACCAGCTCATGCTGTATTTTTTCAGCTTAATTCCACCAGGCAGCTTCATTTCAGCTCAGTCCCTGTAGTTATGACAATCCTCCGCTGCCTTTATTCATCTCATCCTCTCCCCAGACGTCTGCTGCTGTGTTTCTGTTATAATTCAACCACTGATTGGATGTGAGTCCTTTTCACGCTCCGACGAAAATACACGATGCCTCTATTGAGGTGTTGTACTCATTATTAAAGTACATTTGTACCAGTATAGTTTCTGTGTGTCACTGCTTTACACTATAATTATAATGTAAACAGCCCTGAGCATCTCTCTCTAACTCTTAAATTAATTTAAAATACAAAAGTGAGCAAATCATCAAAGATGAATATGAATAACACAATCTCCCCCTAAGAAAACAATTAAATATGCACATTTAAACACACCAGAGATCCACATTATGACGTCAAATTAAAGAGAATCCTGGAAATAAACCGATAAACCTGAGTTGAGTCATTTAATTTGATTAACTCAAACAATTTAAGCATGAATGACTATTTAGGTATTTATTGTTAAGGTAATAGAGCAAATTGAACTGAACTGTTACATTATTAAAGCAATAAATACCACCTGTGTAACAGCAGCTGGTCTGGAAACAGCTGGTATTGACAAAAAAAGGTAAAGCACCTATTGCTGTGACTATGGGAATCATGAAAAATGCTGTACTGTCCCTTTAAGGAGGCCTGTAGCAGTCTATTCCAGGCAGAGGCTGAACTGAGGGGCTGCATAAAGGCCCAGTATCAGATAAATGCTGTTTTTACTGTAAATCATTCAGTTTGCAGAGTTCCACACCCTAAAATAGAGCTGAAGTAGTGGTTTATGTTGTGTTAGTTGTTAATTTAATTCCTAATTAACATTTTTCTTTAATAAAAATGAATGTGAAAGCTTCAGTCATGAGTCAGTAAATCCTAAACAGCCTCAGTTTAACTTCCCTTTTATTGAATATATGAGTTTATTTGTAAAACATCAAAAGCATTGACACAAAATGAAAAAGAACCACATCATAAAAGGACATTTAAATGACTATGAATAAGCTGAGCTATGAAAGTCCATTCTTACTCTGGCTAAAACTTACAGGGATTATCAGATTTAATTAACAAATGGGGCTCCAGTAAACAACAAGTGCACCACAGAAACTAAATTAAATCCCATTCCCAGTCATTTTGTGTGCACAAATACATTTGGTGTGGCACTTCTCCCGTTGCAAATGATTAAATTAATCTTCATACAGCCCATGTGTCTATTTCTGCTGCTTCCTTAGAAGATTAGATAGAACATACTCCTTATTCCCACACTGGAAAAGCTGTGCATGAATTATAGCCCCATAATAACGCAGTTAATTACATTTTGATTGAAAAACTGTTTGTTGTGCTTCACGGACAAAACACGTAACCTTATTCATTTTAAAGCCAGTCCAATAACATAGGGATTAAATTAGATTCTTTAGGAAAGCTGCAGATAAAAAAGACATTTTAGGGGTTAAAACTCGGTCCAAAGCAATATCCGTTTACCTCAAACCCACTTTAACCTTTAACGTGAACGTGCCATCGACTGAAACGAGCTCAGAGGTGATAAGTCTTTATTCTTTATTTGGATCCTGGTGACAAAAACAGCAAATCAAATAATAATTTAAGTGAAATAACTAGACAAACAAGAAGAAAACACCACGATAATTCAGTTCTTGATGATGCTGCTACGGCTGGTAAAAACACTTTAATCCTAAAATGAAAGGATCAGACTCTTTATGTCTTATAGGACAATAGACATTTTACTTATATTTTATTATTTTGCCCAAATCAAAGGGTTTTATTTGCTGAAATCAGGATAAAATACTAAGTTAACGAGCTTTCATGATGATCATTTTCTACTGGTGAGTGATAAAGACTTTTATATTTAACCCGTTAAACTCCAGGGTCCCCCTGTGGGGGTGGACCCTGCTCCACTAATCATGTACAAATATACTGAAGCTATACATCAAATTAAACAGGAGAAACTCCACTACAAACACATATAAGTCATATTTACACACACCAGACACAACTCCAACACCAAGCTAATTAATTAACAAATATGAAAATCGGTATACGATCATAAAGCCAACCCACTCTCCACATTTTGATGGCTAGCGCTCTGATACTTCATGTTATACAAACAAATGACATCTCATATGAAAGCTGAGACTGTGACGAGTCCAACGGTACCATCAGTGTAGCTTTATGATAAACATCCAGTAAACTAGCAGCCAAAAAACACTACAGTAAAAAGTCGCTTTTTTGAAGCGACAAACAAAAAATTAGTTTTTTTGTTGCTATTTGAGATCAATAAATGTTTGTTTAGTGTCGACAAACATCTCTGTGTTTATTCCAGATATACTCTACTGATATATATGTCAATATGGAGCAGAAACCTGAAAAGGGGCTGGAGTTCAAGGCGTTAATCTAAATAATAAAGCTCTATTTTAATAATAATTTAATATAAAATCACTGTGCATATCAATATGTAGCCAAATATAAAGAAAGTTCCACAATCTTCAGTCCATTAAACACGTGTCATCATATAATTAAAAGCTTTGGCTTTTATGTTTTACAGTAATTTAGTCAAATAAGTTATACTTTATTATTTAACAGTGCTGTGCATATCAATAAATGCAATAAATAGTTCCAGGATTCAGTCCATTAAACATGTTTCATCACTTCATTTCAAAAAGTCGTCAAAACTGGACGTTGGAGATGAGTTATGTTCAATAAAAACAGGAAAAGAGCTGGAAAAGTGATGAAAAAGAGACCTGATGTTAGTTTAGTTTAACTCCAGATAATGTAAACTCAGACCAGTTTAAACTTAAGTTTAATCCAAGTCCTAAAGTCACTTTATTCTTTAATTTTACATAAGTGACTCTCAGTGTTCTATGTATATCCACAGTCATCCACTGTCAAGGACTTTTGGATGGAAATGAATAATAAATATAATATTTTCTGCATTTGGTCAAGTTTTTTCGGTGTTTTCCCTAAATAAAATGACTTAGTCCATTATTTTAATAGGGCGACATTAGTTTAATTCATGCATCGTAGCCTAAATGTCTCATTAGCTCAGCTGATATGTTATTCACGTAGCTGCAGGTGTCACTTCATTGAAAATTTGCCACATCTCAGGTTTCAAAAAGTTGCAGAAACTAGACGTAGAAAGGAGTTAATTTCATTAAAAAGCAGGTAAAGGGCTGGAAAAGTGATGGAAAAGAGACCTGATGTTAGTTTAGTTTAACTAGGTAATGTAAAATGAGACCAGTTTAAACTTAAGTTGACTAAAGTCACACTAGAATGTTCAAAAATCGACCTAAAATCACTTCAATGCTACATAAGTGACTCACATTGTTCTATATATATCCACACTCATCCACTGTAAAGGCCTTTTTGATTGAAATGATTCATAAATATAATATTCTCTGCATTTGATGAAGTTGTTTTTAATTATTAGTCTTATTTTCATGACTTTTTAACAGAAACTGCTGCGTCTTATATTCTCGAGGCCTGCGTTAAATCTCCATGAGGATCAGTGGCTGTGAGAGTTGAACTCTCAGCTGACTCGTCCTTGTATTTAGCCGCTGGGGGCAGGTCGTCTCCGCTCATTCACACAACAGCAGACCAGACGTCGGAGGGAACCACGCAGTCGCTCACACAGACTTCTGACTAACTCCTGGAAGCTCGCTACTGGAATTTGAATCGACTTTTCTCCTGTTTGTCTGATGAAGCTCAAAAGCTTCTGTGAAATTATGCCTCATTCCAGGTAGGATCTGTCATTTCATTTCCACATCACAGATTATTTGTTATATCTGCGACTAATATTACATATTTGATAAGAAATGACGTTATTCTTGCAGATAATAGTATGATATTGATGCTTTATTTCATGAAAACAATTAAAAATTAGTCATTTCAGTGACTTTTTAACCTCCTCAAACCTTCTATTTTATTTTATAAGTAGTTTTTGGTGTTTAAAGTTCTCGCTCGCCTCTACAAGCTGACATAAACAGACAGGAGGATCATTCACGTGCTAAAGCTGCTGTAATTCCATTTGTGGGATCTGCCTGAACAGCTTATGAGATCCCAGCACTAACACACACACACACACACACACACACACACACACACACACACACACACACACACACACACACACACAGTTGTACTATGAGCTGAGGTTGCAGCCATGTGTAAACATGAGATTTGCCTCCATGCAGTTACATTTTAGCTCAACTTGAGCTTAAAAAACATGAATTTACATTGATTTATATGCAAGGTGAAGTGTGAGGCTGTTGTTTTTCCTTTATTGGGCAGTAGAAATATCCTGTAATATTGTTCAGGTGTTCTCTTCTGTAAACAGAGAACCGAACCACATGCCAGGAACAATATATGACCAGCAGGTCATTTCCTTCATCTGTATCCTGTTCTTGAACAAAAGGAGCAGGAGAAAGAGCCCTTTAGACTCGGAGGGGATCCCTGGTTTCCTCCTCTGGATGGAAAGAGCTGAATCCTCTCATATATTTCACCTGGACGACAAGTCGTGTTTCACTAGAATGTGTCATAACGTCTCAAAGGTCGAGAAAAGTGAAGTTTTGGCAGGTTTATTTCCCGGGATGGCCTTAAATCCTGGTAAAGGATTTATGTTTCGGTTACAACAACTTCCCTCTCTCTGCAGGTGCACAACAGGAAACGGTTCGGAACAATTTCCCCGTACAGGACTTTCCTCTTTCCCTGGACGTCATGGACAGGATGTTCCGGTCGCCCCCCTTCAGTGAACAAACCGGATTCACGTCCAAAACCACCACGCACCAATAATCCTCCAAGATGGCGGCCGCTCCGCTGTATGTGACTGAGCAGCCAGGAGTTGGCTTAGATGAAGGGGACATATGCACGCCAGAGATTAATATCGAATATGAAGTCATCCCAGCTGTTGTCTACTGTGTTTGCCTTTCATTCGGCCTCATCTACAGCTTCTTCGGTACGTATTCATGACACCTTAAATAAAACAGACGCATAAAAATGTTGTCCTATTTAAATAATGGCCTAAGACTTTATATTATTAAATTATCTCTCGATGATGTTGCCACATCTGGTAAAATCACCTTAATCCTGAGCTGAAAGGATCAGATTCTTTATGCCCTATAGGACAATGGATGAATATTTTTTACAATTTAACGAGATTAAATAATTCAAGAAGCTTCTACGATGCAGAAGAAGCTCTAAATATGATTCTTGAATCAATTTCTACTGGTGAGTGATAAAGGCTTTAGGCTATAATAGTAATTTAATCTAAATATCACAAGTTATACTTGCTGTGCATAATTTAAATAAATATTTAGAAGAAATAAAGGAAGTTCCAGGATCTTCAGTCATTTAAACACGTGTTCAGGTTTCAAAAAGTTGCAGAAACTAGACGTAGAAAGGAGTTAATTTCAATAAAAAACAGGTAAAGAGCTGGAAAAGTGATGGAAAAGAGACCTGATGTTAGTTTAGTTTAACTCCAGGTAATGTAAACCAGTTTAAACTTAAGTTTAATCCAAGTCCTAAAGTCACTTTATTCTTTAATGTTACATAAGTGACTCTCAGTGTTCTATGTATATCCACAGTCATCCACTGTCAAGGCCTTTTGGATGGAAATGAATAATAAGTATAATATTTTCTGCATTTGATCAAGTTTTTTCGGTGTTTTCCCTAAATAAAATGACGTAGTCCATTATTTTAACAGGGCGACATTAGTTTAATTCATGCATCGTAGCCTAAATGTCTCATTAGCTCAGCTGATATGTTATTCACGTAGCTGCAGGTGTCTGGAGGCTGTCAGCGGTTTATAAACCTGCAGCTTTGGATAAACCCTGAGCCGGAGGAGGCAGATGGGCAGATCTGCCACCTGTTACACTGACTGACACCTCGCTGCTGTCATAGACTGAAACTCAACAAAAAAGAGTGGTTGTGTATTATAAAACAACTCGTCCATTCCAGGGAAACTTCAGATTACAGCGCGGCTGAAGTAACCGAGAAGGATTAACCTCCCAAAAAATAAAAAAAAAAAGCAGATCTAGTTTGTGATTTATGATTAGTTCTATCTCTGTTTTCACTGAGAAAATATGTGGAAAAGAACTCCAATAAACACAAACTGTGCGTGTGATTAGGAGCTGTGTGAACCTATGGACTCGCTCCCTAACACATGTCACATTATGCAAACACACATGTTGCCAAACTGCGTGTTCCCAGTAACTCTCACAGAAACTGATGAGGGTTTAAGTTGCCTGAGAGGAATTTTATCAAAGCTTCAATAACTAATAACTTGAAGGACAACAGTGGATGATGGGAATGTTCTCAGGCTTGTTGGAAGCTGGTGATAGAAATAGAGAGAGCGGTGAAATATTGCTGCTGTTAAACTGTGCATATGAAGACTGGAAACTATTCGGCACACGTCAGCATTCAAGCAGCTCTCAGTCGATTTTAATCAGAATTCAGTTGAAGACTCAAGTTAAGAAACCGGTGATTTCTGCAGCAGACGTTCAAGATTCCATATAAAACGTCTCCTAATGATTTTAGTGATCCCCTGAGTTTTTACTGTAGCCATGTGTGTTTAGAGCTGAGCAATAAATCCGAGGACACTAACCTGCCAAACTGGGAATGAGTAAATGATCGTAAATAACAGTAACAGCTGCGGTTCCCAACCTGAGGGTCAGGACCCCACAAAGGGTCGCTGGGTTATTCAGACGGGTCATGAAATGACAAGAAACATCAGTAGTTCAACTGGTAGCCAGTGCAATATCTGTGGAGGCGTCCCAGAAGACTTTGCTGTATTTTAAGAGGGACACATTTTACCTGTTAAACATTAGTGTCAGAGCAGGTTAACGTCCCTATGTTAACATTTAGCTCAAAGCATGATTATTGCCTTACTTCAAGGTGTAAATGAATTCTATATTGTGCATTTTATTACCTCGCTGTTTGTCTCCTCGTTAGCAAGATAACGCAAAAAGTTTTGACCAGATTTTCATTAAATTTTCAGCAAATGTTTGCAAGGGTAGCATGAAATGATGAGTAGATGTTGGTCATGATCTGAAAGAAAACCTAGTTTCTGGATAACTGAATTTTATATGCTGTTTGGTAACATTGGATCTTCAAACAGGCACCGTCTGCTGGTGATATCTTGCTTCTAGCTTCTATTTCATTTTGCATTTAAGACAATATGTTTAAGGGTGACACGGTGGTGCAGGGGTTAGCGCTGTTGCCTCACAGCAAGAAGGTCACAGGTTCAAGACCTCCTTGGTCCTGGGTCTGGGACCTTTCTGTGTGGAGTTTGCATGTTCTCCCCGTGTCTGCGTGGGTTTTCACCGGGTACTCCGGCTTCCTCCCACAGTCCAAAAACATGCTGAGGTTAATTGGAGACTCTAAATTGCCCGTAGGTTTGAGTGTGTGAGTGAATGGTGTGTGTGCCCCACAATTGGCTGGCGACCATCTGGGGTGTATCCCTGCCTCTCGCCGTAATGCGCTGGGATTGGCTCCAGCAGACCATGTGACCCTAATGAGGAATAAGCAGGTATAGAAAATGACTGACAATATGTAAAATAAAAGTCAAATCAAGTCAATTTTATTTGTATAGCCCAAAATCAGAAATCACAGATTCGTTCCAATGGGTTGTAAAGTTTGTACAACAGCAACACAACATCCCCTCACATCCTACAAGGAAATAAGGATCTAATGCAGCTTCCAGATGAACCAGGACCATCAGACCCTCCAACAAATGAAGGCTCCTTCAGCAGCTGCATGTTCTGTTAATAAAACCCACAGGGCAGGACTCCTGAGTATGAATGCATGAACCGATGGCGCCGTATTTTTGTGTTTCAGGATACCGCTGCTTCAAGATGGTCATGTTCTTCTCCGGCTTCATATCCGGATCAGCGGTGGTCCTCCTGCTGTACCACCAGGAGCCGGTTCTGGACGCCCAGCTGGGCCCGGAGACCAAAGCGGGGATCGGCCTGGGCGTGGGCGTCCTCTGTGGTCTGTCCACCATGCTGGTCTCCACCGTAGGACTCGTCCTCAGCGGCCTACAGCTGGGGGGCCTGCTCTCGCTGGCCGTCCTGGTGGTCTTCGGACAGTTCTGGACCCTGACTCCGGCGTGGGTCCCTGTCTCTGCCGTACTGGCCTCCAGCATGGTGGCCGCCGTCTTCACTCTGCAGTGGCAGAAACCGTCCACCATCGTCTACACAGCCGTCTTCGGAGCCACCACCGTGACTCTGTGTGCGGATTACCTGGTGGGGACGTTCCAGCTGCCAGACCAGGTCTATGATCTGTTTTGTGAAGCTGACCCACGTCCACTCTGCTGGTTTAACTGGGCCGTTGCTGGGATCTGTCCCACGTTGAGTCTGATTGGTGCCTTGGTGCAGTGGAAGTTTACTGGGAAAGGAGTATCACACATGGAAGGTAAATAAACTGAGAGACGCATTCGTGGCCTTTTCATTTAGTTAAGCATTAAAAATTCTGCTAAATTATTGCAAAGGTTTTGTATATTGTTAATATTCAATTAAACATTCTCATAAATGACTATTAGACCAATATATAAACTTCAGAACCAAAAGTTACAGTACAAAATATATTTAAATAACACCAGAGCAACTTCATACACGCAACACAAACAGCAACTGCAAAGCCTGCAATACCACGCCAGGCCAGTAGAGGCCGATAAGCTTCAAAACACCTGCATGAAAGAACATTTTGAACATGCTCAGTGGAAAAGTGATAACAAAAAACAGCTGGATCTACAGTACAGGGCAAAAGTTTGGACACACCTTCTCATTCAATGTGTTTTCTTTGTTTAAATGACTATTTCCATTGTAATAAAACTATGAATGAACACACGTTTATGGTGAAATAACTGAAAACATGTTTTATATTCTAGTTTCTTCACCCTTTGCTCTGATTGATAAAGCAATAAATTGCTCTAATTAACCCTGATAAGGCACGACTATAAAGTGAAAACCATTTCAGGTGACGACCTCTTGGATTCACTCAAATAAAACCCAAAGTATCAAGAGCACAGACATATCCGCCATCTTTGTTCTTTAGTATAAGTATAGTATCTCCGTATAAGTGCTGTGTTGGTGTGATTCAGAGGCCGAATGACACTGAAAAGTGTGTGGATGTAGATTCTGAGACTGTTTGCATGTTTAATATTCCCTCCTGAGCTAAAAGCCTCTTTCAGTACGGCTGTTTACTCATCATTTCTTATTCATTCTCCATTTCCTCATGTCTTTAAACGCTCCCCAGCCACACACAAAAAACAGAAGGAATCCCCCAAGAGGCACAGCTGCAGGGAGTCGAGGAGACGACCTCAAACGCATCGTCGACGCCGGCCTCCGATCCTGAAACGCTACGCCGGGGACGTCCTGGCACCGGTCAGCTCATTTCCACACATTTTTTCTTGTTTCAGGACAATAGAAAATATATTAAATCTACAGATTTCCTTTGTTTTCTTCCTTTCAGAGTTATCTCCGGAGTCTCCAGGAGCGGCGAATGGGAACCGGCTCGTCCAGCAGCAGCGTCAGCACCGTCACACACACTCTGATCGACTTTGACTTTGAGACGGGATCCATGGTGCCTCTGACGGCTGCTGCTGCTGCTGCTCCGGTCGTTGAGGTCTGAAGGAACAGAGACAAATAACCGTAAAGTGCACATGTCTGCGGAGACTGTCACCTTCTGTGGGATCATTTGAACTTTGACCCGTGGGAAACGATTCTTAATCATTTTGATCGAGTGGCTTTGTCTGATATTCGTCAACGTGCTCACACACAGTCGTTGGAACGATTTTCAGTTTCAAGTTCAGGTCACATTGAAACCAGTATAATATGCAATATACAATAAAGGTCCCATATCGTCGCCCTATTAAGAAAATAGCCATTAAAAGTTTTTGGAAAAACACTTTGTTAAATGCAGATAATATAATATTTATGAGTCATTTCAATCAAAAAGGCCTTGACAATGGAGTGTGAGTCACTTAGAGCACAGAATAAGGGCAATAATATGATATTAAAATAATGGCCTAAATAGTTTTTTTTCTATTTGGGAAAATTTAAAAAACTTTATCAATCAAAAAGGCCTTGACAGTGGATGTAACATTAAAGAATAAAGTGACTTTAGGACAATTTCTGATCATTCTAGTGAGACTTTAATCAACTTTAAACCTGGATTAAATTGTCCTTTTATTCTATAGTGAAACTCTAAACTTACATTAGTTAGTTGGAGTTAAATTAAACTAATGTCAGCTCCTTTTTCATCACTTTTCCAGCTCTTTTTTGCCTGTAACTTGACTTTTTTAAACCTGAGATGAGGCTGGAAGATCCTTTACATTTGGCTAAATATTTATTGAATTTATTTATATGCACAGCACTTTAGATATAATTATTAATGCAGTATAACTTGTGAAATTTATACTAAATTACTATAAAACATTATAGCCTAAAGCTTCCACACTCACCAGTAGAAATTGATTTACTATAGAAGCTCTTTGATATCATTAAAGCTTGTCATTTTATCCTAAAACAATGATTTAGGCAAAAAAATAAAATTGAGTTTGATCCTTTCAACTCAGGATTTAACCCAAAAACTCACTTCCATTAAAAATGATTCACACCATTATTTTAATAGGGTGACGGTATCGTTCACTTTATCTGTGGCTTTAAGAATAAGAATATTCCTTATAATCAAAAAGCAATTACAATCTACAATGTTGTAAAAGGTGCTTCTACAATATTGATGCTGAACAATAAACCACTGATTTAACAGCAAAAAGACTCATTGTGGAGTGTGTTTAGTGCTGTATATTTACATTAAAGGTACAAATATTCTTAAAATGTTATAAATATATATACAGTACATATATAATCAATTTCACATTTAGTGAAATACTATTTGACCTACATCATAAAATCTAAATGATATTTTTTTTATTGATAACAGCTGATTTTATTGCCCTAAAAGTAAAATTTAATAAAGACGCACACATAAAACATTTGCATGTAAACTCATATGTGTGTGTATTTTAATTATTTCAGATGCTGTAACATCATCATAGAGTCTATGTTTGACCTGTTCTATTAAATGTAGTTTCAATAATGATGAATCCATGGTGGCCTCTGGTGGATCACTCATCACACTGCAGCTAAAGTATATATATACAGTATATATATATAGTATATATACTGTATATATACAGTATATATACAGTAGATATATATATATATATATCTACTGTATATATACAGTATATATACAATATATATATATATATATATATATATATATATAGTATATATGTACTTTAACACTACTGTGTTAAACACAGTAACGTAACTGTAAATGATTATTACAGTAGATTCCTGTATATTTTACAATAAATCACAGTAGTATATATAAGTATTACTGTAGTAAATCCCAGTAGTATATAATACAATATTACTCACACAATAGTGCGAATAGTATTTATTTTTTTATAATGTAACTGATTTTTATTGCATAATTAATTATCCAATACTGTAAATATGACTGAAATCACAGTATTTAATTGATTTTATTGCATAATTAAAAGTCCAATATTGTAAAAACAAATGAAATAACAGTATTTAGTTGATTTTAATATATAATTAATCATCCAATACAGTAAATACAACTGAAATCATAGTATTATAGTATATAGTATTTATTTTTTTATAATGTAACTGATTTTTTTTGCATAATTAATTATCCAATACTGTAAATATGACTGAAATCACAGTATTTAATTGATTTTATTGCATAATTAATAGTCCAAAACTGTAAAAACTAATTAAATAAATGTATTTAATTGATTTTAATATATAATTAATCACACAATACAGTAAATACAACTGAAATAACATAATTTAATAGATTTTTATTTAACAGTTACTAACCTAATACTGCAAATACAATGAAATAATAGTATTTATTCATTTTTTATTTTATAATGTAATTGATTTGTGTTGTATAATTAATCATACATAATCAATACTGTAAATACAAATAAATGTATTTAATTGATTTTAATATATAATTAATCATCTAATAATGTAAATACAACTGAAATCACAGTGTTTAATTGATTTTATTGCATAATTAATCATCCTATACTGTAAAAACAAATGAAATAAATGTATTTAATTGATTTTAATATATAATTAATCATCTAATAATGTAAAAACAACTGAAATCACAGTATTTAATTGATTTTATTGCATAATTAATCATCCTATACTGTAAAAACAAATGAAATAAATGTATTTAATTGATTTTAATATATAATTAATCACACAATACAGTAAATACAACTGAAATAACATAATTTAATAGATTTTTATTTAATAGTTACTAACCTAATACTGCAAATACAATGAAATAATAGTATTTATTTATTTTTAATTTTATAATGTAATTGATTTGTTTTGTATAATTAATCATACATACTCAATACTGTAAATACAACTGAAATCACAGTATTTAATTGATTTTAATATATAATTAATCATCTAATAATGTAAATACAATTGAAATAAATGTATTTAATTGATTTTAATATATAATTAATCATCTAATAATGTAAATACAACTGAAATCACAGTATTATTATTATTTACAGTAAACAGAAGTACAGTACTTCTACTGTAAAATATATACATATATATCCACACTAACTTTTATATAATTTAATATAATTAAACTGTTAATGTAAATGTTAAGGTGCCAGTTTTACAGTGTATTTACTAGAAAATGAAAGATATTCAACAAAAACACCAGTGAATTGAAATAAATGTTGCTCATTCTTTGAAAATCATAATTGTCTTGTTCTTATTGAAGGCTGAGTGGATATTAACAGAGATACTGGTGAAGTGATATAATATTTATCTCTATAATTTGCTGTAAAAGTATTCTGTAACTCCTGCAGCAACCCTGTGAGGACACAGCAGCTGAGTGGACAGTGATTCATCTGTAGAATAGTTAAACTCCAGCGGTATTAGACGCTGCATCATGCCCCAGAGACAAATCATGGAAACTAGGAAATGAATCCACGGCTTAGAAAATCAGAGTTTCCAGCCTGTGGAGAGAGAACAGCTGCATGGAGGCTGCATGGAGAGAAGCTGGACCACGTCCACATGTACATATGTCTTTATTAGAGGGAAGATATGTGCAGATACTCTATGTTCTCATGTAGGGAATCAAAGTCTATACCCAACATCTCTGCATCCACAGTAGAATGTTCCCTCCTGGCACCGAGGGGTTGGATTTATGAATGGAAAGAAACACACATATTACCATATT
This sequence comes from Lepturacanthus savala, assembly GCA_030544235.1. NCBI lineage: Eukaryota > Metazoa > Chordata > Actinopteri > Scombriformes > Trichiuridae > Lepturacanthus > Lepturacanthus savala. The sequence goes on along the minus strand of CM060480.1, from coordinate 5,199,315 downwards.
TACCATTTACAGCACAACTTTACCTTAAAATTTACAGTCACTAACTGGCAGCAATTATCTAGACAGTTGCTTTAATTATTTATTACTTCCGTTTGCTGTATTGTGTCTTAATTGTAAAATAAAAATCAATTAAATTCTGTTATTTCAGTTGTTTATGAGTAAAATAATGGTTGGCAAGATGAGAAAGTCAAAAACCTTTTAAAATACACCTGGTCTTTAAGAATCTGTTCACCAATTACATGGAATGTATGATTTTTTGACAGGAAATATCAAATGAATAACACATTTTAATTATTAGAAATGTATTATTATATTATATATATTATTATGATTATAATTTATATAATTTATTTATTTATTATATTATATATATATTATTATAATCATTTATATAATTTATTTATTTATTATATTATATATATATTATTATAATCATTTATATAATTTATTTATTTATTATATTATATATATATATATATTATTATAATCATTTATATAATTTATTTTATTTATTATATTATATATATTATTATAATCATTTATATAATTTATTTATTTATTATATTATATATATATATATATTATAATCATTTATATAATTTATTTATTTATTATATTATATATATTATTATAATTTATTATAATTTCTCTGGTGCAGAGAATCTATTTCTACTGGTGAGTGTTTTAAAGTAATTTATTCTAAGTTTCATAATGATATATAATATAAAGTACTGTGCATGTCAATACATATGCACATGCCAAACAAACAAAATAATTTAATCTGTAGATTTTCATATTTTATGATGCGTTCAAGGACCAATTAATGTTAATTAATGTTGAGGAAATGCTTGATTCTGCTCTAGAAGAGGATTTAAAGGTAATGACTTATGTCCACTTATGTCATTGTGGTGACAAAACGATCTTCCCTCGATGTTTAATTAAGCTTCAACACTCACGAGTAAATGGTTTTCCATGAGTTCAGGTGACAGATGTGGCAGAAACACAGCTGGAGCCGATTTATACATGTGAATACATGTGTGTAATGTTCCCCACGACTCCCAGAATAACCACATCCTTCACGAGACAACACTTAATTATATTGTTCCTGATGCAGGAGTCCATTCAGGGGGAAAACAATGAGGAATCCTTAAAGCCATCGTCTCCTCGACGCCTCCTTTCTGAGCTGAGAGGACAGATGGTGGAAAAGACGAGGCCTGTTTTACACAATTACAGCTACTAAATTTAACCACTGCTTCAGTTTTTAAACCAGTGGACAGAAACAGACTTTCTCTCCAGTAGAGGGCGTCGTTTTTATCTCTAAACCTTCAGGATTTGTCCTGTGACAAGTCTGTGGAACTGAATCAGAGGTAAATTATTATATTATTATTATACTAATTATTATTATACTCATTTTAGTTCATAGGTCACATACAGAACAGTTTGATTTCTTATGGTAAATCTAATAAAAATAACACCACCTCCAGATTTATACATATTAATACATACATATATTACATATATTCTTTTTACAGCCTAAAGAGTCATTTAGGGGCCGGATTAGACCCTTTGGTGGCCCAGTTCTGGCCCTTGGACCAGATGTTTAACACCCCTGAACTAAATAACTGATTGTTAAATTTTTTTAAATAACAAATTACAAATTCCTAGATTTTTTTGTAGGTATTTAATATGTATTTTCTAGGACATCTTATAAAGAATGTGGTGCAATTTGAAATAAATTATTTTAAAAAATGATATTTTATTTATTATTATTATTATTAAAATGAATACTTTAATTAATAATATATTAATAATTATTATAATATATTTTTAATTTAATTTCAAATTGAAATTATTAATAATAATAATAATGTTATTATTATTATTAAAATGAATACTTTAATTAATAATATATTCATAATTATTATAATATATTATTAATTTAATTTAATTTAAAATTTTAATTAAAATGATTATTAATAATAATAATATGTTATTATTTAAATTAATTACTTTAATTAATAATATATTCATAATTATTAAAATATATTATTAATTGAATTATTAAAATGATTATTATTAATAATAATATGTTATTATTATTATTTAAATTAATTACTTTAATTAATAATATATTATTATTAATATATTAACCATATCATTAATTACATTATAATTAAATTATTAATAATAATTATATATATATAATAATTATTAGTAGTAGTAGTATTAATAATATATTATATATATTATTAATAATAATATATAATTAATTAAATTATTTAAATTATTACTATTATTAATATGTTATTAATATTCTTATTAATTTAATTTTGGTTCCTAGTTGTTTAACAGTTAAACATTATATAACTGATAGAAAAGGCAGCTCTTTCTTATAATTTTCTACCAAATTACACAACAGGTCACCATTAAATACAAACATCAAATTAAAGGTCCCATTTTTTCTGCATTTTATTTAATTTTTTGTGACACCAAACTAAATATTTGTGGTTTTCAGAACCAAAAATCACCTCAATATATTAGACCATCTCCTCTGGAGCTCTAACAGGTCGTTTTATGTCTCGTTAATATTAACGAGCCTCTTCTCTGATTGGCTGATTTAACGGCTGTGACTTGGTTGTAAATTATATTTTATTTTAACACCTAGACCTTCCTTATCAAAAAAACAATAAAAATCTCACTTTTTATGATCTTATGGAACCTTAAGGGGCCTATAAAATAAAGCATTACCATTGACTTCTATTGATTTATTGAGTTTCTACGTGCTAATTAAGCAGTTTTTAATGATGTTCATACTGGAAAAGGGAGGAAAGTTGTTGTTGAATATTACATGTGTCTTTAATCATATTAACAATTGCTCCATTATATTAAGTCATGAAAGAACAAGATGATGAAATTCATCATTTATTATTTACAGCTTTCTGTTTTCCCTTTTTGTTTTTTGCAGGTGGTTAAAATTAAAATTAAATCGTTACTGATGTCGGCGCCATATGTAGACATGTGATGTTTGTATTTGTGTCCTTTTGTTTTTCTAAGATAAATTCTTAGATAATTAATTCCTCAAAAATCTTCCTTTATTCACACTACACTGAAAAACCTTTATTATTATAGTAGATGCTGTATTTTTTACATTAAATCACAGTAGTCAACTCGTATTATATTGCAGTTAATCACTTAAATCAATTATTTCAGTAACTTTGATTCGTTACCATACATTTTAAGGTTTTAAAATGTGTCTATGTATTATATGTTATTATGAAATCAGAACAGTTGGAAGTGTTTTCTGTGTCTCAGCTTTCCAACAATCTAAAATCTGGAATTTTTCTTTCATTTCATGCTGATGCTATTAAAGTTATTAGAGAATAATGCTGGTTTTGTTCCATCATGTTCTTCTCATGCAGCAACAATGCATGGGTCTGTTCCTACTTAGCCACTTTCGCACTTTTGTTCCCACTAAAAATGCAAATCTCATCGTTAAACACTGCAGCTTTTTGTGATATTAGGGACTATTTACACCTGCGGATGAATACGTTTTTGATGCTGGTGAGTATTTACAGCAGCAGGATGGTGTATAAATTAACCTCCAGGTCTATTTTTCAGCTTTTCTGCTTGAAATGACACAATAAATACAGAAAATCTCCACAACCACAAAGGCTGTGAACATAAATCTGGAAGAGAAGAGTCAGAATTAATTTATAAGTTACTATAAGAGAACATAAAGATGGAATAAACTTTAATAAGCTCTCCAAATATAACAAAAATCCTGTTTTGAGTCATTAGTTCAATGTCTGTTAACTTTAATCAGTGCAATTTCAGAGGGTTTTTTAGAACAGTTGTAACCAGGTGGCCCTTTATTGTGTGACCTTTGACCTTTTGTATGCACCTACTTGAATTGCACCTGATTGAAAGTACTTTTACGGTTGTAGCTGAGACTTTTCTCATGCAATTTATATATTAGATGTCATGATTTGGTATTTAACGTACAAAAAGTCTGCTGCCTCCATATTTGGGATTTTATCAGGTTAAATTCACTTCATCGTATTGAAGGAACTTGTCCCCAACAATGGATCTCAACCTCAAAAAAAAAGAATCCTGTTTATTCACCGAATTCACGTTTTATTAAAAAGCAAAATGAGATAAACATTTTACGCAGCATGTAGTTTTAATTCTCGTTATAACTGTGTAGTCAGTGCCACAAAAGAGTTAATCCATTAACAGAAAATGATTTTTTTTCTTTTTGGAAGGTACAAAACCTAAAAGGACAGACATGCACAAAACTGAGTTCACGATCGTCTCTTTTAAAAGATATTTATAAATGAACCAGTATTTATGAGCAGGAGTCCTAATGTTTGTGACACGTTTAGAAACTAGAAAACGTCGTTTTGTTCCTGCTGCAGGACGCGGGGCTTCCTGTTCCTTTCCAAGTTCATGATGAATATCAAACAGGTAGAACATGAGAGATGGAAGCTGTGATCACAAAGCTGCAGAAGGTCCGTTTCCTGACGTTCAGGATGAAGTTTGTGTTACTGCTCTGTCTGACTCATCATCATCATCATCATCATCATCATCTGTCGTCCTTTATTGCTTCAGGAATCGCCCTCCAGCTGCTGCAGCTCGTCTCTTAAGGTCTTCACCCGCCGCAGCTTTTCCTGCTGATCCTTCGTCGGCTCCTTTATTTCCCCAGAGTCCACTTTCTGCTGCAGCTCCTCTATCTGCCGGATCTTCTTTTTCAGGTTCTTGATCTTCTTGGTCTTGTCGGCCGCCGAGGAGTCGTCGGGAGTTTTACCGGAGGGTTCCCCGCGGTCGGAGATGGAGGCGTTCTCCACGGCGTCCGTCACCGACTCCACGTCGCCGTCGCCCTCCGGGTTTTGCTGCTGCTGCTGTTTCCGCTTCTCCTTGCGCTTCATGTTGCGTTTGGCCGACTTGGTGAGGCCGGCCGTGTCGTCGGTGCAGCCGGGGATCTTCTGCTGCTGCTGCTGCTGCTGCTGAGGCGGAGGGTCGGGTTGGGACATCCCCGGCGGCAGGTCCGGTTTGCTCTTGAAAAACTTCACGTACTTGTTTTCGTAGCTAAAAAAACAAGAAACAGAAACACAGGATGAGTCCATTTTACTCACATGCAGCAAACCAATCTTTTCTAATTGTCTCCCAGTCGATTTGTGGCTCACATTTATACCAAGCCGTGTCTTACTGTAGGAAATAAAACTGGAAGGATGCACATGTCCAAACAGAAACCGTGCTGCTAATCACCACAGTCTGCCAGTTATCCTTCAGTCCAGATCCAGTTAGATGACGTGATATCCAACAGGTTCAGGACCCATAAACAGCAGCCTGACCTTTTTTCTTATGTGGGTGTGGGAATCTGTGGTTTGGTCAAAATGATGCATGAATGACTGCAGATTACAGCAGAATCTATGAAGAATGGAGCTTCACTGTAATAAAAATGTCTGTCACCTAAACATTTTGAGTTGGGTAATGATTTAAATAGTTAAAACACTCATGATGTGATTCAAAGACATTATTTTCCAAAGACACAAGTTGTTTTCTATGTAAACTGTGATATCTCACAACTATCATTATTCTTCAACAACAGCATTTTATCTTTGTTTTATCCACCTTATTGTTAATTTGTTGTACTTTCTAGAGTGTATTTCTGTGCAGACGCCAAAGAGCGGCGCCTCTAATTTCATTGTAGAAATACAGTGACAACAACGTGGTGATTGTGATTCACACCACATGGAGTCTCGGTTTGTTTGCCAGTGAATCCGTTCTGTTCGTGGGACTATGCCATTTTTTTTTTTCCCCACTTGCCAGATTGTCTGATTCGTGACTTCATTCACCAGCCAGAGAGTCAGAAGAGGTCGCCGCTGGCTTCCTGTTATCCTGGGTTTTATGAGCCAGAAGCCAAAATTATGTCAAAATAAACGAATAAATAGATAAATAGTGAGCTCTGAATCTAGAATCTATGAAAATTTACCTTTTTTTTAATGTAACTTTTCCATGATGGTCTACTTTTTTGTAAAAGGGTCTGTATATCTACAGACTGATGTGCTGCTGTAGTTGCAGTATTTCTCTTTGGATTTATTTTGTGGGTTTTCTGATTTTTTTTCTTATGCAGCGTTTTTTTTTTTGTTACGTTAACGGCATCGTGGTGATGTTGGCGGAATCATTCACTTACACGGGGACTTCTTCCTGGGGGACATAACCATCCTTCACCTTCCTCGGCTTCCTCCATGTTCCATCAGGTCTCTGAGTGGCAGCAATGTATTTACCTGGAGACAAACGGTTCAAATCTTATCTTAGGGAACTCATATCTTTGTATAAATCTGCCTGAAACCGTTAATTCAGGGACAATACAAAAATAGCTCAGTGAATACTGAATCCCTTTCTGATAACACGACCAGAAAGCTGAAATAAGGAGCTGAAAGTAGGGTTAAAAGTTAAGATTCTGATGGATTTCATTACGACTCATGAAACGTGAGATCTATCATGAACTTTAAATGCACCAACACCGATATGGTGCATTAATACGTCCTGCCAAGAGAAGTGATTCATGCGTGGGCCTTTTTGAACAATAGACTTCACATATTGCTCAGTTCCATGAGTCTCAACTGCTGCAGTTCTGAAGTAGAATATTACAGGTTTAATAAATAACTGGTCGACTTTCATTGCACACATGGGATTTAAGCTATAAGTTGTTAGAGGTAAAACCTCCATCTCTGTGTCGGTCTCACTGAACGAAGCCTGGACGACAAAGCTGCAGCACGTTCAGGTACGGAAACAGAACCTGGTGTTTATTAGAGGCGTCATGTGAGTATAGTCAAGATATTTTCTATTATTTGATAGTAATCATCGTTTAATTTAGATTATTGAAACATTTCCATCGGCGGGATGGGGAATATTATGATATAGATGAGATTTCTTCTGTTTATACGGTTTATTCTGGGTATATTAAAAACAGCAGCTTGGGCTCCTTTAAAAAAAAAAGACTTAGACTTCTTCAAAAATTCATATTTATATGATGATAGAAGAATTTATCCAGATAATCTACTAATACTTGAGTTTCCATTATGTTATTTTGGCTATTACTTACATTATTTACTTCATTCAGTTAAGTAGTTTTCAACGTTTTCATGATAAACAACTGCATTTGTCCTGTGATGGAGGAAAAACATTTTATTCCTACTTCCTTAGAATTTATTCTCCAAGTAAACAGCCACAAACTAGTTGTTCCACATTCTATTGTTCATGTGATGCGACTTTATATTCCCAATAAAATAATAGTACGTTTTTGGCCTGAATTATCTCCTGAAGGAGCTGACATTAGTTTCATTTAACTCCAGGTAATGCAAGTAAATTTAGAGTTTCACTATGGAATAAAAGGAGAGTTTAATCCAGGTTTAAAGTTGAATAAAGTCACACTAGAATGTACAAGAATTGTCCTAAAGTCACTTTATTCTTTAATGTTACATAAGTCACACCCACTATCAAGGCCTTTTAGATTGAAATTATTAATTTAATATTCTATGCATTTGATAAAGATTTTTTCCCAAAAACTTGAAAAAAATGACTTGGGCTATTATTTTAATAGGGTGAAGATACTGTACTTTCTACACTAATGCATTTATCAGACAACTTTGTTTACTTCTTAGATGTAGATTTTAACATTTTAAATAAAATTAACAGACTATAATGTTCTAAAATATATATTTCACTTATTTCCTTTGTTTTTTTTTATTATGATGCACTTTCTGCGATAAATATGATGCTGTACTTTTATTATTAATCCACAAAATATCTCAAATAGTGCAAACGTGTACACATTAAACTGTGCAGTAGTTAGTTGAGCTAATGGAAACTGTCAGAACGTTTTAATTTGTTCACAAGGCTGATTAAAAAACATTAATAAAGTCCAATTAAAATAAGTCCATTAAAATAACTAAAGAAGTTGCTATTTGAGGAGGGAAGTGTGATAGCTGCATGCTAACTCGCTAGCTAAGCCAGCTAACTAATCAGCTAAAAGACGAGCGTGGAAATCAAAGTATTTTTGCAGACATTAAACACTGTAGATGAAAAAGAAAGACTCGATTCTAACCGTAGATGCTATTTTTTAATGGATATTATGTTTTTTTAATCGAGTAGACAAAGGTTTGGCACATGCATGAGCCTTACCAGAATCATCTGTAACATAGGGGGTTGCCATTTTGGTGAAATGTGCTGCTCCGCTCCCCTCAGTCAGTATCCCCCGAAAAAAAAACGTCCCCTCGCACTAAAATAAGTAAAACTACAGCTAGTTTAGCTTTAGCTTTGCAGAATTTGCTGCCCTCGAAGTGAGACTTGTCATGGCAGCATCTACGGACGGCTCTTAGAGTGGAGAGGACAGCTGGTGTCAGACAGCGTGTGTGTTTTCAGCCGGGCGGTGCAAAGCGGCGAAACGAGCGAACCCTTTTTCTTCGGCTTCGGAAATGACGACGTGGATGTTGGGTTGCCAGGTTGGGACGATTAACTGGCTGCTGATTGAAGAGGATTTTCAGTGGTGGAACAATTACTCCGATTCTTTACTCGAGTAAAAGTACAAATATAACATAAATTACAACATAAATGTTGTAATATTAGTTGATTTGAGTGCGATAATTCAGAGAAAGTAATTCCTACATCAGTTTTATTCCGATAGTTTTCCTACATGCTTTATGTATTTTCCCCTTTCTGTCTTAAATGGGTTTTAATTGTCTAATTCTCGTTGTTTTAATGTTTATTTCGTTTATTACTAAACATTTTTCTTAAGAGGTTTCCCTCTTTAAATTTGTCACTTTATTCTCAAAAGAGAATTTTTTTTAAAAAAAAAATTGCATTTAAGGAGACGTTACAGCCGTTACATGCTACGGTTTCCATGGAGACCGTTTTTTATAAAAGTGATTCTATAGTAAGATTAAAGTAGTAAAGATTTAAAAAAAAAAACTAAAACTGAGGATATTTTACAGACAATTATTTGCCAGCAACGATTTATATTGATATAATGATATAAAATTAAAAATATATGGTGATAGAAGAATTTATCCAGATTATCCACTCCTACTTGAGTTTCCATGACGTTAATTATGGATTTTTTTATACAAATAAAATTCATTATTACTAATTTTTTTTTTCATAAGAAGAGATTTTCCTTCTTAAACACTTTAGCAAAAAAATAAAATAAATGTTTTAAAAAAAACATTTATTTTATTATTATTTTTTTACAGCATTGAGAGACGTTACAGCCATTACATGCTACAGTTTCCATGGAAACCGTTTTTAATAAACGTGAGTCTATAGTAAAGATTTTTAAAAAAATTAAAACGGAGGTTATTTTACATAAAATTAGTTACTATTGATTTGCCAGCAAAAATGTATATTGATATAATGATAAACTAATATAAATAAAAATAATAAATAAAATGTATTATTATTACTATTACGTTACAGCCATTTCGCTACAGTTTCCATGGAGACCGTTTTTATAAACGTGAGTCTATAGTAAAGATTAGAAAAGGACTACACTGTGGAAACAATTTTGTTCTGGACATGTTTATGTTTGCTTATTTTTTTAAAGTTAACGCATATTGCACTTAACACCATTTAATTCTTCTGCTGCCCCCTATTTTTAATTTTTCATAGAAATTAATGTAGTTATTTATTTTAAGTTTTCAAGATTCAGGATTCAAAGAGTTTATTGTCATGTGCACAGTGTAGAAACAAGTTTCTCTGCACAATGAAACTCTTATTTGCTGTCCACAGTAATGCTGTATTAATAGGAATAAAAATAATAAATAGGCAGATTATGAACAGATATTTACAAGTAAGTATTGTGTATTAATTATTGTGACGTGCGCTGCTGACCTCTTGGCCAGGTCACCTTTGTAAAAGCAATCTTGATCCTAATGGGTTTATTATCTGGTTAAATAAAGGTTAAATTATATATATATATATATATATATATATATATATATATATATATATATATATATATATATATATATATATATATATATTCAAATAAAAATCATCATAGATATCTAGAGACTCATACAGAATATGCTGATAACCACTATTAACAATTTTACTTGAGGGGCCACAGAAAACGAGGTGCTTGGGTTTGACACACATATGATTTTACGTGCTTACACCGTTTTTTTAAAATGGAGGCTGTTGGACGCCAACCTGGCAACCCGGGAGGAGTGTGGTGGAGGAAACTCTCGGCCACAGCAGCAGACTGGCTGTGACTACCTGGCGTTAAAGACGCTGCTCGTCTCCAGAATCTACTGTGCAGTTTTCCTGCCAGCATCAAGTACGTATTTAATCTATTTTATCTACTAACAGGGCGGACTCACGCCTACGAGAAAAGTGACGCTTTTTAATTGTTTTCCATCAGAGTTAAGAGGTGGTTATAGCCTGACATTACAGCAGGGCTCTGAATAATAAAAGCTAGCTGCTAGCTATAAACGCTGCGTTCAAATGTCCACCCTTTAAAGAAGAAGAAGGCGTAACACTTTTATGCTGCGGTAAGTCATTGTCGTTTCTTATACGCGGCTAATTTTAACGTTAACACCGTATTATTGCGGTTATTGGCGCATATTCTTTCATAGCATGCTAACAAGCTAACATTACCGCCGGATAAAATATGTGAAAAGACTGACCGAGGGGACCACAAGCAGCATTTTAGACAGAACTTCACTAGGTATTTGATCAGAAAGGAGCAGAAAGCGGTGTTTGTGAGTGGACATCAGGGCTAAGTTGGCTGTTTAATGGGTACTATTAGCCCAGGAGCTAAGCTTATTCTTAATTAAATGTGTGTGTTTGCAGAAAGCCAGCAGTAAAAATCCGGAGGCTGTTTTGACTTCTGCAGCAATAAGCCAAATTACACTCTGAATGAGCATATTATGCAAGACGCCAGCTAAGCTGCGGCAAATGATGACAGAGGTCTATATCTGATTAGCCAGCTACAAACTTCATATGACCTGCTTTTAATCAGTGGTGGAGGAAGTACTCTGTTCCTTTTACTTAAGTAGGATACTGTCTTCCAAACATACTCAATTACAAGTAAAAGTCCTGGATTGATACAGAAAAATGCAAAAATAATTATATTATTGTTTTTGATCATAAACTAGGAGGGCATTTGATTGTATTATTTTATTAATGTGGAGCCAATATAAGATTCTTTACTTGGATTAATACTGCTGCATCATACTATTTGGCAGCTGAGTTAATTTAAAAAAAAAGGGAAAGGGTGAGAATTTGATATGATATTGGTAATATAATGTTGAAGTAAAGTATTTGTATGTAAATTAGTCAAATGTCAGTCTGTCAGATAACTAAAGCTGTTATAGATAGATAAATGTGTTGGAGGGGAAGTAGAAAGTAGCATCATACTTTTACATAGAATTAACATATTTTAATATTATGTGATCTATTATCTTTTTAATTGCCATTCTAGTTTTTAAAATTTGCTCTGCACATTATACCAAAGGTGCCAAATATTATGATGCAGCACTTTGACTATTAATGATCGAGCTGCCATATTTTAGTCCCTTCATTGATTAATTTCCAGTCACCACCACGTATTAATTTAGAGTCTTTTCCTTTTTTAAAGAAGAACATTTCCAAAAATCCCCTGATTCCAGCTTTTTCAAATGTGAATATTTTCTGTTTCCTTCCGTCTTCTTTGGCAGTCAAGTGAATATTTTTGGCTCCGGGACAAAACGAGACATTTGTGGACGTCATCTTAGTCTTTTGGGAAGCTGGGAAACATTTTCCTTAAATTTTTTTCCCCCACTGAACAACTAGCAAATTGAGAACTAATCACTAATGAATGTTTCCAATTAGACTTCAGTTGTACCTCCATGAAAAGCGGTCACCCGCAGCTATGTCTGATATTGACTGTTCATTTATTAGTGCATCCACCTTCTTTAAATATGCAAACCTAATCAGTCTAAACCAACATTTCAGTCATCAGTTTTATTTGAGGGCTGACTTTGCACTTCTCACGACTCGCATCACTCAGCCTGAGTCATGTTGGCTCTTGACGACACGAGCACCATCCCTCTTGATAAACACAAGGCATCCTCTTGTGTGTTTGCCGCTGCTGTCGCTTGTGTGTTGTGACGTCTGAAGGCGGCACCCGGGTCCCTGCCGTTTGCCAGGTCCTCGTCGGGAGGGTGTGGATTTGTGCAGCTTTTTTTTTTTTTTCTTTTTAAGTTTCCCTTTCAAGAGAAACGGGTCAGAAACAGAAACCTAAAAGGTTGCCAGCTGGCCCCTGTGACAGCGAGTTCAGGCTGGCGGAGGTGGGCTTTGAAGCGTTTTAAGACCAGAAAGGACCTGATCATGGAGGTCTAGGATATGGCAGCAGCTCGGGTTTGTATTGATTGTTCAGCAGAGAGAAAGCATCGTTTCCATGATGACCTAATTGTTTCAGAGACGTGCAGATGTTGCCGTTTCCTCTACAAAGTGCAAAAATCCCTTTTTAATCCCTCGTGTGAAGGAATTCCAACACAGTCTGGCCTTTTTTTTTGGGTTGTTGAGTATTTTTATGTGTAAAAGACTTGCAGCTTCACGCTTTGACAATAAGGAAAATAAAGATTTCATCCTTCATACAATTAGAGCTGCAACGATTAGTCGATTAATCCATTAGTGGAGAACTTCTACATCATTGATATGAGTCATGACCAAATTCTCTGGTTCCAAGTAATAGATTCAAAAATGAGAAGCTCAAATTCTGCATAACCTTAGAGCTGCATCGAATATTCGATTAATCGATTAGTTGACAACTTTTGAGATTAATCACCAAGTATTTTGATAATCGATTTGAGAAGAAAATGTTCAAATTCTCTGGTTCCAGCTTCTCTTCTCTGATTATTTTCCCGTTTCTTTAGTCTTCTATAATAGTTGTAGACTGTTGGATTGATGAATCTTCAGTTTGCAGCAATTAATCGATTAGTTGACAACTTTTTACATTAATCGCTGATTATTTTGATATTCAATTTGAGTCATTTTCAAGAAGAAAACGTCCAAATTCTCTGGTTCCAGCTTCTCTTTTCTGATTATTTTCTGGTTTCTTTAGTCTCTATAATAGTAAACTGATGATCTTTGTGTTGTGGGCTGTTGGTCTGGAGAAAATAAAACATTTTAGGTTGAATCTTCAGCTTTGGGGAACACTGATCCACATTTTACGAACCAAACAACAATTAATAGTTTGAATAATCAATAGATTAATCAACTATCAGAATACACATCCATGTTGTTGTACTTTTAGTTTTATATATCCATTCCACTTCCAGTTTCTATCAAGATATTAATCTTTTTGATGAAACTGTGTTAAAACAAATGACGCTTTTCTGCGTTAGTGTAAATGAAGAGCATCGTTTACAGTAAAAGAAGAAAATTAAAGGTGGAATACCACATCCGACTAATAAGTCAAACATCTTCCATCTATATAATGATTTCAGATGCAATGTGGACATCATCAAGCAGCCATCTGAGCCAGCAGTTATGTGTTTCTGTAGGAAAAAGTCACCTCAAACGGCCCAGACTGACGAGTCCTTCCCTGGTCGCCCAGCTCTCCTGCAAAGAACCGAGACAAAGGGAAAAACCCTTCGAAGACGTGTTGATCTGTAGCCCTAATCGCCCCCAAAAAACTAAACGGGCTTTCCTGCCAAGGACAATATGAGCTGCAGATTCTCCAGGAACACTCTTCCAGACAGACAATAATTTATTGAAATCTGTTTTTCATTCATATTTTATAGCCGGAGGAAATGGATTTCATGTGATTTGCATTAATATTTTCGCATCGACATTTGGTTTCGTGTGTTTTGGTTTTCGTAAAGCATAACTGCGGCAAAAAAAAGAAAAATCTGATTTATGTTTTACGTTCTAAACATGCGTGAAACAGTTTTTTTGATTCTTATAACACAGACGTTTTTTTTTTCTTCTTTTTTCTCCCCACAGGTTTGGATGAATTTGTTGGAAAACGAAGAGGAAAACCTGAATGGCCGAGGCCTGATCTGAACCCTGCTCTTCCAAAAGCCTTGTTCGCATCTTCTGACAAAAAAAAAACAGAACTCAAAGGCGGAAGCTGCCACACATCTGAGCCCTTATTAGAAAGAAACAGCAGGTTATTACAGCGTTGAGGAAATATACAAAAAAGAATTTGTTGAAAACATCTGTGTGGACTCGTAGCTGCAAACATGGCCAAGAAAAACAGCCAAAAGGGTATGTATCTGTTTATCGCCATTTTAAAGATGTAGGAAATATATAAAGACTGATTTCTGAGAGTGGAATAACATGGCGATACTAACAGTAACCTTGAGGACATTTACAGAGACATTAACCTACTTTTCATGCACAAACAACCTTTACAAGCAGCCAGTTTTCATTTCTGCATTGTTTTTAAATGGCCATGGATTAACTTTGGACTTTACTCTTGACTCCACGCTCAGCTGCAGGCTTTTGTTTCACATTTTTAAATATAAATGTCCTCAGACCATTTGTCAAAAGTGATTTTTCTTTTAAAAACTTCAACTCAGCTGTTTTTCATTTCGCGTCTTGATAACCGAAACCTCTGGGGGGGAGGAGTTACTCGTGCAATAGTTCTTTTTTGGAGGCCTTTATTGGTTATTAGTCATTTAAATCTGTTGCAGATCCCAGACAGTTGAGGCACAGCTGTGATGTTTTTTTTTTTCCCCCTGATCTGTGCTCGCCGGCATTTTCTCAAAAGATTCCAACAGTTTCAGTCCAATCTATATCCTACTTATCAAATAAATGCACCTCATCGCTTTGTCTTTACCTGAAATTCGTCCTCACGAGCACAAATCTGCAAACCCGACAAACTCTTTCCAGGAAATCGCCTGTGATCATGTCTGCCGGTTTTGTTTTGCAAATAAGATTCAAGGCCTGAACAGACAATAGAAGCTTGGTTTTCATTTATTTTTTCTTCTTTTTCTAGATACCTCTGGGGTGGTGTTTGACACTCACTCAAAAATGGTCATGTCCCAGGGAGGAACAGCTGAGAGGATGAAGGAGAAGGTGATAATTTAAACACACACACACACACACACATAAAAAAAGCAGGCTTTTAGTCCGAGGTTTCCATTTTGTGTTTGTGGATTCACTCCTCAGCCTTGACATTCAGTCTGATTAGTTGTGGGGCTCTGTGTTTCCCAGTGAGCTGGTTTTTGGCAACAGTCAACATGAGACAGCATGTTGGCAGAGTTCTAATACTGCTAAAGGACAAATGCAATGTTGTGGGCTAGTTTTGCCTCTTGGGTTATTTCAGCCCAGTTAATTCAGCAGAATCTATAAAAAAAACGAGATGTAAATTGCTCAATATCTTAATATAATCTCATGACCGAGGGCTTTATCCTCTTCAAAGCTTTTGCTCTATACGGGAAACAATTAAAGCAAAAAATGTGAAACCAGAGTTTAATTATCTTGTCATAATGTTTTCATGGGAAGTAATTTGATTTCTAATATTTCGTAAGGTTTCCAGGCTTTTATTGGTGGCTGTAAAGAATTTGTGACCACAAAACTGTAACCCAAAAAACCTCGGTACACAAAAATAATGATCTGTTAAAAATGGTTTTGCAACGTCAGTGCTGCAAAAAATATAAAATGTTCTCTTCAAATCATTTTTGGGGGGATTATTCTAGAGACTTGGGTTGGAAAATCATAAAAATCAAGTTTTTTTTTTTTTATTTTACGCATAAAATGACAGTCACACTTAAAGCTTCATAGGCTTAAATGGGTTAAAACATTTACATGTGCATGTAGAAGTTCCAGTCAGTGTTTTTCAACCCGCTCTCCTCATAGTAAGTGTATATTTTTATCTCTGCTTTTGTTTTTCCAGATCAGTGCCGTCAGGGCAGTCGTCCCCAACAAAAGCAACAATGAGATCGTGCTGGTGCTGCAGCATTTCGAGAACTGCGTCGACAAGGCGGTTCAAGCTTTCTTAGAAGGTAGGACGATCACGTTTGACGTCAAGAACGGACAACGCACACGGAAAAGATTCTCTACGAGTAGTTCCTTTAATTGTCTGCTGTAAATCATGTCGTAATGATAACAACACGTTCCAACCTGTGACAGCAATATAAACGTACAGTAAAATCTGTTTCTGAGTTTAAAGACTGTTTAAGTCAGACCTGTTGTCCTGGCATGCCGCCAGTGTTGCTCATGCCTGACAGTCACCTTGAGGACTATTTTTTTTCTTTCGCATTCAGAGGGCCGGGCATCATTTGCATGCCTGCAGTTTCACAAGTTTAATTTTAGAAAGACGGTTGTACAAGCACGTCAGACGGCTTTTTGTTCCTTTTTTTAGCACGTATCTTTTCAAAAGCCTGGGGCGCGGTTTTCGTCACTACTGTGTTTACCTTCGTCATTTTTCCTTAGGTAGTGCAGTCGAGATCTTGAAGGAGTGGAATGTCACTGGTAAAAAGAAGGTAAGAACAACCCAGCATCTCCATTGCCTTTCAGGATGCAGAATCTGTATGTCCGCCTGTATTTAAATGAAAAATGATGATGTTTAAATAGCTAAAGCTATGATTAAAGGCAGCTTTTAGAGGTCCAGGTCATCGCACTGATTCGGATGCACATAATGAACAAAAGAAAATTCGAACAAAGGCGTTTGACATTGATACGTCCGTGTCCAGCCCAAGAAGAAAAAGAAGCCCAAGCCCCAGCCGGAGGCCTCGGCAGAGCCTGCTCCGCCTGAGGCCGTGTCCCCCGAAGAGGCCAAGGATGAGACCAACGGTTTCCACGCCAACGGATCCGTAATGGACGGAGAGTCGCTGGATTCTCTGAGTGAACAGCTGGACTGTGCTTCCCTGGACGCGTCCGAGCTGGATTCTGAACCTGCTACGTCTGAAACCACAGGTAAAAAAAGCTCTGATAAACAATAAAACAAGGTAGTTCATTTATTTTAATACAGATATAATACAGATATTAGGCTGTTCTTTTAGAGGGTTTAAAAAAAAGGCTCAACCACTTAAGTCCAAGGTCTATTTTCCAGTTTTCCTGTTATAAATGATAATAAATATAGAATATCGCTACAACCACAAAGGTTATTCTACTTAAACCTGGTATTAAAATAAATATACAACATGTGAGGTGACTATAGAAGAGTCAAAATCTATTTATGCTGCTATTACAGAGCAAATATAGTTAGAATATTGCAAAAAAAAATAAAAAATTGCCCCCAAACTGTGGTGAAGTTTGCTCATTATTGGATATAGGCTTGATATTTGGTTTTATCAGCTTTTAATCTGGTACCACAGCAGCCCCCGCATAAATAGTGTAGTATACAGTAATGCCATCATACAACATATAATATATAACTATAATATATAGAAAACAGTATCGTTTCAGTATGAATTGATGAAAAACATTCACCAAAATAAAAAACTCTGTTTTCTGTAGTTTATTATATTCACAATGCTACTACAGCTGAGGTTTAGTGAAGACGTATTTTATATGAAAGTAGTATGAATTTAAAACCTGAAAATATCCACTAAACATCAATTAATAAACTTGTTATCGTTCTGTTTGCTGTAGTAGATCCTATAATATAAATGAACAAATTAATTAACCAGTAGGTCTGTGAAATATGTATTAAATCTGACATAAATGGTCTTAAACAGGCTGAAATTTAACTTCAGTTTAAAGATAAAATGATCCCTGGACTAAAACACATATGGGGCTGTTCTTTGGAAAGCTTACAGCATTTTACATGATAAAAAAAGAGGTCAAATAATGTTTTTTTAGGTCAGATCAGGGTCTTGTCAAAGATCTAGTGGGGTTTTATTAAAGCTTAGTAACGCTGGGCCTCTGCAGAATCACTTATAGGGACAGATTTGTTCTGAAATGGCACAGGAGTGATATAAGAACCCACCAATTTATTTCCATATGCGGGTCTGTGCAGGGGCTCATGCTCCGCTGCACTCGACAGTGCAGTAGCACTACACTTGTGTATAATAATCTCTCATTCTTCTCTCTGGCTGGCGCATCCACTTGACCTCCTGCCTCCCATCATCGTCCGCTTTGCTTAGTGGATGTTTCAGCGTCCGACTCCATGTCAAAACATACGTCTTTATTTCTGTCTCAGTGCTGCACCGCTCTGATATATAAACACAACAGGGTAGTTTGTTTTTTTTGTAGCTGCAGATATGCAGATATTGGTCTGTTCTTTGGAAACGTTACACAGGGTTACCGCAGCGTGTTAAAGTCTTAAAAGCATCGAATTTGGGAATTTGGAACTAATTCCTTAAACGTCTTGAATTTTGATATCTGGATCTTATGATTTGTGCAGTTGTTGTGCATTAGTTTCTGTTGTTAATCACTACAATATAAGATAAAAAATACTTGATTTAAAACTTAAAACAAGACCAAACTGACCCAAATCAGGGGAAAAAACTGAAATAGGCTGAATTATCTATAATGCAAAGTTCAATGATTAATAAGATAAGAGTCAAAAGATCAATTATTTGTCCATAAAACCACAGAAATCACACTGAGATCATTACAGAACATGAAGAATATATTCTGTAAGATGTTTAAAAAGGGCTTTGTTCATATTTTCTATTGTTTTTTTTGGGGGGGGGGTCCCAAAATCCGCTGCTGACACTCTAAAGGAACCAGGTTACGATGGTAATCAGGTCACCTACGCGTGTCCTGTACTAACCTGGGTTATTTTAAATCAGTGCATAAATGCAGCAGATCAGTAACCACATTTCTCTCCGAGCCCCTAACCCTATTTTTGGAAGCATGAATTACATCGGTGCTAGAAGAGGCTGCTTCCTGGCTTTTTTTGGGGGGTTTTGTGTGTGTTTCCCAGCAGCCAGACGCAGTAAGAGAGCTCATCCTGTCACACTGCAAACATGTCTGTATTTAACAAATAGTCAAATATTCAGCGGCTGATTTATTCAGGCTCTGACTTTGTGTTTGTTTCAGTTGATCCTTAAATATAAAGACACGTCATTATCTTTTTATTCAGTTGCTCTGCTGTTTTCAGTTGTCTGCAGTCTTTGTTGTTCTTAAATCCCAGCACCAGTCAAATGTTTGGATTTGTGCAAATCTTTGACTGATATTATGCAGAGAAAACTAATTTTTTTATAATCCCCCTACCTGATTACACACACCAGGTCTCTCATTTACATGGCAGTTAACCTGGAGACTTGTTTGCATGTAAATGCACCGACTCTAACAGGTTTTTTGTGCTGA
The DNA here is from genome assembly GCA_030544235.1 of Lepturacanthus savala. NCBI lineage: Eukaryota > Metazoa > Chordata > Actinopteri > Scombriformes > Trichiuridae > Lepturacanthus > Lepturacanthus savala. The sequence goes on along the minus strand of CM060480.1, from coordinate 5,180,061 downwards.
TTTCTGTCTTCAGGACCCAAAAAAATCCTCATTTTACTTTCATCTTACTCTGATATTTCTTCATAATGAAATGAATAAAGCAGAAAAGGTAAAAAGCCTGAACAATCTATTAATTTTAGATTGAAAACCGACAACAAGGTAATTCAGATTGATTTACATAAAACATTAAAAGCATCAAGATGCAATTTAAATACAGTTGATTAAAAAAAGGTGGTGTCAGAAATAAAAATAAGAGCATGTTAATAAATAAGACGTTTGAAATTAAATCTCTGCATTAGAGTTATGGCATTTAGTTTTAATAGTATGATGCAGGTGAAAAATTGCAATTAAAATCATTCATTGAATGATTCAATGTCAATTTTAGGGACATCTACAATGGATAAAAACAATATGTTTGTCCCTGAGTGTGTTGTTCTTTATCTATTAAACTTCAATTTCATTTCCTCTTTTAAAAGCTTCAAATGTTTTTTTTTTCTTATCTTGGACGAGCAGTGATATTATACATTGACATTCATCAAAAATGTCATGTGCTGCAACTTAAACACTTGGTACCAGATAGTTTAACTCCCTTAAAAACGGATGCACGCACTAGTTTTATATTCTAGGTGGATTAAATATTCATATCATTCATTTCTGGTTATACAATTTGACATTTCGGGTCTAAAAACTGTACAAATGGACTTTGAAATGACATGAAACCAACATTTAGAGACCTGCTGAACGCTTTCGAAACTTTTTGTTTTTGACCCATTTACTGACTCGTGGATTAATCCGTGTTCTTGCAGGTGCAGAAGCAGAAAGTCAAGGTAGCGCTCCGAGCCCCGGCTCCCAGCAGGGAGGCAGGAATCACCAGGGTCCCAGAGGCAACAAGTCCCGACACCGGCCCGGATCAAACTCACATCACCCCGCGTCCACATTAGCAGCCGCCACCGATGAAAGTCTTCAAGGAGGGTCGTCAGGGATCAAAAAGATGGGTTAGACACCTCTTATCTTGTCCTGCGTGTAGTTTCTCATCATTTCTTTACTGATTCTTTAGACTCGTGCTGAAAATTCCTGGTAAACTGATAGAAACTGGGAAGTTAAGATGGGGAATTTTAAGGAATATTTATATTTATCTGACTCTGATACAGCAGATTTAATTTTTCCTGGAGTGGAACTCTTTTTTCTTGATCTCTTAACATTCTTCATGCTTTTTTTTTGTAGAATGAATAAACAAGAAAACTTGTAGAACCACTAAAATGATGGCATGAACATAAATATAGTTATATTTCTTGGAATTGTTTTCAAATTACTTGATTTATTTATTGATGTATAAATTCTTGTATGGTTACAGGGAAAAAAAAGGTCAATAAAATGAAAAACAGCTGACATTTAGCACCTAATTTACCAGCTAGCTGCTGTATAAATACATTTTTACATATCATTACAGATCAAATAGATTTACCCTATAATATTATCAAAAACTACTTGACTTTATATAGTACTTGGACTGTGATTGAGGAGCATACTGACATTAAAACTAATTATTTTAATTTTTAATTTATTTTATTTAAATTTAAGGGCCAACATTAAATTGTATATATTTTGGATTTATTCCTGTTTATTCCCATGGAAAGTTTCCAGCTATTAAAATTCCTGGAATCTTGCAACCCTGGATAGAAAAGGGGATTTAGCATGAATACCATTATACATAGAAAATATATTTACCCCATAATATTATCACAACATACTAGACTTTATTTAGTCTGCGGGTCAAATGTGTGGCTTCAATAGTCCCATTAAATCTGGTGGTTTCATCTCAGATCATGCTACAGTATATTTTCTCCAGCCATAGTTAAGTAAATTTTGGATTAATTCTCATTTATTCCCAATAAATCCCATGGAAAGTTTCCAACTCTGTGCTCTTCTCATGGTTTTCCATCTGCTCCTCAGCTACCAACATCGACCGCTCGGTGAAGGACCTGCAGAGATGCACAGCCTCGCTGACCCGCTACAGGATGGTGGTGAAGGAGGAGATGGACTCCTCCATCAAGAGGATGAAGCAGACGTTTGCTGAGCTCCAGAGCTGGTATGGAAATCTCTTTTTAAATCTGTGGCTACAGGTAAAGTTGCAAAGGGGCGGAAAATTTCTGGTGAATTTCCAGAAACTTTTCAAGGAAGGAAGAGAAATAGCTGAAACTGTAAGGGTCTTAAAATACTTGAGAATTGATGTATAAATTATTGCATGGTTGAGTTTCTATTTAATATTTGGAAGGTAAACATTATTACCATTATAGATAAAATATATTTACCCATAGTATTATCAAATTCCTTAACTTTATACTCCATGGGCTCAAATATGTGGCTTCAATAGTGTAATCGAGGAGGTTGTTTGCATTAAATCTGGCTGTTTTGTCCAATATTATGCAGCAGTGCATTTTCCCCTTCAATTTAGTAATTTTTGGATTTATTCCTGTTTGAATATCCTCAGATTTTGCAACCTTAGTTGTAGCTTTATCTGTTTATTTAGTGCATGTAGAAATTATTGCGGTATATAAAAAAAACACATTTTAGGGAACTGCTGCAAATCAGTGGTAAGCCTTAATGCTGGTTCTCTTACCAGCTATTTTAACACCACATCACTTCCCTTCTGATATTGCAATGCATTCTTTTTTTTTCCCTCAGCCTCATTATAACAAAAATGGACCCAAAAATATCAGCTTCTTTCTTCCTCCTGAGCCCTGCTGTCATTATTAATAATGCTTGTGTGGTGCTGATGTAGATAAAACTGCTAGGATATTTTATTGTAATTTTAAAAAAACAGGCTTTTTTTATCTCCTTTTTCTTATTTGAATCACATTAACTTATTTTTTCTTCATTCAAAAAAGGTTGAGGAGCACATTTAATCGTAGTTCTTGTTGAGAAACGGAACACGAGGTGTAGAAAAGTGTTTGTCCCCAGGGCAGCACTTTATACTCTCTTCATTCTGAAGTTGTGTGGCTCTTCACTGAGAAACAGGGAAGTTCTCTGGTATCAAATTAGGACGAGTTTCCTGACTAGAAAGAGCCCAGAGCGTGAATGAGTCAACGGGTGGTAACGTGCCAGCGATGAAACGAATTGACCGATTGTGAGAAGTGAAACTGGTTTTACCGATAGTTTCCTTCGCGTTAATTTTAAACGTCAGTCTCACACACGTAAATGTAAAGAACTGCAGCAGTAACAAAAGTCTAGGTGGATGTTTTTTGCCGTCACAAAGCTCTGGCTCTCCGGCTTCGCCTCTTTTGTAATATTACATCACATTTATGCTTTTTTAAGGCATCGCTGGACTGATTTACAAAGAAAAGAGGCTCCATATTATTTAAATGTAATAGACGAAGCAGGATTTGTGCTTATTTAAAGTCCCAAAGTCATTTCATGTTCACTTTTTGGCTTACAGGGTTTTGAAGGGTGCTGAATTCAAATCATCTCCATGCCAGGCTCAGAAATGTCCCATAATAATAGAGAAACTACTACAAATATATGATAAATTACTAATATTACAAAATTATTAGCTAAATGAGTAAACTATTTTAGATAAATTACTAAATAAATAGGTGAAATATACACAGTAAATAGTTAAAATACAGATATTTAAGTACACTACTCCAATAAATCGGGGATATTCTTATTTATATGATTCCTTTTGCTATTTGGTCTGAATTTGAATGAAATAAATAAAAGTTCCTGTTGATATTACCAATAATAAATGAGAATAAACACTATTTACATTAGTTTAATCCACTGACTTATTGTGAGTAGTGTAAATAGTTAAAATATTGTAATCTCCTGTAAGAGTTTCACAGTCCTTTAGTTTATGAAATCCATTAATTTTAACCATGTACATTAATTTGAAGCATTTCTTTTAGTATTGATCTTAAATCTGAGCACGACATTGAATTCCCCATGTATGAAAACATATAAAAGCACATAACACTCAGGTTTTTACCTTCTACAGCCAAGAAGGTGAATAGTGATTAGATTTTTACCTGGTTGCGGCAGCCATATTGGATTTATTCATTTTTTTTAGGCATTTTTAAGCCTTCAAAACCCCTAAAAACAACAAAAAACATATATTTTTTTTAAATCCAACTTAGACTATAAGCAAAGGATGCTGAATTGGTCTCTTAAGAAGAATCAGAGCTAGAAAATTGGAACATTTGAACATTGGAACATTTATGCTTTTTTCCCCTTTAAATTCTAAAAGGTGTGTACTCCAAAGACACCAGTATCTATTTTTATTATCTCTGCTGGATGCACCATAGCTGAAGAATCTTTCGACTGTTCTACGCTTTTATTTTACTTAACGTTGCATGTTTACTAGTGTTGTTGTGTTATTTATAGATTCTGCTGTAGGTCAAAGGTCATTTTCCTCACCTTTGTCCCTCTTCATGACGTAGCTTCCGCTTACTGTACACTTACTCTGCAGGAAGAAAAAGAAAAACTCAGCTTCGCCTTTTCTCAATAATCAATTCAGTCTGCGATAAGTCAGCAGGAGGAGACTTTATTGATGCTTCTTACAGGAAATGTGGTAATCGCTGAGGATGCTATAAAAAACTTTCTACTCACTTTATAGTAGCAGGTTGTAAATTAACAGAGCTCACTACCTGAAACAAAGTAATGAATCCTTTTAGATTAACTGAAGTATCATCAGTATGTGTAAAATCTACACATGCTCTGGTTTCCTGTCTTTATTCTGAGCTGAGTGGGAGATGAATTTAGCTCCACACTAGTACCGCTGCTGCAAAAATATTAAAAGACGGCGTGTTCTGTTAAGATTTCCTGCATATAATAATAGGTTGAGTCACTAACAATCATGTTATGTATCTATTTATTTTCTTTTCTTTGCAGAAAAACGGCATTTTACCAGCTGTTATAGTTGCCCTTTGCACAAATATGCCCAAAATGACTTAAAGGCTTTAATGGGTTAGCATTCAGCACCTATAGCTCCTTAGCTTAGACCCTGACAGCACTTAACTATTATAAAAATCTTAATAAACTGATAAAGTGCTCATACTTGCACCAGAATCCTCTCTTATTGTAGAAAATGGACATAAAACCCATGAGGTTGTGTTGCAGCCTTTTAGAAAAACAAAATGAATGTGAATATAAACCAGTGTCAGTGAAACACTTGGTCTCTGTGCTGTGATCAATGAACAGTCATCAGCTCTGCTGCAACAATCTATCTGCTATTATTGGCTTTGTCTGCTGAGAACAAATAGATAATATCAGCGTTGAATAATCCTCAATCAGCTGTGAATACTTCCATATCAACGATCCGGTTGGTCATGCATTGTTAGCCGCATAACTTCTTCTGCTGTTCAACCAGTTTCTACTGTTTCACTGGAGTGATATCATGACTGTAAAAGTCTCTGTATGCTCCAAACTAACTAGGTCGAATCAGGTTTTGTTCAGCTGCGCCTGAAGCCAGAATCAAATAATCACATTACCCACACAATCATTAGAAAAGGAGCAGCTGCTTTTTTATTATTATTATTTATTTAATTTAAAGTCACAAACTCCTCAAAATCAAACTTTGTACCATTAGGATTTGGTTCAATGGGACTATATGTCAAATTCTTTTGGGGTTGTTCATGTTCTATTTATTTGAGAGGCTGTAACTTTGCTTTTGATTAATTTATGTTTGTATTTATTCTATTTAGACTATTTAAAAGCAGTAAAAAGCCGATTATCGTATCACTCTGCATCCCCAGTGTCTCTACAACAATTCTGTCTTTGAAAATCTTATTATTTATAACATATTGTGCTCAAAAACATTGACGGCTGATGGAAAGTAATGGAATAAAACATGAGAAACTCATATTCTCATATATTTTACAGCATTATTCGCCAACTATTTTGATAATCCATTGATTTTCAGTCATTTTTATGATGAAATTGTCCAAATTCTCTGGTTATTAATCTTCTATAATAGTAAACTGATGTGTTGTGGACATTTTAGGTGGAATCTTCAGCTTTGGGAAACACTGATTGTTTTATGAACATACTCGATTTATTATTTAAATAATTGATAGGTTAATAGACTATCAGAGCACATAAAACTAGATATTTTCTGGCCAGACGTCTATGAAGTAGTGAGGATGGTCAAATATAATATTATAATATAAGCAAAGGAGGAGTTGGAGGACTAAGATCTGTTGCATGATCCTTCTTTTAAAGAAAACTGAAGCCTTAAGGGTCATGCTTTTTGTGATTTTTATACTGTTACTGCAATATGAACTTGTCTAAAATGTTCCTGCATGTCAAAAGCCTGCTCTGAATACTCCAGAGCCCCGGAAAATAAAATAAAAGCCAACTATGATCAAAACCCAGCATGAAATAATGAGGGAATATGTATATTTTATCCATCTAGCTGCATGTTTTATTCTAATAATTGACTTTGCATAATATAAACCAAGCTTTTCCTCCAGCTCTTTGTGCTACACCTGTCTCAACATCCCATCATAAAGGCCAGAAATTAAATGATTGTATAATAGCAAGCATGCATTATTCATGTAATAACAGCACTGATATGCTGATTACTGCAGCACAAAACACAGTATGGGAATATTTATCATTAAATAATGAACTAATTGTGTTTTTTATACAGGAATTTCTGCATTGTCATCTAGTTTGCAGCTGCCATTGTTTGTAATCTCATGCGTGGACAGTATTTTGGAGCCAAAGTTAAGTAAAACGACTCCCTTTTCTTTTTTTTCCCTCCAGTTTAATGGACAGAGAAGTCACTCTACTGGGGGAAATGGACAAAGTGAAAGCCGAGGCCAGTAAGTACTGTATTTTTTTTTTTTTAAAGCCTGAACCGAACCCTCTGCTCGTCACATACCACCCGGGAGCCACTAGTATTCTTCACATAATACGACGGTCACCTGACTTGAGGGCTCTGAGAATTTGACCTAGATCACTTCCAGAAAGAAGATTGTTGCAGAACAGCAAGTCCCAGTTTCTACAGAACTGCAGCCGGGCGCCCTCAGGGCGTCGCTCTACCTATAACATACCGCTATGTGTGTTTTTTGTGTGCATGTAACATGACAGAGCAGGACCGCTCGTTTTGTACAAGTAGGCCATTCTCCGCGCTTCTCAGTGCTCGGCGTTGTGTGCTTCCAGGCCTGGAAAAAGTGAACAGTGTCAGGTGTCGGGGGAGACTCAATGCCGTCTTTGTGCAAGGTGTGCAGGGAGTCGAGGGGAGAAGCGAAGGAACTCTAGCGCTTCTTCCCCCCCCCCCAACAATAACCGAAAAAAACCGGCCTCGTCCGCCGCTTCCTTTTGTTAAACGTGTGTTAGCTGAAGAGTTTCCATGAAACCGCTCGCTCACCCTGAAGGAAAATGTCTTTAGCTCTAGGTCAAATGAGGATGTTCATGATATTGTGTAGGACAGTGTGTGATATAATGATCCTTATTCATTCTTGCTGTTGTATGTATTCAGGGTAACTATATAGTCTGGAAAAGTATGGAATTTGAATCAAGTAATTCAAGGTCGTATTCATAAGTCATTTTTTTGAGAAGACTAAACAGTGAACAGCCATTGGAAATGTTTAGAGTCAAAAGCAAGAAATGTGTTGATGAATGACTGATTTACACACTGTCGCCCTATTAAAATAATAGGTGATGCTGCCACATCTGGTAAAATCATCTTAATCCTGATCGGACTCTTCATGCCTCATAGGACAATGGTTTAATTGAAGAGAGCGACTTAGTCTGTTTTATTTTTTTTGCCAAAATCAGGATAAAATGACAATTTCACAAGCTTTAATGATGGCGGCTGCTTCATGAAGCAAAAAGATGATTTAATTCAATAAATATGCAGCCAAATATAAAGAAAGAATGGAAGCTCAATGATCTTCAGTCTGTTAAACATGTGTCATCACTTTATTGAAAATTCGCCTCATCTCAGGTTTTAAAAAGTCGTCAAAACGACTTTAAAACGTTGGAGACGAGTTACGTTCAATAAAAAACAGGCAAAAAAATTTGAAAGTGATGAAAAAGGGACTCGACATTAGTTTAATTTAGGTTTTCACAGTTTAAACCAGGTTTAAAGTTAAATAAAGTCACACTAGAATGTTCAGAAATTGACCTAAAGTCATTTATTCTTTGTTACATCCACTGTCAAGGCCTTTTTTGATTGATAAAGTTTTTTAAATTTTCCCAAATAGAAAAAACTATTTAGGCCATTATTTTAATATCATATTATTGCCCTTAAAAAGTTCCTAAAACTTTCAGGACCTAAAGTTTCAGGGAAAATGCAGCGATATCTTTGAACTGCACATAGTTTCATAAATAACTAAATAATCCTTCTCTGAATATGTGAATATCTGAGTTATGCTGCGGTGTCGTTATCAGTAAACAGATTCTTCTTCTGCTTTCGCTGCCGTTTCCATGGACACTGAACAAGAAAGGCTGCACAGATGCTGTGGAAATTAGACTATTTTTGGTTCCCATTTATAAAAGCTACTACAAAATAAGAAAGAATCAATGATAATCTATTATTTATTCAGCATGTTAAGGGAAAATGGCCAAATACTTGTGCTCTGTCTGAAATCTAAAGTTTAAAAATGGATAATATAGGAAAACTGGGTACTGATATCCAGGGTTTTTACTTATTAATCTGCCAAATATTCAGAGTTGGATGCTGTTTTGTATCTAAAATGCGTATATAAGGCTTTTTATGGACATTAAAAGTTCAGGCCAGTTGGTAAATGATGTAAAACCTTCCTCCACGTTAGCTCATCCATGGTATCTAGAATAAAAGTCGTGAACTTTGACCCTTGGTTGCCTGTTGATGCTGAGTCAGCTGAACTTTGTACTTTAACCTGTCAGCGTTTCCAGAGCAGAGCTGAGGTTTTACAAGGAAACTGAAACTTAAAGTAGTAAGACTCAAATGATTATTTGACTGACAGGAAATAATATTAATAATAATTAAAACGTTGTAATAATCTGTTTTAATAGAATTAATACAGAATATTCTCATTCCAGCTTCTCAGATGTAAGAATTTGCAGTTTTGTCTTTATCACAGTAAACCATAGTTTTTGAACATTTTAGAGACTACAGTTAATTATTAAGGAATGGATTAATTGATAATGAATATAACCAATAAATGACAATCTGCTGATGTGTGAAAAAAAACTTTATTTAACACGGAACTCTGTTAAGATGCATTTTACAGAGACCTGGCTGAAACAGCAGCGTATAATAGGTGTCAAAGTAACATGAAAACACACCAATTTAACATAATACAGTATGTATATGCAAGTATATATATATATATAAATAACTATTTTCAATGTGATGCTTAATTACCTAATGGCTGACGTTTTCATTCTGTCATTTTCTGCCTTTTTATTTGATCTGTGACCAGGTCTGGATCTCTGTCCCCTCATCCTCCACATACACCAGGAATCCACATATTTCCACATATTCTATTTAATTTCCTACTCTTTTTCTGTTCTAAATATATTGTTTTCATCCTGTTCACTTCATCTATTGCAGCCTGGAAGAGGGATCCTCCTGTTTATTGTTCTTTTTCTCGTTAAAGGAAAAAATTGCAAACAAATTGCAACTAAAGCAAACTCAACTGGTTTTGTTTCCTCAACATGTCCTCAGTGATAGAAAGACCAAATGTATCCCATTTATATGCATATTCATTTTTATCTCATGTGAATAAGGTTCAAATTCTAGCCTTTAGGTATCACCATGGAAATTACTGAGTCAATTACTAACATTAAGACAAGGAAAAAAATCGTCTGTTTTTATAAATTCTTTAACGTGGGAAAACACAGCAACAGATCTAAACATTAGTATTTTAAAACCTGGATATTAAGGTCTGAATGGAACATTTAGGCTTCCTATTGGTATAGAGACAAGGAGGAAGAAGGAAATTTAAACTGCTGTAATTAATTAATGCAGAAATGGGGGTTTTTGGGAGTTTGAGTCTGAACAGAAGACAAAAGGAAGGTCAAATAAAAAGTGGATCAAACATAGATGATGCATGTTTGTTTGTTTGTTTTTACAACTGCATGTGATGGTGGTGCAGGGACACTTAGCCAACCCAACCCAGTCTTTATGTTGTTGCCACAACAGCAGCTTTATACTGTGCAGTCGCCTCAATCAACTCACGTATTCTTATAAAGATGTCTTAACGTTTGACCTTATTGCTGTGTGGTGGGGGGGTATTATGAGTATAACACAATATATTTTGGTCTATTTCTAAACTACTGGGATTCTTTGGGGCTTTTTTTTCTTACACTGGGACATGTTGAGGAAACCAGTTCAAAAAACAAGTACAAAAAAGCGCCTAAGGAATTGCATGCAATTTAATGTAAATGGTTGTAAATTACTGTGTTTTCTGCAGAAATTGTACATGAGTGTCAAAGTTTGCAACTTCTAAGTGATAAAAATGGTTTATTTTACATATTTGTGATTTATGATTTTATGTTTTTTGTGATTTTTAGCTCCACTATGTTAATTTTAATATATCAAAATGAATTGTACTGACAGATATGACACCAAGTAAGTCAATGTAAACAGCCTTTAAGATGAAATATAAAGGTAAAATCAAAATTAATCAAAAATGGCACAATTACTGGACTTTTGAGCTATAGAAATAAGTTGACTTGACTGGAGGCGTCTGCATCCTGACCTCTTGTCTATCAGGTCACACCCTGATGGTTTAGTGACCTAATAAATGGTTATAAAACCGGTGTGAGATCAGATTTCGCTGCTTGTGTTTCAGTGGTGATTCTGGACGCCCGACAGAAGAGGGCGGAGGAGCTGAGGCGACTGACGGACCAGTCAGCGTCCATGTCTGAGGAGCAGCTGACTGAGCTGCGTGCAGACATCAAGGTACTTTCACAATAAAATATCAACATCAACAGACTGACATTAACATTACATTAAAACTGCCTTTTTTTTCTTTTCAGCACTTTGTGAGTGAACGTAAATATGACGAAGACCTCGGGAAAGCTGTAAGATTCACATTCGATCTGGAACCTCTGAAGACGAGCATCTCAGGGTTTGGATCAGGTGAAGAACACGCATGAATACATGGGTTACATGAGGGGAAAATTCAAATAATACAGCGAAATAAGGCTAATATGAAAGGAAAAAATTACTTCACACCTGATTAATTCTTCTAAAATGTGTCCCGTGGCCGGAGCTAATTTTCACTACAGACTTTAATGACGTCTTATCTTGAACATCTGGACTATAAATATAATTAAATACATAAGTGAGTTCTGTTTGTTTTGCTGAACTAAAGCAGGGATTCATCTCATGAATGATTTAAAACCAGTTTCCAGGGTAGAAACGTAGCAACGTGCAATGAACTCGTCCTCGTTTTTAAAAGGTGAATTTTCCTGCAGCACTCATCCCCACATTTCTATAACATCTTTCAACTTGTAGCTGGCTAATATGACTCATGGAATTCCAGTGAGATAATTGCAGAAACCAGCAAGTGACAGCACAAAGAAAACTCCAGCTGCAGAAGCGTCAGAACAGACGTCACCGTGACTTTAATCAACATTTCAACAAACTTCCACGTTTCCTTCTCGAGTCATTTTTCCAACATTTGCTCTGCTTCTATGAAATAAAGAAGATAAATTAATGGTTATGGATAAATAAAATGGTCAAAGATGAGATGAAAATAATCCTTAAATCCTGACTATGATGAAATTAACCCACATTTTTCATTGACTTTTAATTTGCCTCCTCCTGTGCTGCAGGTCAGAGCTGCATCTGGTTCAATATGTACATTAGTGTTTAAAATAAGAGAAATGTGTTTAAAAACAGCCAGAATCCTTCTAATAATTAGTATTTTAATGTATTGGGAACACAGCATTTTATATCCTGAGTCAAAATGTGAAGAATGTCAGTTTTTAATTACTTATAAACTGAAAAACCCTCAGGATTTAACATTCCTGTGAATGATTGAAGTAATATTTATTTGTATAACCACAGTTTTCTGTGACTAAAATTAGGGATATAGTGAGAGACTCAGAGGATTTCATACATTTATGTGTAATAAAACTTTTACTTATTTAATAAAAATTCAGACCAAATAGGAAAAGCACTCCTTTATATATATATATCGTATATGTCTAAACAAGAAATGAATAGAGTTGAGTAAATATGACTAAAACTAAACCTAATTGAACTAAAACTGATAGAAAAATAGCCGACAAAATGAGCAGTAGTTGGTGATAAACTAATTGAGGTTCATGGTTTCACCTGTATTAGGTTTCCTGCTTTGATTTACCTGGTTTTGTTGTTTTTTTCAGTCTACCACCCTCGTACCGGCTACTCAAATCGGTCTCGCTGTAGCTCCACGTCGTCTTCCATCGCCAGCCCCAGTTTGATGGAAACTCCTCCTCCTCCTCCTCCTCAGACCCAAAACATCCCCAGTGAACACCGCCCGCCTCCAACCAAACAGGTCGGCTGGAAAAATGCGATTTATCAAAAGGTGTTGACGTTAAAGGGATAGTTCAACGTTTTAGAAAATTCTCCCGTAGTCGTAGCAATAGCTGCTTTATCTTTTATTGTTGATACCAGCTGTTTCCAGACCAGTGGAGCCGTGAACTGTTCAGCTACTGCAGGACTCATGTCCTGAGATTTCAGAAGTTAAATTAGTGATAAACTTTGTCTCCTCCAGACTAAACAGCCCGTTGAAAAAGGTCTTAAAACCCTTTTAAGCTGTAATTCTTTATTTTTTGTTGTTTTCACACGTCTGTTTTTATTTCTTGTAGCTCTTTGAGATAAAGTTCAATACAAATAAAATGTATTATTATTATTAGTTAATGATGCACACGTGCAATAACTCTCTTGAGCCTAGTTTAGTACATAGCTACTGGACCTCCAGGGCTGTGATTGGTCGGTTCAGCCCCTCCAGGGCTGTGATTGGTCGGTTCAGCTGCTCCAGGGCTGTGATTGGTCGGTTCAGCCCCTCCAGGGCTGTGATTGGTCAGTTCAGCTCCTCCAGGGCTGTGATTGGTCAGTTCAGCCCCTCCAGGGCTGTGATCGGTCGGTTCAGCCCCTCCAGGGCTGTGATTGTTCGGTTCGGCTCCTCCAGGGCTGTGATCGGTCGGTTCGGCTCCTCCAGGGCTGTGATTGGACGGTTCAGCCCCTCCAGGGCTGTGATTGGTCGGTTCAGCTCTTCCAGATCTGTGATTGGTCAGTTCAGTCCTTCCAGGGCTGTGATTGGTCAGGGAACAGGTACAGTGAGAGGAAACAGACTTTAGCCATGTAGCATTAGCTCAGCTCCACTGGTCTGGAAACAGCTTGTATCCACAAAAAAAGGTAAAGCTGCTCTAACTATGGGTGAATCTTTTTTAAAAAGTGTTGAACTATCCCTTTTTTTCCTGCATCCTGATTTTATTTAATCGGTTTAATTCTCCTCTCAGATTTTCCAGGGTAACCGGCGTACCTTCCAGGGTCAGGGCTACCACCAGGGCGGCCAGCGGTACAACGGCGGCTCCTACCACGACAGGAACGCCGGCCGCGGGAACCACCGTTACCAGGGCGACGGCGGCTCCAACTCGCGAGGCCCCGCCCCCCAGTCCTCGTCGTCCCACAACCAGGACCGACCCTCTCACAACGGGCTGCCCCAGAGGCCTCCGCGGACGCACTGCCCTTGACATTTGGAATCATTCGTCTGTTTAATCAAACCCGTCTACTAACCCCCCCCCCCCCCCCCCCCATTCACCCCCACCCTCCACCTCCCTATTAACTCCTCTCAATGAAGAATAGAATACAAGTTTACATATTTCCGTCAGTTGAGCTGTAGTGCCACCTCCTCCTCTCCACATCCATCCTTCAAACTTGAAAAGCTCTCGCTCTTCTGTAATCGCTCTTCCTTATTTCTTTTGTTTTTTAATTGTATTTTTTTTTTTTTTGCATCTCTCCCATCCCGGTTAAAGTGACAGCTTCTATCTTTAGCCCCCGTCTGTTTCCGAGCGATCTCGTCGCCACGCTACCGTCGTTTTCTCGCAATCTGCAACGATTTGTGCACTATTGAAGTTGAGCTCTTAGTACTGTTTCTATTTTTTGCTGTGGCTCATGTCAGCTCTCTGATTTGCACCTCAGATCTTTTTTTTTTTTTTTGTAATTATTGTCTCCCAGAAACATTTCAGCGCCTTCACTGTGGAAAACGAGTGGTGAAAGTAGTTCTAGCATTAACAGGAGAGTAGACGACTCGCAATCAACACTACAGACTATCGTTAATCTTTGTACGGTGAAAAGGAAACATATCAAACTGTAATTCAGAGCTTTTCATATATGGCTGCTACAAACAGTAGGGATTGTTAATGCTAGGGTTTAATGTTCCAGGGTGAACCCTCTTTAAAGGAATAGTTTGACATTTAAAGAGGCGGTTAGCTTAGCTTAGCATAAATACCGATCCACCGTTAGAGGTTATCATGCTACATCTTGTTTGTTTAATTCCTACAATCATGTAAGTGAAAATAAATAAATTGTGTCGTTTACAGTGTTATTTGAGGGAAAGCTACTTCTATGGACTTATGTATTTTCACAATTTCCACTTCCTGTTTGAGTTAAACAAACACGATTTAATCGGTAATGGTGGAATCTGTTAGCTATGGCAGGCTAAATGCTAACAGGGTCGTAAAAATGTCAATCTATTCCTTTAAATGTCGACCTCCCCGTGTGTGACGTCCTTCTCGGCTTTGCCGCCCCGTTATTTTATAACAAAGAGAGGGCTCATTACCTTTTTTTTTTTGTAAAATACTATTAAATATGTTTAAAAAAACAAAGGAAACTCAGCCCACGTGCTGTTCCCGGTCGGTTCTTCAACATCCGGACGACGACTTTTCTTCCACACGCGCAGTTTGTGTTTTGTCATATTATTATGCACATGATGAACGGCATATTAATGCTTGCCTTTAGTCACAGAGAGACTTCACGTTTGCCTTTTAGAAACATCTGCATTATGACAGTTTTCTGACAGACGGTACCTGTAGATGAGCACATGTGCAGGATATATTCTGCACATCCAGGCTGTTGTTGGGGTTAAGTCTCTTTGTAAAGTCTGCGAAGATGTGAACAGAAACGCTGGCGAATACCTCATTTTCTGATCCGCGGCCGGTTTTCTTCTCTCCGAGGCTGTTAGTGTAAAAACCGGCTGTTACATTATTGCTGCATCTCCTTCATAACGTGTCGTCTTCCGTCGAGCGGATTATTATTTTTGTTGAGGAAAAAAAAATTATAAATAATAAAAGATTGTGTTTTCTCCCCAGTTTTTTTTTTTAGTTTGCTCGTAGGTTTTCTGCTCAGAGGGAGATTTTTTTTTTTTTTCTTATTTGAGATTAATTAGAATAATTTTGTTAGTGAATATTGTGGAGAAAGAGTGCCGATTTGTAGTCTTTGGTGAAAATGTGCCCTAATGACACAAATCTTTTTGACATTTTGGAGAAATACTGTAAAAATGAGGCTTCCCCAGTTAGCTTAGCTTAGCATAAAGACTGGAAACAAAGGGAAACTGCTAGCCTGTCTCTGAGGGCAGCAAAACCAAGCTCCCCAATTTAAAAAATAGCCTTGAATCAAACCTGTTTAAACACATTAGATCTAATTAATTAGTGAGATTTGTTGCTGCTGCGGTATCCCAGTTATTATGCTAAGCTATCCAGCTGGATGAGTGTATTTATTTCCCAGAATGTCAGACTATTCCTTTAAGTGGTTGCAGAGGACAAAGATCCTCTGATGATGATGATGTTGGGAAGTTGTACCAAAATTTTCCGATTTTCCTGAACCGGATCTCTGCATTTTGATTAGAATCAAGGCGACAGGACGGATGATTCAATCCACTTTTTATTATTTCTATTCCAGCACATTTCTAATGTTAGTTAAAGCTGGATTTGTTCAATTTTGTCTCTCCCACTTTAACCAACCAGTCCTTTTTTATTTTTATTTTTACATTCCAGCCTGTAGGAATATTTAGTCCATCGCCAAAGATATAATTTCGTCCTGTTTAAAATTGCTGCCTCTTTTTTTTTTTTTACCCTCTAAAAGTTTAAAAAATAAAAAATCCAAAGGGGATAAATCCAACACGTCACCTTTTTTCCTCCCCACTCCTCTTTATTTCCTCCCCTCATTCCTTATACACATGTATGTAGCTGTATAATTTTGTGCTCACATGGGGCATTTTGTAAGTGATATTCATATTTAGGGTTTAAACATCTAGTTCCTTCATCCAGTAGACCTTCTCCAGACTACTTTTCTGAGACAACTGTAAACTCAAGTGCCTTTTTCTTGTCTCCCATCGACCCCATCAACATCCCCCCCCCCTCCACCAGAGAATGGACCAAAGACATCGACCGTCCCCCGACACCCGGCCCTCTCTTTCTCCCGCTCACTGAATGGCACACTTTTCATTTACTACGAATAAACAGTTTGCAATACTGACGGCGTCATGGTGGTTTTTGGGCCCTGAAGGAAACTAGTAGCTGAAGATGGTGAGAGGTTTCCCTCTGCATGTCGCCTAATAGTCCAATCCGCTCCACTGGATGACTATAGATAGCTCAAGAGATAAAAATATATTTGCATATTTTGATTTGTATATGGTTTAAAAGGCAGGAGATAACTTCACCTGCTGCTTAAAAAGCTAAATATCAATCCTTGCATTGCAAAAAAAAATTAAATCTAGTAGAATTATCTTGAATTGGCAGATAATATTGCTTATTTCATGTTTTTTTTCCAAAATATGACATAAAAAGTTGGAATTATGAAATTAAAAAAGTCAAGATAAGATAAAAAGTCAAACAAATATATAAAATTGACCAAATTCCAGAAAAAAATAGAAATAAGCTAAATTATCAGCTGATGGAATATGATTTTCAACATAATTCTACTGAATATTGGATTAATTGTACCAAAAACAAGATATTTTGACTTAACTCATTTCAATATTTAATAATTGGGATATATCAGTGTAATCTTATGTCATCTCTCCTGTTTTATAAATTGAAATCAAAACTGTCACCACTGATCTAAATCATTATTTAAGTTTTAGGAAAATACAAAAAAAGCTTTATTGAATGCAGAGAATATTATATTTATTAATCATTTCAGCCAAAAAGGCGTCGACAGTGGACATGATTTATGTAACACTGAAGAATAAAGTGACTTTAGGACATTTATTGAACATTCTAGTGTCAACTTGGATTAAACTCTCCTTTCATTCTATAGTGAAACTCTAAACTTATATTACCTGGAGTTAAATTAAACTAATATCAGCTCCTTTTTCATCACTTTCCCAGTTCTTTGCCTGTTTTTAATTGAACATAACTCATCTCCAACGTCCAGTTTTGACGGCAAATTTACATGAAATGAAATGAACTTAAGATCCTGGAACTTCCTTTATTTCTGCATATAATCAAAGCACTTTATATTAAATTATCATTAAAGTATAACTTGTGAAATTCATACTAAATTACTATAAAACATTATAGACACTCACCAGTAGAAAATTGTTCTGTGCTTGTTCCTAATCCTAAAGAATAAAAATCTTTAATTTAGGCATTTATTATATATTAACTTATTATCCTATAGGTCATAAAAGTCTGATCCTTTCAACTCAGGTTTAAGGTGATTTTACCAGACGTGGCAGCGTCATTCATCAATACATTTCTTATATTTGACTAAAGATTTGCAAATAGATAAATGCAGTAATTGAAGGTGATGCACACAAACAGGCAGCAGAGGGCGCCATTGCACTTAAAATGTTGGTTAAAGCATTGAAGTTCTCATCAATTAGCAGCTAAATGTCCATAAATATGAGAAACTCTCATCACTACTGGTTTATTAAAATGTATAATGAGTTGTGAGCTGGACAAGGAGATTATTATAGGAGTTTAGCCCCAAACCAAGAAGGAGAATATCTAAAAAAAACCCTTTCATTTCACATTTAAACATCTATAAACACAAGGGAATCCACTCTGAAGTGAACGTCCTACGTTTCTGATGCAAAACCTCATCAGGAAGTTCGATCCTAAAGTACCAAGGAATCAGGAGGGGAATTTAAAGTCGGCCGGATGACTACAACCCTCTTCTGTAAGTTATTCTGGATACAAATTTATGAAAATCATGTTTGCAAATACACTGAATCGCTTTAAATTACCACACAAAATGTACAGTAGCTGTAAAATATTATTGGTATCAATGCTATTATTAATATAAATATGTATTACAATAATATTATGGGCACTAATACTAGTGAAATTATTACTTATTTACTAAACTAAGCCAAAAAAATCATATTTTTTGCAGCTTAACTTCATCATCAGTCCTTTAAACCACGTTAAATGTCATAAATTTGGGATTACGCCCCCATTCTGCCGGTAAATGACTTCGTGCCCTTCAGGAAAAGTGAACATGTAAATTCTCCTTTTAGGATGTTTAGCGACGCATGTCAATACAAACGCTGGGAAACCAACTAATGTGAATTTCATTGATTCATTTGAATAGATAATACGGTACAGTATTAAACACCATGCGTCTGATAAGTGCTCATGATACGTTTATTTATTTACATTCACCAAAGTCACACATTTGCATTTTTTTGTTGTTTGCGGTTTTTTTGAAAAAATAAAAAAAAGGGGCTCACACGTCATAAAATACATTGAATTTCCTCCTTTTATGCAAATACTAAATGAAAAATACAAACTTTTGACATAATTAAAACTGAATCGGCAGTGAGAGGAGCTGCAGCGGAGGTGGACTGTCCAGGTTGTAAAAAACCTCCAGAAAACACTGTGGACAATGAAGAAATGATGAAAAGTCCAGTGGGAATGCAGAGCAGCTCACAGCCCCATCACAGAGGAAAACACAGCAGCACCTGTTGAAAGGACAAGAAATAAAAAAGCTGCTTTGGATTCTAAAGTCGTTACCACGAGCCTGCGTCTAATCCGGCATCATTTCGTACTTTTTGGGCTACCTTGACCATCTCCTGCGTCCGACTCGGGGACTTTCCAGTCCTTCTGGCGGCCTTTTTCATACAGTCCCTTCAGCACCTTCCTGACTTCGTCGCTGCCGCCTCCACGGCTCAGCTCCAGGTACTTCCTGTACAGGGCCAGGGCCGTGCGGGCGTCCTCGATGCTGTCGTGGGTTTCCCCCTGGATGTTCAGGTCTGTGAAAACACGAGGAGGAGGAGGAGGAGGAGGAGGAGGAGGAGGAGGAGGAGGAGGAGGTGAAACTACTGCAGCATCAGCATCATTTACAATGCAGATGTCAGGAATAACATGCAATAGCATGGGTCAGGAAGCAGGAAGTAGAATCTTAACTTGTATCTTATATTTATTATACTCTTTATATGTTTATATAACCCATAATTATGTATATAATAGTGTATACAGTAGAGGTAACCATGTGTAATGTATTTATTTCCATTTTTCCAAGGTGAGTACAGGTATTTACTTGTATTTTGTATTATTTATTTTATTTTCTCTATGTTTGTGTGTGTGTTTTTTGTTGGAGCTTTAATTTCCTCAATAATCAATAAATCTAAATTATCCAAATGAAAAGAAAACCAGGGTTCCTACCAGGGTTTACAGACCTAGTTGAAAATTAATGCAATAACAATAAAAATATCATATTTATTGATTTTTAGTGAATATCTTTCAGGTATTAAATGCATTCTACTTTTTGCAGACGCTCCCTAACACATGGAGACTTAGAGACAGTTTTCTTGTTCAGGTTGACAGTAATATTAAAATATATCAGACTGTGATGACGTTACTGTATATTAAACTCTTTATTTTAATTCCTGAAGTAAATTAGAAGTTACTGCACAAGTTTTAAGACCCAGATATCAAAATTCCAGACTTTTTCCAAGTCTTTTTTATTTTCATATTCATAAATTCAACGTTTTAAACGTCTGCACAACCTCAAATGCAACAAACTGCTTGTCCTCAAAATGATAATAATTATTAATAATAGGTATTTTTCACAGCAGCATGCAACACGGCTACTCTATTACATCATATTGATCTCACTGGCTTCAGTTCTGCACATGCTGCCCTTTGGAGTTTTTGTTTTTTTGACATACCAAGAAAGTACCAGGCGAGAAATCGGAGGGAAATCATCCTCTTGCGAGGCAAATGGAACAGGTAGACCGTGTCGATGACTTGATCTTTCAGAACCTTAAAAAAAAAAAACAGCAAAGAAACAGACATTAGTCATGAGTCTTTACAGAGAAATGAGATGTAATGAGATATATTAGAACACTGTCACGCTCTTGCAACAGAGCAGGAAACCCAGGCAAATGAGTTATGATGCATGTGAATGTACACACTTCAATAGTTTTAGACACATTTTTACATTTAATCACTTTAATTCCAATAAATACCTTCATTGGAGCCATATGTTGTTTAATAAACAGTCAATCCACAGAGAAACATACACAGCCTTAAAACAAGCAGTCATGACTTATGTGAAGTTGTGATGTCACAACTATACAGTCACCACCAACAGCCATTTAAAGAGGAGAAGCTGGAGAAAAGAAGTGTAAAACTATGAGATGATCTTTGCTGCTTCAAATCGTGTTAGGGATGTTAAAATTCACAATGAAAGGCAGGAAAGTGTAGAATATGGGACATTTAAATGGTAGAAAAATAATCAGTTAACGACCCAACGACCCAAAAATGAGAGTGATAATAATTTTCATGATTTCAAGTAATAGTTAACAGCTTAGACCAGTGGTTCTTAACCTTGTTGGAGGCACCGAACACCTCTCACACGTTGACTACTGAGCGTGCACTAAATTCCCTGCAGCACTGATTGGCTGAACCCCTGAGATCGACTCATCGAACCACTGACGTCCAGCTTTTCTGCAGTAATGGACTTAAATAAACCAAGTTTCTCTGGTTAATTAACCCCCGTCTGTATATCAGCATGGATGAAGCCTGATGTCTGGGTCTTTTCTAGGACTAGAGCTCTAGAGCTAAGCAGAACCCCATGATCTAGACCTAGTTAGTCAGGAGTTCATCCTACAGCAACATCATCCACATCAGACCATCATCATCTGTCACATGACACATTAAACTAGGACCATTTAGAGAAAAACTGATAAATCAAGGTGTTTTAACTTTTAACTGGTGGTGTATGCATCTATTTATTCATCCCAAATACAAAGTTTGGGGTTGAAAATAATAATAATTTAAAGAAAGTCACCTCTTCTCCTATTCTCTGTACATTTCTTACATACCAGTAGGTTAATGACTCTGAAGTCCTTCTGTAATCCGTGGCCAACGAAGCGGACCCCCGTGTCGATGAGGAACCTCAGCTTCAGGTAGGTGGACTTCAGAGTGGTCAGATGTTTGGAGGAAATCTTTGCGTCCAGGTCCCCTGGTTTGATGCCGGAATACTGAGTCAGGTAGTCCACCACCTGTTGAGTTAGAGCCAGTGTTAGTGGTGGAAACGTGAGCAGCAGCAATACAAGATTAAAGGACATTGAAAGTGCATTTGAGGGAGAATCTTCCACAGGATGATGACAGGAAGTTAAATATTCATATGGAATATCATGAAGAAATGATGAATCAGTTCTTTAAATAAGAAAAAACAAGCGTAGCATCAAAACTTGAACTCTAGATGCTTCTGATGAAGAAATGTTCCAAGGAATCCGATCATTTCTTCTTCTTTTCACTCATCTGCTGCATTATGAGCTCTAACAAAAGGAAACGCTGCCTAATGACAATGGAGGCAACATGATAGAGGCAGGAATGAGGGAAAGAAGTGTCATCTAATATATGTTGATATCAAAAGAATGAACTTTTTTAACCATGTTAAGCCATCCTGGAATTTAATTCAATTTAATCTGACCTTATTTATGGGATAAAATACTGACATTTACTCACCAGTTTCACTTTCTGAATCCTACATTTTCAGTTTTCCTGCTATAAATGTTAATAAATATAGAATATCTCTACAACCACAAAGGTAAACCTGGTATAAAAATAAATCTACAACATGTGAGGTGATTATTTCTATAGAATCTATTTATGTTGCTGTTATAGAGCAAATATAGTTAGAATATTGTTTTTTACTACAGATAAAAAACTTTATTTAAAACTTAAGACTTAAGACCAAACTGACCCAAATCAGGAAAAAACAAACTAAAGCTAAATTATCTTCAATGCAAAGTTCAATGAATAATAAGATAAGAGGTCAAAGGTCAATTATTTGTCCATAAAATCATATAAATCCCACTGGGGATCATTATAGAACATGCAGAATATATTCTGTAAGATATTTATTATAAAGGAGACAATTAAAACAGCTCAAATCTACATTAAATATCTAAATAGTCTCTATTACTGATATTATATTAAACTATTTCCTTATTATATTGATGTTGTAGATATTGATGATATATATTGATGCTACAGTAACATAATGTTTTACTCTATTTATTGTTGGAGCTGATGTTTTCTACTGGGATAAATGAATAAAACTCAACGCTGTAAACGGATCTAACCTGATGACGTCATCACCGAGGGTTCGGACGTTTCACCCCAGAAATAAGGTCCAGTTTTATAAAACACAGCACTGACCCTTTACCTGCGCAGCCCCTCACCTGTTCCTGGGTGGAGATGTAGTCATCGATGAAGGGGACGCCCTCGTTGGGACCCTGACCCCTCACACAGGTGATCCGGGCCACAGACATCTGACTGGGCTTGATGGTCGACTTGGTGCCGTCGCTGCGTAGTTCTGCCTCTTCCTGCGCACACACACACACACACACACACACACAAATACACACACACACACACACACACATTTAGAAAAGAATCCTCTAAAAGGCACATTTAGCTCATTAAAGTTATCATTTGGATCATTTTATCATCATTTATTAAAGCAAGAAGCACATTATACACAACTAGGCATCCATAGTATCATATATTACCATTGTTGGTATTAATTATATTTTATTTTCTAATTACTTTATATTTATTAGGCAAATTGCAATATAATTACAGCATTTTAATCAGCTTCTTCAACATCTAATAGAGCTACAGCAGTGGTGAAACATGTAGAATTACTTTAGTTTATATGCTGTCAATTCTATTGTGTTTAATTAATAATGAATTAGCTGCAAGGCTTTAATCTCATGTTGTAGGGAGTAATATCCCATTTTTTATTAAAGAAATAAAAAATAAATCTGTTTTTCCTGACGGTTATAGTTGTATTTAAGCTCTGATTCACGTCCTGACTCAAATGTTCTAGTTGCACATTAGGAAATGTAAGAGAAAAGCTTTGTAATGCTATTTTTGAGTCATGCTTGCTGCACAGAAGACTCAGATTAAAAGTCAAATAATGTAAAATGTGCTGAATAATGGCATAAATTCACGTTTCATACAGAGAACAGAATCCAAGGTATTAATATCAGTGTTAAAGCTGGAAAACATTAAATTAAATTAAATGAATATGGTCTGGTTTATTAAACATGTTGGTGGTCACCACCCTATATGTGCTACAGGTTATTTCTCTATTTATTTGCAGCTGCAGAACTAAATATTATTATTATATAATTTATGTGTAACTGTAGTTTTATCTTGTGTATATGTGTATCTGACCCTGGAGTTGCTGCACATGTTAAATCCAGTAAAAAGAAGCTTAAATCCATACAAATAATCGTTATTTGCTTCCTCTAATGCAGACGTTTGATCCCCTCTCACCTGGTTGAGTGTAACAAACTCGGCGTCCAGCCCCACCAGGTCTCCGGCCTGCGGCATCTCGCTGACCATGAGGGGGATGAAGGTGGCGTGACTCTTCCTCTGTTTCCGAGCCAGCGACGCCTCAGTCAGCAGCACGCTGGCGTCGATGGGATTTTTAACTGGGACGAAAACGGAAAAGTGAAGTTTGAATGCTGTAGAAACGGACTGAGGAATTCCAGAATCAATTATTTCTGCAAAGGAAAAAGAACTGACTGCGGAGGTCGTATTTAGTGTGATAGTTCCTCTTGGCGTAATACAGGATGGCCGGAACCTTCCAGCTCACGTCAAACTGAGCAGCTTCCGCCTTTAAAAAGCCAAAGATAACGTTACTTTTACAGAAAAAGGTGATATCTCATTGGAATTCATTAAATAAGACGTCAAATTCTTACCTTGTCAATTGGCTCAATTAGGAAATCATTGAAAAGGTACCACTGCTGGTGAGTGACGCCCTGAAACATTGAATATAAGCAGGATTTTGTGATTTGAATGGATTTATTAATGCCTTCCCAGGCTTTTCAAAATAAGACGAAGGGTAAAAACAGCCCTGATGCTGCAGTGGAGGCTTTTTCAATAGAGCTGCACCAATTAGTCGATTAACTATTACATCAATCACCAACTATTTTGATAATTTGATTCGATTAGAGTCATTTTTAATAAGAAAATGTCCAAATTCTCTGGTTCCAGCTTCTCAAATCCGATAATTTTTTTAGTCTTCTATAATCATCTTGGGCAAAAAATAATTTTAGGTTGAATCTTCACACTTGGAAGTGATCAGTGATCGACACCATTTATTGAACTAATCAATTAATTGATCCATCGTTTCAACAAATGATAGATTAATTAACAGTATAGTAATAATTTACAGCTCTACTTTTCAAAATAAGCCTTTCTGCTGCAGCGGGGGTTTTTCAAAATAAGAGCACAGCTGTAGAGCGCATTAACCAGAAAATACATATATATATATTTAATTTTAGCTGTTATAAAATGATATAATTAACTACATCTGTTCTAATCTACTACCTGTGATGTAATATTAACCAGAGACAGCAACAAAAATTAAACTAATACAATTTGCATAGATGTTTTTATAACAATAATATTTATCTATATTCTTACTGCAATAATACAACATTATATCCTGATCTAAGCTTCACTGACCTCTTTCCTCTGATGATATGTCTCTCCAACTTTGATGTGTGCGATCAGGTTTCCTCCTGTTCGAGCGTCGAGGACGTGCGGCACCGTGACGACCAGGTCATAGACAGAAGCCCCCGCCGCCTCTTCTTCAGGACTCAACTACACACCAAGCATCAACACACAAATTAAAAACTGCTGATTAAAGTGGAATTAAAATTTATAAAATTCATAAAATTAAAACTAAAAAATAATTTAAAAAATTAAATAAATCAAATTAAAAATAAAATATAAATTAATAAAATAGAAAATAAAAAAGTAAATTAATAAAATAAAAAATAAATTAATAAAATAAAAAATAAATTAATAAAATAAAAAATTAAAAAGTAAATTAATAAAATAAAAAATAAAAATAAATTAATAAAAAAATAAAATTAACAATAAAAAAATTTAAATTAATCAAATTAAAAATAAAAAATAGAAATTAAAAAGAAATATAATTTTAAAACAGTTTATAAAAGAGGGATTTGAAATTAAGAATAGGAAAATAAAACTGTATTAAAATTAATAAAATTAAAAATTAAAAAATTAAAATTACTAACATTTAAAATAAAAAAAAATTATTAATAAAATTTAAAATAAAAAATAATACAAATTAATAAAATTAAAAAATCTAAATTAAATCTAAATTCTAAAACAGTTTATAAGGGGATTTGAAATTAAAAATAAGTATTAAAATTATTATATAAATACATTATTATATACAAATCTAAAAAATTTAAATAAAAATTAAAAAAAATAATAATAATAATATAATTAAAAAATAATAACTTTTAAACAGTTGATTAAATGGGGGAAAAAAAATCTAAAATGTTATTGAAAAGTGGAATATAGTTAAGAAATGACATCATAGGCAGCAGCAAACTTAAAGCACTTAAAATCAGGGAGACGTGCAGCAGACCTGCAGTTCTCTGGGAGTTTGATCCAAATATGAGGAACATAGAAACTCCATCAGACCCTAGTATGCTGCATTAGTTGAATGTAAACCTTCACCATGCTAATTTAAATAATACCAATCTGTTCCTTTCTGCCCTCACCTCCTCTCCTTCAGGCCAGCTGCAGATCTCCAGTCCCTGACTTTTGCTGATGGACATTTTCATGCTGAGAGGGATCCACACGTGTCTCAGATCCTCCACCCGGGTGTCAAAGGTGAAGCCCTCCATGCTGCAGGACTCCTCTCCACTACACAAACAGGTGCAATCATCACACACTGACTCAGCTGATCACTAATCAATCGTGTTAAAAGGAGAGATCTTACTCCAAGCACCACTCAGTGGGCATGGGCGGAGGCGGCTCTTTAGGTTTCTGAGGTTCCATCGCCTCTTTCTGCTTGGCTTTATTGAAGGCGTACTGAGGAAACAAATCAAAAATTAGAAAATCTAAATAATTAATACATCTTTAAATGATCAGTGATTTTTACCTCTGCCTGAACTTTCCAGAATTCCGCTTCTTTAGCGCTGTTCACCTCACAGTTGATGACCAGAACATCTGGTAGACATCGAATGTTTCGTGTCTGCACCTACAGCAGCGAATAAAAAAACTAACCAACTAGGAAAACATTTTTTTTTTAATTATAAGCAGCTGATATGTCTGAATGGCAGCTGGAACTCACTGTGGGCTGATACTTCTCACAGTTCTCACACCAAGCCTGAGTGCTCTGCTCCAGACAGATGCTCTTCTTCAGGATCTCTGCAAAGTCGTATTCCTTCGCTGTTTTTTCTGCAGTGACATGGACACAAATGAATTCATTAAAAATCCTACAAAGTGAATTCCTGGATGATTTCCCCCCATTCTGCGTCTCATAGTTGAAGTGTACATTTAATGAAAATCCCAGGCCTCTGTAATATCCATGCATGGTGTGAAATGGCAGCCTGAGCTCACCCTGAGTGTTTTGTTCAGGATAGTGCATGGTGAAGAGCAGCGTGAGGGAGGAGCGAACCGTCTCTTTACCACAGCGACACAAGCTGCTGTTCTCTACTTCACATCCAAACAGCTTCCCGATGGCCGATTCACCAGAGGAGCCCAGAGAGCTGTGGGAAAATAGATGCAGCATCGGCACAAACAGTAGAGCGTTATTTAGATTTATTATAGAACTTATGACTGCAGAAGCCTTTGTGCATAAAAACTGTGTAAATAAGGTTTCCTGCTGCAGAGGAGGGTTTTCAAAATAAGACAAAGGGATAAAACAGCCTTACTACTTCAGCCTAGCCCTTTCAAAATAAGATGCATGGATAAAACAGCCTTCCTACTTCAGCCTGGCCCTTTCAAAATAGGATGCATGGATAAAACAGCCTTCCTACTTCAGCCTAGCCTTTTCAAAATAAGATGCATGGATAAAACAGCCTTCCTACTTCAGCCTGGCCCTTTCAAAATAGGATGCATGGATAAAACAGCCTTCCTACTTCAGCCTAGCCCTTTCAAAATAAGATGCATGGATAAAACAGCCTTCCTACTTCAGCCTGGCCCTTTCAAAATAGGATGCATGGATAAAACAGCCTTCCTACTTCAGCCTAGCCCTTTCAAAATAAGATGCATGGATAAAACAGCCTTCCTACTTCAGCCTGGCCCTTTCAAAATAGGATGCATGGATAAAACAGCCTTCCTACTTCAGCCTAGCCCTTTCAAAATAAGATGCATGGATAAAACAGCCTTCCTACTTCAGCCTGGCCCTTTCAAAATAAGATGCATGGATAAAACAGCCTTCCTACTTCAGCCTAGCCCTTTCAAAATAAGATGCATGGATAAAACAGCCTTCCTACTTCAGCCTAGCCCTTTCAAAATAAGATGCATGGATAAAACAGCCTTCCTACTTCAGCCTGGCCCTTTCAAAATAAGATGCATGGATAAAACAGCCTTCCTACTTCAGCCTGGCCCTTTCAAAATAAGATGCATGGATAAAACAGCCTTCCTACTTCAGCCTAGCCCTTTCAAAATAAGATGCATGGATAAAACAGCCTTACTACTTCAGCCTAGCCCTTTCAAAATAAGATGCATGGATAAAACAGCCTTCCTACTTCAGCCTGGCCCTTTCAAAATAAGATGCATGGATAAAACAGCCTTCCTACTTCAGCCTGGCCCTTTCAAAATAAGATGCGTGGATAAAACAGCCTTCCTACTTCAGCCTGGCCCTTTCAAAATAAGATGCATGGATAAAACAGCCTTACTACTTCAGCCTAGCCCTTTCAAAATAAGATGCATGGATAAAACAGCCTTCCTACTTCAGCCTGGCCCTTTCAAAATAAGATGCATGGATAAAACAGCCTTCCTACTTCAGCCTGGCCCTTTCAAAATAAGATGCATGGATAAAACAGCCTTCCTACTTCAGCCTAGCCCTTTCAAAATAAGATGCATGGATAAAACAGCCTTCCTACTTCAGCCTGGCCCTTTCAAAATAGGATGCATGGATAAAACAGCCTTCCTACTTCAGCCTGGCCCTTTCAAAATAAGATGCATGGATAAAACAGCCTTCCTACTTCAGCCTGGCCCTTTCAAAATAAGATGCATGGATAAAACAGCCTTCCTACTTCAGCCTAGCCCTTTCAAAATAAGATGCATGGATAAAACAGCCTTACTACTTCAGCCTAGCCCTTTCAAAATAAGATGCATGGATAAAACAGCCTTCCTACTTCAGCCTGGCCCTTTCAAAATAAGATGTATGGATAAAACAGCCTTCCTACTTCAGCCTAGCCCTTTGAAAATAAGATGCATGGATAAAACAGCCTTCCTACTTCAGCCTGGCCCTTTCAAAATAAGATGCATGGATAAAACAGCCTTCCTACTTCAGCCTGGCCCTTTCAAAATAAGATGCATGGATAAAACAGCCTTCCTACTTCAGCCTAGCCCTTTCAAAATAAGATGCATAGATAAAACAGCCTTCCTACTTCAGCCTGGCCCTTTCAAAATAAGATGCATGGATAAAACAGCATGCCTGCTGCAGCCCAGGCTTTTCAAAATATAAACAGGGTGCACAGAAAACAATCCTTATAAGTTTATTCTTCCTCTGTTTTTCCATCTAGCACCACCATCAAAAATACACTAACATCAATATTCAATGAGTTAATCGACTTTCAGAATATTCGTAGTATTTACAGCTCTACTTTTCAAAATAAGACAGATGGATAAAACAGCCTTCCTGCTGCAGCGGAGGATTTTCAAAATAAGAGACAGCTGAACCCTCCATCCACCAGCTGTAGAGAGCATATTAACCAGAGTATATATTATATATATATATATTATCTATTATAAAATTACCATTAATTAACTACATCTGTTATACCCTTTGCAAACAAGTGCAAAAGAGTGAGAATAGACAAAAGGTTTATTAAAATATATAGATAAATAACAGATTTGTTAGCGTCTGAGCTGAACTGAAACAGTAAAAACCCCAGATCCACCTATGTGACCTCTGACCTGCTGCTGGCTCCTCTGTAGGCCTGAGGTCCCTCCTGCTCCTGCGTCTCCTGGTGGAGCTGAGTGAGGATGAAACGGTTCCAGCTCTGGATCAAACGGCCGAGTCTCGCCTTCCCCGTCTGCTCGTCCGAGTCGGCGAGGATCAGCCCCAGCGCCGACGCTTCAGGGATGGTGCGGAACGCTCGGAGGAAGTTACTGGCCTTGAGGAGAAGAGGAGGAGGAGGAGATTTTTACTGTTCTCCATTAACAACCTCCTGTTTGTTCTTTAGAGAAGTGGTTCTCAACCTTTTCACGTCATGGACCCTGTGAATGGCTAAAATCATGGAGGATAAATACCTGCATTTAATTGCATGCATTCACTTCTAAATGCATTAATTTATGTATTCACCCCCCTTTTATTCCCCTAAATGCATTTATCTCTATGCATTTATTTTCTTTTAGTTCTCCCAGTTTCAGTCCTGCATATAAATTCTCCTATATTCTGTCTTTGTGTACTTATGGAAGGAATTATATTGAAAATAAAGGATTCTGGGGACCCCCTCAAGGACCTCTGGGGGTCCTGGGACCCCAGTTTGAGACCCTCTGGTCTAGAGAATCAGTTCCTACCTGACACGGATCTCCTCGAGACAAATCCAGCATGTGGAAGAGGAAGCCGAGCTCACAGGCCAAGCAAAACTCCTTCTGGCACAGATGATTCTGCACTAGACATCGAATCGGCTCCAGGAAATACAACACCTACAGTTTCAGCACAGAAACGACAGAACAGAATGAATCTGCATGCGTAAAAAGACTTTTAACGACTGTAACACACTCAAATCCGCATAGTTTCTTTACCTGGATCATACAGTTACAATAAGCATTGGGGATGTGAGGCTCCAGACCAGCAAACAACGTTCTGTTGTAATGTTTGAAGTCAAAGTCCTCCAGTCCCAGTTTAGAGTATTTAATAGTGACCTGATCAAGAAAAATTATGTTATCAACTGGGAAAAATATCAATCACTCATCCTTTTATATGAAAACCAGGAGAAACATGAAAGTCCAACCTTTCTGTACTTTTTTGGCACCATGTACAGATGCGGCTCTTCATCACGTCCGATCGGTGATTCTGGAACCTGGTTGTAATTATCGTAATCCAGCTCCACGTCTTTAATTTTATAAGGAACCTGAAATCAACATATTAATTCAGATATTCAGACATTCAGACCAATTATACATGTATAGAAACACATTTAAAATATTTATTTATTAATATAATTTACAAAACAGGAGAGATGCCATAAGAAAAAAGTGAATTTTTTGTACAATTAGTCCAATATTGAGTAGAATTATCTGGAAATATCTTATTCCATTGGCTGATAAATTTGCTTATTTTAAGCTTTTTTTCTTGATTTTGGTCAATTTACATGTTTTTTCTTAAAATAACATTAATTAATTGACTTTTTATGTCATATTTTGGATGTTTTACCTCATAATAGTGCAAAATTATCTGCCAATTCAAGATAATTATACTCAGTATTGAACTAATTGTATTAAATAGATTAAATATTATAGATTTTGCACTGAACTTACAAATCAAATCCATTATTTAATTTTTATTTTATCCATTGATCAAATCCATTAGAGATTCAGAACATTTACCTACTGAATAATACTTAGTTTTTTATGTTTTATGTTAATAATTTATCCCTTGAGCATTAAAGATTCTCACTTTTTGTCTCACTTTGTACAGTTATCATCTAGTGGACCAGAATAGACCAGAATAGACCCTTAAGTGGGCCGGTTCTGGCCCCCAGGCCGTATGTTTGACACCACCGATATATCTGGATAGTTGATATGATGACATTACACAAATGATTTAATACTAAGGCTATTCAGCTTGAAGAAATCTGCTAGATAAGGTAAAAGGCTTCAGATCTACTCTTCATGTTTGTTTGTTTGTTTGTTTGTTTGTTTGTTTGTTACGTGCCTGGTTCCGAGGGCGAGTCCGAGGATTCGCTGCGTAACCGATGAACCCGACGGTCTTCATCGTACGAAGGATTTCTGGATCCACAGGAGGAGCCCGTCTGTAGGAAACACATTCATTAAAAACCGCAAATCAACCCCATTTATGTCAACGAGAGAACATGAAGTATCACAAACACCACAAAACAACACGACGTGACAAGGGAAGTTGAATCAGCACTTCTATACGTTGATGACTTTCAATAAACGCAGCTGCTGTTGTTGCTGCTGCGCTGAAATTGTTTAAGCTGATAAACCGGCAACCACAAAACAAACTGATTAAATTACTAGAAACGTGTCCGTTGTTGTTCCATATTTTTATTGTAAAACGATTCACGAATAACACGCCGACTTCCAGTTAGAGGACCACACCTGCAGAAAAGAGAAATGAAGCAGTTCCACACTATAGCGGCATATTGCTGCTGTGAAGGGTGAGGTCATACACGTCCATTCTTCTAGATAAATATTTTTGTTATTGTCAGTAAAGCCTAGAAAAACAACTGCAGTAACAATGTGGTCATCTGTTCTTCACTTCCTCTCCTGCTGCAGCTCACTGGGTTTTACTGTAGACAGACAAATTAAAACTATTACTAACTACTGATCTATTCATCTGCTGGTTTATTTTATTGATTAATCGATTAAACAGTCACACACATCATTTGACACCATTGAGATTAGAGCATCTCATTAAGCTCCTATTTCTCAGATCATTTCCAATTTGTTCACGTTAACATTTCTTAAACATGGAGTTCCACAAGGCTCCGTTCTCAGACCACTACTTTTCACTGTTTATATGCTGCCTTTAAGTCAAATTATTAGGAAACACTATTAATTTCCACTGTTACATTAATAAAATACAACTGAATCCGTGTGTGTGTGTGTGTTTCTATTACTTTACCTGCATAATGTCACTTTTATATTAAGTAAGTATTATTTTAATAGTTCATCCGAAATAGGCATTTATTTAATTTAGTATCATTTATTTCATATTATTTAATTTCAAATTTTATATATTGAGGTGATTCAATAAATAAATAAATATATTTAAAAAATAATATATATACATAATAAATATGGACATTTTGAGTTATATTTACTGATGTGCTGAGTCATTATTTATTCTTAATTAGATTCAGATTCTTTCTTTTATAAAACATCTTGAAGCACAAATCTTTAAAATGGTCTAATTTCCGTGAGTTTCAGGGTCTGTGATGTGAAGAACCACTGACCTACAGCAGGTGTGTGGTTGTTACCTGGGGCTGGGCGTGGCCAGCGCCGCGGACCAGTCCGACAGCAGCGGCTCGGTGCTGGTCAGCGGCATCGGGATGAGGGACAGCGGCAGCAGGTCGTGGTTCCAGTCCAGCTGAGGCAGGGAGTCCACCAGGCAGGGCAGGGCGAACTCCGTCTCCCGGGAATAGTCGTTGAAGGAAACCTCGGGCGCGTCGGACCACAGGTGGACGCAGCCCCCGGAGTCGCCGAACGCCAGGGCTTGTTTACTGGACGACACGTCGAAGCTCATGAGCAGCTGACCCACCGTGTTGACGTGGAACAGGTCGGCCATGTTGGCCAGACCGGTCGGCTCACAGAACTGGCACTGACCTGCAGAGGGACGGGAATAATTTCCATGGGAAGTTAGGCTGGGGAACGTTGGATTCATTGTTCCCTGGAGTGGAAATTTGTTCGCACTTTCCACAATATTCACACATATACAAAGAAGATGGTGAATGTTGGAGCTTGAAGAAGACTCTCATTCCAATTCACACCTTGAAGGGTGACCTATGTGACCCTTTGTTATGGGATGAGGTCTACAGCTCCACCATATCACTCCTGGTTTCCATCATCAGGCTAGAACTGAAGATGTTCAGTTGAAAGGTGAAACATCTTCAAGCTCCAAGAAAAAGTCATTGCTTACAACTTAACTGCTTGACTACAATGACCTGGATGAGTGAGAATCTACACAGACAATTGCTGTATACATTTTGGGTGGTTACAGAAAGGTCAATGAAATGAAAGTTTCAAAAGTTTGAGGTCACCAGATTGTGTTTTCCATGAAAAGTCACACTTTTATTTACCACCATGAGCAGTAAAATGAATAGAAAATATAGTCAAGACATTGACAAGGTTAAAAATAATGATCTGTGTTTAAATTTGTTCCATCAAACTTTGCTTTCATCAAAGGAAGGTCAGTTTTCTAGTTCTCAGCTGTGCTAACATGATAGCATCAAGGGTTTTCTAGCAAACGCATTAAAACCATTAGAACATGAAATGGGCCTCTATACACCTGTGTAGATATTGCACCAATAACTAGATATTTGCAGCTATAATAGTCATTTACCACATTAGTGATGTATAGAGTGGATTTCTGATTAGTTTAAAGTTATCTTCATTAAAAAAACAGCGATTTTCTCTCAGAAATAAGGAGATTTCTAATTGACCCTAAACCAAAAACATGCACCTTATTCCATATCATACAGCTCATTCCACCTTCTTCTTCTTACTTACTTGTAAATATCTGTACATAATCTTCCTACCTATAGTTTATATTCAATGCTACTTTTGTGTTATTTTATTAGAACTTTAATTTGAATTTCTAGGTGAAAGGTCTCAATGTGTGACTTCCTGCAGTTGTTTTTTTTCTATCATTCAATTTCATCATGATTTATTTTTACACTCATGTTCAAAAATTTGGGGTCATTTGAAATTTTCTTCTTCTTTTAAGAATGGAAATAACGTTAAACTAATCATAAATACACTCTATGCATTGCTAATGTGGTAAATGACTATTCTAGTTGCAAATGTCTGTTTTTGGTGCATCAATATCTACATATGTGTATAGAGGCCCATTTCCAGCAACTATCAGTCTAATGGAACATCAGAAGGTTAATGGATGATTAGAAAACCCTTGATGCTAACATGTTAGCACAGCTGGAAACAGTTTAGCTGCTTAGAGAAGATAGAAAACTGACCTTCCTTTGAAGAAAGGAAAGTTTAAAAATATTATCTCAAATCCAAATCATTATTTCTAACGTTCTATTCATTTTACAACTGATGGTGGTAAATAAAAGGAAATAAAAGGATTTCGCATGAAAACCGTCCCCTCTTTCCCGGCTGGTACCCGTCTGCGAGATGATCAGCAGGCGTGACGTGTAGGTGGGAATGAATCGCAGGAAGAGGGGGTCGACGTGGACTTGGAGCGGCGTCACGGCCCTCATCATGCGCAGGTCGTACACCATGAGGAAGCGGTCGCACGCCAGCCCGTTAATCCCTCGGCTGGAGAAGCCGCACGCCGCCAGGAGATTCCCGTGGACGTCGAAGTCCGAGAGGCTGCCGGAGAACGCGTCAAACTCGTGTTCTGTCTTGAAGGTACGCAAGTCCCTAAGGGTCACCTGGTGATAAGAGATGAGAGGTGAATAGAATTCACCTAATTATTGATTATTATTATTTTAAATTTAGCTACTCCTAAAATTATCTCCCTTAAGGAGAAATTTGCCACCAATTCATCAAACAGCTGCTGGTCATATAATTAGAATATCATGAAAAAGTTGATTTATTTAAGTAATTCCATATTCCATATACATTCATTTCACACAGGCTGACATATTTCAAGTGTTTATTTCTTTTAATTATATAGGATTTTTCTTTGTTTTTATTTTAATGTCATTTTTATGATTTAATTTAGCTATTTTTTTATTTTAACTTTAGATTTTTCCCCTTTAAATCAACTGTTTTTAAACTGTATCTGATGCTTTTAATGTTTTACATAAAGCACTTTGAATTATCTTGTTGTTGAAATGTGCTACACAGATAAACTTGCCTTAATATTGATGATCTTAACTGACAATTAATAAAAAGTATATATCAGAAAACATAGAATATTGTGGAATAGACACCTGGTGCCACACATTAATCTAAGC
This sequence comes from Lepturacanthus savala, assembly GCA_030544235.1. Lineage (NCBI taxonomy): Eukaryota > Metazoa > Chordata > Actinopteri > Scombriformes > Trichiuridae > Lepturacanthus > Lepturacanthus savala. Next base: position 5,144,794 of record CM060480.1, on the reverse strand, counting down.
TAATTAACTCCTTGTATCTGTCTTAATTATTATTCTAAGTTTCTGAGATACTGAATTTGGAGTTAAAATCATTAAAATTTGAAATATATTAGAATAATATTATTAGTATAATGAATGAATATAATGGAATTACTGATATAAATCAGCTTGTTCATAATTATTTAATTATATGGCCTGTATGATTGATTGATAGTGGACCTAGTTCAGGTTATAAAGCCATTATATTTATATTATAAAGGCAGAATAAAGGCATTATCTCATATGCTTTATGCAGGATGTGGGTGCAGCAGGTCCATTATTTTTCCTGCTCTTTTTCCAAATTTTGAGGTTTTGATCTAAATGTGTCAGTCAGATATAACAGATTCCATAGTTGCTCTGCAAAACAACAACATGATGTGTTTATCAACTCAATGTAAGATGAGTCTGAGCAGAAAACGCAGACGTTGACACATTCCTAACCAGATAAACTCAACATGCAGCTGAGATTCAAAACTCAGATACTTAAATACTGTCGCCTGCTCAACTCTCTGCTCTGATTTATTGAAATTGGGACACACATAGAACATGAAGGTCGTTGGTTTTCAATTAAATCAGGAAAAGGTGTTTCACAAACTTCCTGGATCATCCTTACCTTGCCAGAAGTGTGACCACAGAAGAAGAAACGACCAGTTTGGCGCATTATCGCCACTCCGGGCACCTCGACACTGAACTGCAGGTTAAAAGAGACATTTTTGCAGTAGTCAGGTGCATAAAAGAGGCAAAAAGACGTACTGAAGAAAGAAAAATATAACATTTCTGTCCTCAGACCTTCATCAGATGGTTTTCTTGAAGATACTTATTTATAAATTCTGTGTTATTTTATTCTTCTTACCTTATTATATTTTAATAGACAGCAAGAATTTCATTGTACAGGGAAACCTGTTTCCACACATGACAATAAAGCTTTAAATTGAATTGTCTTTTAATGCTTTTCTATGGTATTGTTCTGTATTTAGTTGTTTGGGCCACATCTTATTATTTTGTTCTATGTTTTATTTTATTTTCACACCTTTTTTTACAGACTCTATATATATTTAAATGTATTTTCTGTAGTGTGAAAATGCCAGACTTTGATTTATTTTCCCTGTGTTTTTATTTGATCCTTCTTCTCTGTGAAAAATACCTGATGAAGGTCTGAGGACCTGCACGACAATGTGCGGAAGTACCGTTTTCCTTTTTTTCAAAAACACACAAGTAAAAATGATCTTTTAGGGCAAAATATGGCGCGTGTCGTTGTGCAGTATGTAAAGCAGAGAGGGAGTTTAAATGTCTCACCCTTTGAGTTTCCTGAACGGTATTCAAATCTAATTCAACAGCATAGTTCTGTAATCCCCCCATCAGCAACGTGTTGTTGTCGGTCATCAGGAGACTATGCATGTCGGCACCTTCGTCCATTCTGGAATGCAGCAAGTTTATAACAGTTAATGACGTCTAAAATTAAAATAAATACGTAAAAATAAAACACTAGGCTTTACAAAAATGATGACAAAGTAAAACTGCATTCTGTGATTATAAAACTAACTCAAATTATAGAGAAAACATTAGTTTTCATCATTGTCAATTCATTTCATCTTAATTTTTCCTTTAAATGAATGATGAGTAAAATTAGAAAAACCCACTTTAATACTAATTAAAATCTGAGAAAGTCAAAACAATATAAATATTAGTACACATCCTTTATTAAAGATACACTACCATTCAAAGGTTTGGGGACACCCAGACAATTTTAATGTTTTCCATGAAAATATAATCAAGACATTAAAGTTAGAAATAATAATACTGTTTCCAGCTGTGCTAACACGTTAGCATCAAGGGTTTTCTAATCATCCATTAGTCTTCTAATGCAATGAGCAAACACATTGTTCCATTAGAACACTGGAGTGATAGTTGCTGGAAATGGGCCTCTATACACCTATGTAGATATTGATGCAGCAAAAACCAGATATTTGCAGCTAGAATAGTCATTTACCACATTAGGAATGCATAGAGTGTAGTTCTGATTAGTTTAAAGTTATTTCCTTTCTTAAAAGAATAAGGAAATTTCAAATGATCCCAAACTTTTGAATGGTAGTGTAAAAATAAATCATGATCAGAATAAATCAGAAAAAAACAACTGCAGGAAGTCTACAATCAATCTCTGCAAAAGGTCACTTACGGATAATCAAACATGACGAGGCCTCCTCTAGTGTGGCACTTGAGGTTACACTTAGAGAGGAACAACACGCCTGTTTCCAAACTCTGAATGTGTCGGATGTCATCGGTTGAATGTGCCTGGAAAGAAGAATGGCGGCCCATCGTCGGCCCGAAGAACGAGGTTGCGTGACCCTAAAGAGAAGCAAAAAGGCAAAATGAGCCAGAACGGGGGATGATTTATTACACTTTAAGAGCAGAATAATCCAGACTCTCACTCTGTGGTTTCCCATCCAGAGCATTTCCTCCTGCTGGTCGAAATGCGTCGCGGTGACCGGGATTCCGACTTCTGAAACCACGCTGTGCAGCTCAGAAAACATCCCCTCCATGAGGTGCACGGACTCCGGGACGGTCCCGGCCAGCCCCTCCGGATCCAGTTCCACACCCTGCAGTAGGTTGGGGTTCAGATGGGGGTCCATGGAGGGCTCCATCCCCGCCTCCAGAGTCCCATGGAGGCCGGGTGAGTACTCACCCATCCCTGCATCGAGACCATCAAAGTTCATCATGGGTACAGCGGAATCAACCTGCAGAGAAACGGCGACAACTGTTAACAGTAATAGGGCTGCAACGAATGATTATATCTGATTATCCTTTTATCTGACAATTGTTTTTTCCAGTAATTGTTTAAATGTAAAGAGAGTCAAAGGTGATGCTTTCTGGTGCATTAATAAAACACATTCTTACATGAAATAGAAATTGAGATGTGATAAAATAGAGAGTCCTTTATCAGTTATGGAGTTATTTAGTAGTTTGGTATTTACTGGTGCAGCAACAAGTCTCAGACGAAATCTAAATAAATAAATAAATAAACATTAGGCGCTCTGGGTAATAAAATACAGAAGTTCTTCTTTCCTTCAGCCCTTGTTCACACATTATGATTTGAAACCACACAGAAGCCGGAAGAACGAGTTTCCGAGGAGTACATAAATGCAGCATTAGCTAGCTAGCCCCAGGAGCTAACTTCTAAGCTAACTGCTTTACAAAAAAACAAAGTCAAAAGCCAACGTTATGTATAATTAGTGACACTGGTACATAACACATAGCTGGGAATTCTTTATCACAACTGCAGAATATCATTTCAAATATCTGGGCAGCCAATAGCTGTTTGTTGGTAGCTAAATGCTAACCGAACGAGCTAGTTTAACTGAGCTGCACATACAGTCACTTCATCCGCCCAAAACAGCGGCGTCACTGATCGATCTGTGTCAATTCAAAGAAACGAAATATGAATAAAAAATCTTTACACCGACCTATTCTTGTACATAAGTCACAGGAGTCCATGCTCACATCGCATTCACAACAATAACACACGTTCAAACTACATCCGGAGCAAACAGTGGTGCGTTCAAGGACGGCGCTGCAACCATAGATATCTATAGAACACTCGATGACTCACGGCCGCCATCTTGTGTCGGGCCGCCTGCTCCCTTAGAGCATTCATGGTCGATAAACTATTAAAATAACCATACCTTACTCAATTTACAACCGATTTTCAAACTACTAAGTTTGTTATAAACATCATTAATAAAGGTATGGCGCTAGATACTTAAAATTACAAATAATTATAATTATGAATTGTATATAAAAAGTGACATTACACAGATAGTTAAAGATATAACTATACACGCAGTGTTTCACACACGCCACAACATATTCAGTTATCCTGTATCATAGCTACGCTAATAACAAACTAAACCGTTTGGAAATAGGTCAACATTTCAGCGAGTTATGAGTGTTTCGTGTGCAGATCTATGAGTTTATTGCGGTTAGAGAGCAGAAGCTGGACCGTAGCAACATGGCCGCCGTTGAGGGACGGTCGGCACGTAGCGCTGTACACCCACTTGGCTGCCTCCCCCTGGTGGAGTGACGTAACTGCTATGACACACGGTACTTGAACGCATCACTTAACAACAGGCACAGATCGGCTATCTGAGCAGAAAATGACGCTGGTGGAAGATTAAGCCACATATTAGAATGTTGCTTAGATAAAGTATTTAGAGTATATTATATTTATTGTACTTAAGAAAAATAATTTTACGATATTTAAATATTCTATAAAAGTAAATACAAGTAAATTACGTTAAAAAAAAACTAAGCAGTTTTTGAGAAAGTTTATTCTCAGTGAGAATAAACTTTCAATTTATTTTTAATGTGTTATGCACGTGAATGGTGTTTTATTAAGTGATAAACTTATATATATTATTATGCAATACTTTTACTACTAATCCACCCAGAGTATTTACAATTTGCTGCACATTGATAAACTAAAACATTAAATGCTGTTTGTTATTGATTAAAAAAAATAAATATTATAATATAACAATATATCACAGTTTGCATGAGTGAGCTATTTGAAGATAATACCTTTGTACTTTTACTTAACACTTGTAATTCAGTTTTAAAGGACAGTATTTCCACTCTCTATATGCATGAACTACTAATTATCTATTAATCAATTATTTGATTTTCAGTATTTACATTTCAACGTTATATGCGCAACAGTTTCACTTGAAGAAATTAGACTTTCACTTTAAAATCCTCGACTCTGGTGGGACTCGAACCCACAACCTTTGAATTGCATCTCAGCTGCTTGACTAGAAGTCCAATGCGCTATCCATTGCGCCACAGAGCCAGTTGCACAGGAAGTGAGTCACTGCACTTTTATGGGTGAAAGGTCAGGGGTGAAACAACTACAACAACAGAGAAACTTTATTAATTCCTTATCATGGTAAGATGAGTTGGAGTCAATACACTGGAAAAAGTTTGTTAAAATTACTGAATTTTATTATTTTAAGTCACTGTATGAAATTAATCAACTCAAGTTAATTGCACTTATATTCTTTTAAACTGATTCTAACGACTTTGAGTAGAATTTACTTTAATTTTCCAAATGATTTCTACTTAAATACATGAGGATAGAATTATTTAAACTTCTTATAATTATGTAGATTCAGTCCATGTAATAGTTTAACTCCTAATTTAAAACTGTAGCTATTTTCTGTATTTTAACCACTTAAGACACTTTTTTCAGTTTTCCTACTATAAATGATAATAAATATAGAATATTTCTACAACCACAAAAGTTGTGTATTTAAACATGGTTTCAAAATAAATCTACAACATGTGAGTTGACTATAAAAGAGTCAGAATCTATTGATTTTGCAAATATAGTTAGAATATTTGTGTTTTATTGTGTTTTACTATGAAAAAACAATGAAAAAACTTTATTTAAAACTTGAAACAACACCAAACTGACACAAATCAGGAGCGAAAACTTGAAATAAGCTAAATTATCTGCAATTCAAAGTTCAATGATTAATAAGAAGAGTCCATAAAATCATATAAATCCCACTGAGGATCATTAGAATATAGAAGAATATATTCTGTAAGATGTTTAAAAAGGAGATTATAAAGGAGCCAATTAAATAAAAACTCGAAATAAGCTAAATTACAGATAAAAAATACTTTATTTAATGTTTTAGCTGATTTTTTCTCATGCAATATATGCATACAACTCTCTTATTGTTGTTAATGGAGTTAAATTACTTTATTTTAAAGAAGGACAGTACATTTAATTAAAAGTATGCTTCATTAACAGACTCAAATCTATTGAATAAAGCAGATAAACACACTTGTAACATTTAGAAGCGGTCAGTGTAGTTTTTTGCAGCGATCAGGTCACTAGAGGAGGGCTTTCCCCTTCTTTCCTCCTCATTACATCACTCCACCACATTTTTTACTTTTTTCTTACAACATCAGGATAAGATATTTATCTCCCTGTGCTGCTGCTCACTCATGACTTACAGCAACGTGTCCTCTGCCACAGCCACCGCATTTAATCGATCAGGCATCTTGTGCTCACACACTCTCCCGCCCACGTTTTTCCAAACGTTGAATCTTCGTCGAGGTTTCCAGTGAAACCCCATGGATCCCCCTCTCTGGCTGCACCACTGACTAGATTCAACTCGACTGAGCAGAATCTTTATATAGTTAGAATTTACAGATACAGGAGCGTGAAATGCAGAACCAACAGATTCAGAAACTCTGAAACATCTGACTCAAAAGTTAGTGTTTATATTTAGCGTTTTCCATGAAAAGTCACACTTTTATTTACCACAATGAGTTTTAAAATGCAGAGAAAATGCTATTACATCAGCCTATGATGCAATGAGCACTGGACTGATAGCTGCTGGTAATAGGCCTCTATACATTATATATATAGATATTGATGCACCAAAAACCAGATATTTGCAGCTGGAACAGTCATTTACCACATTATACATGTATAGAGTGTATTTATGATTAGTTTAAAGTTATATTCATTGAATAAAACAGTGCTTTACTTTAAAAAATAAGGTAATTTCTAAGTTCACCTTTATTTCTTCTTATTATTTACTTGTAAATATCTGTACATAATCTACCTACCTATAGTTTATATTCTGTTACTTTGGTGTTATTCTATTTGAACTTTAATACCTTATTTCTATTTTTATTCTTATTAATATGGCATAAATGTGGACAGCAAGTAGGAATTTCATACTTGTATAAATGATAAATGTTTTAAATCTCTTCTTTCAACGTCCCATGGAGTCAGATAATGTAAAATTAACTAAAACCCTGACTCTGTTTCGTTTATTTGGACCAGTTTTGACGTGTTTTAAGCTTGTTGATGCATCAAAAACAACATAAAGTATCAGGTAACAGTAACAGATCATTATTATTATTATTATTACTACTATAGGCTTTGCTGTACTGTTAAATTAAGACATAAAAACACCAACTATCCTGCTCTTATATACATTTTATTACCCAAAAATCACCGTAAATACCTTGAGTTTATCTAGATAAATACAGAATATGACCTTTAACCCATTAAAACCTCTGGATGCAGGAGCAGAATGTTAGTTTTATTCATTTATCCCAGTAGAAAACCTATAAAACACTAAATAAAGTATTTTATCTGTAGTAAAACACAATGTTACTGTTACAGCATCAATATATATCATCAATATCCACATCATCAATACAATAAGACAATAGTTTAATATAATATCAGTAGTATTTAGATATTATTTAGATATTTAATTTAGATTTTATCCATTTTTTATTATTTAATTGAGTCCTTTATAATCTCAATTTATAGCCCAATGCAGTTTTAAACATCTTACAGATAATTTAGCTTATTTAAAGTTGTTTTTTTCTGATTTGGCTCTTGTTTTAAGTATTTTTATCTGTAGTAAAACACATTATTTTAAATATTCTAACTGTATTTTATCGATAACAGCAACATAAATAGATTCTGACTCTTCTGTAGTCACCTCACATGTTGTAGATTTATTTTTAATCCAGGTTTAAGTAGAAATATCCCATATTTATTATCATTTATAGCAGGAAAACTGAACAAAGAAACGGGCCTGGGGGTCAAGGGGTTAAAGACGCATCTTAAAATCTTCCGATTGTCTCATTCCTTTTGCTAAACTCTCCTTCCTTCTGACTCATGTGATGTGTTAGGTTCATTTTTAGATTTCCTTCTTACTCCCAACGCCCCCATTCACTGCTGCCCACTGTATATATATATATATATATATATATATATATATATATATATATATATATATATATATATATATATACATATCTATATAGTACACTCGTTCCATGCTGATATACCATTTAAAGAGTGAATTTTAACACTATTAATATAAATTAGTAGCTTAAATTAATTCTTTAACAACGTAAAAATGCTGTTTGAAAGTGTAAGTATGAACAGAAATACCCGAGAATGACTTCATTTGTTGATTTCATCATCAATGTGGAGTAAATTTAAAGTGAAGATGCTTTAAGAGTCTTATTCATTAATCACATGAGGAAACATCAGCTCCAACACTAAATAAAGTATTTTATCTGTAGTAAAACACAAAAACGTTACAGCATCAATATATATCATCAATATCATCATCAATACAAGAAGAAAATAGTTTAATATAATTAGATGGGAACTATTTATTTAATTGGCTCCTTTATAATGTCATTTTTAAACATCTGACAGAATATATTCATGTTCTCATTTGATGGACAAATACTTGACCTTTGAACCCTTACCTTATTAATCATTCAACCTTGCATTGCAGATAATTTAACAGCAACATAAATTGGTTCAGACCTCATATTAAAGTACAATAACCTTTGTGTTTAGAGAGATATTCCACAGTGATTGTCATTCATAGCAGGAAAACTTTAAAATAGGTGGTTGACCTTTGACCTGGGTTTAATATCAGACCTACATTTCACACATGTCACCAGATCTATATTTGATCTGGTGTTTATTGTACAATTAATAATTAATACAACTGAAATACAGTTTTATTTTATTTTACAGTAAACAGAGGTACAGTAATTATATCTTATTGTCAGTTTTAAGTTGTAAATGAGGTATTTTATATTCTAACTATCAACATAAATAGATTCTGACTCTTCTGTAGTCACCTCACATGTAGATTTATTCTGATTCCAGGTTTAACCTTTGTAATTGTAGAGATATTACAGATTTATTATCACTTATAGCAGGAAAACTGAGAAAAGCAGCAAATCTCTGTCATGCTGACGTCAGGAATCTGTCGGGGAGAAACCATCCATTGACTCCCTTTTCTCCTCGTGACTGAATGTTTTAACGACTCTTTGTGTTTCAGTTCATGTGTCGCTGCATAATTAAATTAGGGACTGGTCAGATCTACCTGATCTTACTACCAGGGATTTTTTTTCTTTTGCTGAACTACTGCAGGAGTCATGATGATTTATGCATGACTTCACCCCAGATGAATATATATACAGCTATATATACAGCCTCTGATGAATTATGAAGTCACTGTGATGATGCAGTTATGTTAAAACTAACCTACAATATACTAATATAACACTTTTAAACCTATTAATAGGCCGATGACTGTGAATTCAATTATATCATACATTAATTGATCATTTATTTAATCACCTAAATGATGTATTTAACCTTTAAAAACCATTAATCTATTCAGTGTAGTATCATATAAAGTTAATCATTTATTGAGCAATGGAAATTACTTCATTTAATTTTATTTCAGTAGTTTAATATTCAACCAGTGTGACATTACAGATGTCCAACATGTTAATTTAACACAAATTATTATATTATTTATCTCAATGCACCAGTTTCCAGCTCTGAAAAGTATAATTTATCTATATATGTATTTATTTAAGACTTTGCACAACAAAATCTCATTGATTTCTTAAGCAATTCAATCATTTTGAGCAGCAAATATTAATAGATTTGTGATTTTCTTAAGATTTTAAAGTTCTGCATTCATTTACTGAGTTAATTTGACAACAACCAACAAAAACACGTCGTTAATAGTAAATGTATTGTCTCGCGTGACTTCCCTCGCAGTTTCCTTAAAAATAATCACTGATTGCAGTATTTCAGCTGCTTTGCGGTTTTTCTCTGGTAGAGAAGAGGGGCAGATCTCGGACATGGATGGAAACTATGGGGAGAGTTCAATTCATCATCACCCTGAAATAAAGTTCAATCTGACTTCCCCGGCATAACCAGATGCGATGATTAGGACGCATTTAGGGTGAATGGATGTGTCATTCCTCACATATATTATCTATAAAATACACTTTCCTCATAGGAAATGAATGGTATGAACATGTGTCGCTCCAATAATGCTCGGAGATTAGAAATGACTGAATAAATAATAACAAATAAACAATAAATGAGGGATAATGTGAGAGATTCAGTGGGGGTAATACATATTAAACTAATGAAAATGATGCGTAATATCAAAGGGAATTTTGACTTAAATAGGAAGAAACGCACGCATTTAATAAATAAAATACAAGATAAATGGGTTTATTCGAACATATAAGTTGCAGGTTTTTCCTCTTTATCTCAAATCAAATCATGATCTCAAGCGCATTCATTCGCTCCTTTAACAATCCGTCAAAGAGGCAGTTCGGAATCTTCCTGCCCTCGCGCGTTACGTCAATATGAATTCTGAGCGCGAGCTCACCTGAGGATGCACCAGTGAACGTGCAGGAAAATCCTGCCGTGACTCACCCGGTGCAATATAAAGAACTAAGAGGACCCACGGAGATCAGAAACTCAGCGGACACGACCAGCAAACACACAGCAAAAAACAAAAAACGCACCCAGCAGCGCAGGAACCCACCATGGACTCGCTTTTCTGGACTCTCGCGGCGCTTTTTTGGATCGTCTCCACCGCGTCCTGCGCTCCGGCGGCTCCGCTGCACCGAGACACGTGCGCACATTTACGCAGCAGCTCCTTGGAGCTAAATCACATTGCCAAAGATATATCAGCAGAGGTAAGACTTTAATTTATTGTTAATATTAACATGTGCATGCAGATACGCGCACCATGATAGTTTTGGTCACTAAAATGATGTTTTGTCGCCTATAAATACATTTTTACCCAATGATACCAACTCATTTTGTACTATTCTACATGTTTCTACCAGATTTACTTAAGGCTGCTTGAAACTTGTGAAATGACTGATTATAAATATGTGATATATGATGAATTCCTGCAGTTACACTACTCACAATAACTTATAAACTAATGAAAATGGTGTTTCTTCCTATTCATTATTAGTAATATCAAAGGGAAGTTTTACATATTTCATTACAATTCAGATCAAATAGGAAAAACACTCAATAAAGTACAACACTCCATCTATTAATAGGCAGATTCAACGTTATATCATATATTATTTGATCATTTATTTCATCTAAATCATCTAAATGTCAGTTTTACCTGAAATAAACTACAAAACTCAACTGATTATAAATGTGTGATGTTTATATATATAGAGAGAGATATTTATTGCATTTTTCTTGTGTTGATTCGTTCACAGGCACGAAAAACATCCACAGGTGAAGCCAATTTCACCAGCTCACTCTGGATCGAGGCTAAAGACATGTGTCACCCCGAGACCCTCAGAAACAACCCTGTGGTAAGAAAACCATAAAACCAACGTCTGCGACTGTAAATATCACATATAACGTGATAAGTTCCATGATTTGTAAGTGTTTTTCCTCTGTTTTCACACAGACGTGCATTAGGAAGCTGTTCAGCGTCCTGAAAGTCTACGAATCCTCAGTCGAGGCTCTTTCTGGGGTTCAGGATTGTTCGGATTTCGTCCACAAAGTGACGCCGGTTCTGCGTAAAGTGCGCACGGAAATGGGCAGTTGTTTGCTCTCGAAGGGAGAAACCCAGCATCAGATGGTGAAGAAATGTTTTAATAATAAAAAAAATAAGATTATGCAAGACAGAGTAGATTTTTAAATGATTTTTGACGCTTTTTTCCTTCAGCTACAGGAGCCCCAGGTCGTTACAACCGCAGCGCAACCCATCCCCAAGTGGCGCCAGAGATTGCTGTGTTTCTACACCATGGACAGACTCTTCTCCTTCTCCATCCTCACCGCACGCGTCTTCGCCGTCGGTGACCCGGCTCACCACGCGGGAGGCCACGCGCAGACGTGCGCGTAGAGCATCCGCTGCGTGCACGTGTGCGGATTTATACTCAAACTGATCACATTGATCAAACAAAAAAAAAATGTCCAGAACAATCGATTGTGTTTGTACAACAAGTGTTTCCACTATTGTTTCTACCATGTGTGCATGGAGTGTATTTCCAATGGAACTATAACCTACTATTAAGTATGTATTTATTCAGATGATATTTATTGCATTTATTTATTGATATTTATTTTTTTAATGCAACAATAATAAAGTTTCATCATTATATGTTCATTCTTTCATTCTTTCAGTTTTCAAGGTATAATTATAGGTAGTAGAATAAGCTGATAATTAGAAATTCAGACTATAATACGCTAGAATTAGCTTAAATATCTCAAAATAAGAACATAGAGACCTATAAATATGTGCTGTGGTTGTTAAATGATGTCATAGTATTTTTTTTCCTCCATAGAAAACTATGATGAGTAACATTTCCTCTGTGGAGACTAGATAATGAAGTCGCTGATTCTTCTGTGCGAATGAATTTCCAAAACTGCACCCAGACAGATATGGGGAGATAAGAGGGAACCTGTGCTTTCCTGAAATATTCCTGCTGTTCTAACCAGAGATCCAAAACTTCCTGCACGCTTCCACCAAACCGGTCGGTTGTATTAGTGAAGCTGTGGTCACAGAGAGTTCCTGCACACAGCTGTGGTGATGCAACGCCACTGCAATCCGAGCTGCAAAAAGGAAGGTGTCGTGTTCAGGGGGAAGAGGAAGTAGCTGATCTGTGTACATGCACCAGATTGCTCAACAAGGAAGTTTGTTCTCCGAGTGACTCAGTATCCAGAATTCATTCATTCAACCTCACGTTGCGTCACGCCTGCCTACAGGAACCCTGTGTTTGAACCTAAAAACTCCAAAGTGAGGCCAGCGCTGTTATTTCAGGTTAAAGGAGAGTCAGGCCGGTTTAGGGTTAGACAGAAGAGGCGATTGCAAATTAAATGCAGCAATTTAATCACTATTAATGCATAATATCAGCCTTCAGATTCATTGCAAATGTACATTAAAAGTATATTTTCCACATTTTTAACTCTCATAGCATGTGAGTGGACAGATATGCTTCAGATAAGTCTGTTTATGATTATTGGAAACATGAGCTCAAGGCTTATTTTTCAGTTTTCCTGCTATAAATGATAATAAATCTGTAATATCTCTACAACTACAGAGGTTATTGGACTTAAACCTGGTATAAAAATAAATCTACAACATGTGAGGTGACTACAGAAGAGTCAGAATCAATTTATGTTGCTGTTAAAGAGCAAATATAGTTAAAATATTACAAAAAAAATGTTTTACTACAAATAAAAGTACTTAAAAAAAGACCAAACTGACCCAAATGAGCTAAATTATCTGCAATTTAAAGTTCAGAGAGTTCCTATTTGTCCATAAAATCATAGAAATCACACTGAGGATCATTACAGAACATGAAGAATATGTTCTGTAAGATGAAAAGATAAAGATTAATATCAATTAATTTATTAATTTATTAATAAATATAGAATATCTCTACAACCACAAAGTTATTGGACTTAAACCTGGAATTAAAATAAATCTACAACATGTGGGGACTACAGAAGAATCTATTTATATTTTATTTAATTTATTTAAAACTTAAAACCAGATTGACCCAAATCAGGAAATAAATTAGGTCGTCATAGCAACAGTCCGGTGCAAGATATATAATATATAAAAGTTTATTAGAAATATAATATGAATAAAATACTTACACAAGAAAAGTGGGTTGATGATAAAAAAAAACTTTATTTAAAACTTCAAACAAGGCCAAACTGAGGCAAATCATGAAAAACATATAAATAATCTAAATTATCTGCAGAGCAAAGTTCAGTGAGTAATAAGATAAGAGGTCAAAGGTCAATTATTTGTCCATAAAATCATCAAACTGAGGATCATTCCAGAACATGAGGAATATATTCTGTAAGATGTTTATTATAAAGGAGCCAATTAAATTAATTAAATATCTAAATAGTGGTTAGTTTTAGCCCTAAACTATTTTCTTATTGTATTGATGATGTGGATATTGATGATATATATTGATGCTGTAACAGTAACATTGAGTTTTACTACAGATAAAATACTTTATTTAGTGATTTATGCATAAACATCAATGTAATCAGGGAGTTTTTGGATTTTAAAATGCTCAAAAAATAAGCTTTAGTCATATTGAACTGTTAAATTTAACATTTAATGATTAATATCAAACTTGTAAATGCACAATCAGGACTCTGGACACATCTGAAATGTTTTATTTAGCATTAAAACCATCATTATAATTAAAATATGTCTATTATAATCAAAATAAATGGTTATGACCCTCAGAGAAAAAGAGACACAGCAAATAAAATGATAATATCAGTAAAGGTTACAGGGTTAAATTAATCAAATAAGATGCAAACATAAGTAAATGTATGTACGAGTAAAATACTAAAAACAACAAACGCAGAACTGAAAGCACGAAAGCAGAAACAGTGGTTCTGTCAGCTCTGATCCATTTCTCCAAAAGCAAAAGCAAAAGTAAAAGCTGAAGTCTGAATTTCTGTTTTTTTATATTCGGCGGTCATGATGTCACTTACCCGTGCAGAAGTGACGGAAATAAGGAAAACAAAACAAGAAGTGTTTGTTATGTTGCGAGGTGATGGTTTAGAATTTGTAATTCACGGTTTGTGATTAATTCTTATTTGAAGGTGACATAAGGAGAAATGTAGGTGAGTCACTTGTGTGATTTTATGATGCATGGCACAAGAGATAAAGGGAACATGCGTCATGATCACAGCCTTTTTTATCATTTAACTATGATTAATTTCTAATGAAATTTATACAAATTTGACAAGTTCATTGATCATTAACATGCATTTCTGGACTAAAATATGTGTTAAATCCATGTTGAGACACAGTAAAACACTCACCTTAATATTAATAATAACCAATTATTGTTTTTTACAGTACAATTACTGTAACTTTGTTAAAATAAAATACAAAATACTGTGATTTCAGTTGGATTTACAGTATTAAGTGATTAACAGTAAAATAAAAATCAATTAAATACCAGTATTTCAGTTGTATTAACCCGTTAAACTCCGGGGTTTCCCAGTGGGGAGACCCTGAGATTGCTCCACTAATCGTGTACAAATATAGTGAAGCTATACATCAAATTAAACAGGAGAAACTCCACTACAAGCACATATAAGTCATATTTACACACAACAAACACAACTCCAACACCAAGCTAATTAATTAACATATGAAAATCGGTATACGGTCATAAAGCCAACCCACTCCCCACATTTTGATGGCTAGCGCTCTGATACTTCATGTTATACAAACAAATGACATCTCATATGAAAGCTGAGACTGTGACGAGTCCAACGGTATCATCAGTGTGGCTTTATGACAAAAACTCAGTAAACTAGCAGCCAAAAAACACTAAAGTAAAAAGTCGCTTGTTTGAAGCGACAAACAAAAAATGTGTTTTTTTGTTGCTGTTTTGGGATGAAAATGTTTATTTGAGATCAATAAATGGTCGTTTAGTGTCGACCAACATGTCCTAAACCTAAAAAAGGGCTGGAGTTCAAGGGGTTAATTATTAATTGTACAATAAAGACCAGATCAAATATAGATCTGGTGAGATGTGTGAAATGTAGGTCTGATATTAAACCCAGGTCAAAGGTCAACCACCTATTTTAAAGTTTTCTTGCTATCAATATGGAATATCTCTATAAACACAAAGGTTATTGTACTTTAATATGAAGTGATAATACAGAAGAGTCTGAACCAATTTATGTTGCTGTTAAATTATCTGCAATGCAAAGTTCAGTGACTAATAAGATAAGAGTTCAAAGGTCAATTATTTGTCCATAAAATCATCAAACTGAGGATCATTACAGAACATGAATATATTCTGTAAGATGTTTATTATAAAGGAGCCAATTAAATAATCACACAAACAGCTCAAATCTAAATTAAAAATCTAAATAGTGGTTAGTTGCAGCCCTACTACTGATATTATATATATATATATATAATAAGATAAGAGTTCAAAGGTCAATTATTTGTCCATAAAATCATCAAACTGAGGATCGTTACAGAACATGAAGAAGTTTTAGTACAGATAAAAAGTCTTTATTTAGTGTTGGAGCTCAGGTTTTCTCATTTATTTTAACAGGTTATCAGTCATATTCTGGACTCATCTAGATAAATTCAAAGTATTCACGATGACCTGTGTGACCTTTGGGTAATAAAATGTATATATGAGGTTAGAGATCTGTGATTTGGCCTAGATTCACCAGGTTTTTGACACTGTTCTGTGGAACCTCCACTGTCCTTCCCTGAAATAAAGTCTGTCCTTAATCACACACACAAAGGTCCATATATAAAAAATGCATTTAAAGAAAAAACTGATTCAGCAAAGACGAGTTCCTCAACGATTCTGTCACGTGGACCTGACATCACTTCCTTCTTTAATTTATCAACACTTCTCTCTACCGGGAAGTGATGTGCTCAGGTTGCAGGAAAGCATGAGCGAGCAGGTGTGTCCGAGTTTTAACTTCCTCTCCATGTTGGATTTATTATATCTGAGCGTCTGTAATTGAACGTAGAGAATGTAAAGTTACTTCCTGACGCCTGCAGCCGTGCAGCTGGAGTTTGGTTTTAACCCAGTTTTCAGTGACAAAAAGACTTTTTGCTGGGTTTAAAATGCTCAAACCGAGCTTCAAATGCTGTTGATGAATTGTTAAACTTCATTATTTTCTCATTTTAGACTATTTTCATCATAATTTCACAGCTATCTCTCTACTTACAGTGGAGCTTTTCATGGAATTCTGGACAAAATTATATCCAGCGATACAAAATATTCTCAGATTTGGAGCCAAAAAGATGGTTTGTGGCCCTAATCTGGATGAAATTAGTGATGAAAAAGCATTTCAGATCCCTAAAACACTTAAAAACCATTAAGAGAACCTTAAAATGGATCCTGAAACACACAGGGAACCAATGCAATGCAATGCAAAACTGGTGTAATATGCTGCTGTCTTCAAAAATGATTTTTTAGAGACAATATCTGCAGTTTTGATGATAGTTTCACTCTCTGGGTTTCAGGGCCGAGGATTAAAACTTCAGTTTTGTCCTGGTTGATGTTTAAAATACAGTTAAAAGGGGCTTTTAACTTTCATAGCTTTCATAGCTATGAAACTTAATGATGATACTACCAAGTGGGAGCATTTATAAATTGAAAAGAAGTGGTCCTAAAATTGATCCTTGGGGGACACCACATTTTATTTCATCCTTACCAGGATTTTTCTATCTGTGAGCAGTCTCTGTGCTGTGTTTCTTCCTAAAACCAGATTGAAACTACTAAAAGAGTGATTAATTAATTAAAAAGGGTGGATACTGGTCTGTAGTTATTAAGAATAGCATTTCTCTTCAGAAGAGGCCTCACTACAGCTGCAAATGTTTAAAAACTGATGTTGGTATCGGGTCTAAAAGGCAGGTTGTTGGTTTAACTTGACCAGTGTTTCCTCAGAGTAAAACACACATTTAACTGAACTGAAAACAGCGTTTTGATTACTTAAAATTCTGGTTCTGATAGAATTAATTTTACCTCTGAAGTGGTCTGCAAAGTCCTCACAGAGAGAGTTTGTCACAGAATCTATTTATCGAGGTGTAAAAACCACATGATAAAAGTACAATAAAGTCAATTTGTTCAATTAATTAACCTTCTATTTGTCTTTTATTATCTATAATAACAACAACATAACACAACAGTTATTATATTATTAGCAAAAAGCTTACTTAACTACTTTAATGTGTCATATCATAGGCTATAAATCAATTTATCAGATAATTTGCATATTTAAATATTGAATTTGGACAGAAAGGAGCATCTGTAGATGTGAAAATAACTGATAGAGGATCTGGATTAACCTGTTAGGTCATTCTGAATGATTAAAAGAGCAACCAGTACTGACAGCATTTATGTTACTTTCTGATTTATTACTTAAATAAAACTTTAAGACTTAATCAAAAGCTATAGTGTGAAATCCCAGTCACGTCGTATCAATAAAGATATTTGGCTTCAATACTGAGACGCCATAATTTGCTCTAGATGTAACATCTATGTTTGCTCTGTGGAGTGGAATCAGGATGCATTTGACTTGCAAATGTGCCACCAGGCTCCCCTAGAAGGTCAAAGGTCAAATCACCATAATATCTGAAAGTTTTGTGTGGTTTTCATGGTACTGGTAAACACTTTTATTGCTTTTATTTTAATAATTTAGATGTCTGACATCTTTTGAAATGAAAAGTCAAATGGTTTCCGTCATTGATTCCGTCCTTGATAAAGAAATAACCTAAAATCATTGTTTTAATTGATCTGTGCCCTCAAATTACTGAATTACTGCACAAAACCTATTGGTGTAATAGTGTTTGTGTCGTAATCTATACACTACTAACGAGTTTTATAGTGAAACACTAGTGTTCCAAGTAGTAATCCTGCAGAGAAGTGAAAAAAAAACCTGTAAAACGTCACGACAAGAGCATTTAAATAAAGATTCTGCAGTGATTTTACTATTTGATTGTGTCGTCACAACATTACAACACTACATATTTTATGTAGTGATCAAGTAGAGTGTTTTACTACTACAGATATTTTAAATAGTCAATCAAATCAATTAGAAAATGTAGTCTATTATATCTGTGTTAAGGGAAAAAAATGACTTATTTATTATAAAGTTCAGACGCCATGAAGCCTTGAATAAGAATCCATGCATTCCAGTCATTCATTTTGGAGGTGAACTATCCCTTTAACTAGTAGTATATAATAATACTGGTAATAATAATAATAATAATAATAAGTGTGAAGGCATTAGTAGTGATTGTATAGAACTTTCCCAAAAAGCCAATATTGAGGCTGAAGTAATCGTTATGTAGTAATTATCAGCCAATTCTCTATTCATTACTATTGAAATCAATATAAATCACTACATATTGCAATAGAAAACAATTAGAGAAATGCTGTTTTTTGTGGATAATTATTAGTAGTGATTCAATAGTGTTTTTTGATAAGAGCTTGCGTCTAAAATGATGAAATTCCAGACCTGCACAGGACGATATAATCATGAACGGTCGATTTCTTTTCCTAAAACATTTGCAAAATGTCGGGTTTACCGTAACCAAACCACCAGAGCTCTGAAATACTCAAGTAAAACCTCAGAACGGTTCATCGTAAACAACCAGAACCAACAATGACACATTGTCTGTCACTCAATACTTTCCAACTTCCCTTCTCTGCCCCAGAGAATTCAGTCTTTAAAACAGCCATAATTCAGCTGACCACTGTAGTTTTTTTTTTTTTTTGAAAAAGTTATTGGTTTTGTTAGAACTTTGGTTTGCAGTGAGACACCAGGATTGTGGTTGTGGGTGTTTTTACCCACGTATTTTAATAAGGGAAGTTGTCACCCAGTGCATCAGTGTCTTATTGAGGTGCTTTTATTAGTTTTTGGACAACAATGGAACTCTGTGAACCAGACAAAAGATTTAGTATTTTCTTTGTTTTTCATGTACATAGAGGAACCCCTGACCTTAAACACGTTCTACCACAGGTCACAGATGTCACTTTTGAACCACACATGATAAATATCAGCATCAGTTTGTCAACCTTTTACATCATTCTATGTGACATCATTACATCCTTAATTCTAAATACTTCAATTCAAAGTCATTTGGGGATTATTGCTTTACTTAACAAACTAAAATCGACTGCAAACAACCTGATGTGTATGTGCATAACATTTTCTGTATCAATAATCATTTTACACATGTGTGATGTGGAAACCTGAACCTTCTAGTGGTGCACAAACACTGAGAATTAATTTAAGAATTCTTAGATTTCCTTACTGTTTGCTTTTTTATTAACATTATTTACTTTTGCTTTTACTTTCATTACTTAAATGCATATCAGAAAATTAATTTTGATACATAAACTACTGTTCAAAGGTTTGGGGTCACCCAGACAATTTAGTGTTATTTACCACCATGTAAAATGAATAGAAAATGTTATTACATTATCCTTCTGATGCAATGTACCATTAGAACACTGGAGCGATAGTTTCTGAAATGGTGCAATATATATATTTATATGTAGATATTGCACCAAAAAGCAGACATTTGCAGCTAGAATAGTCAATTACAACATTAGCAATGTATACAGTTTTTTTCTCATTAGTTTAAAGTTATATTCATTGAGAAAAACAGTGCCTTTCATTCAAAAATACAGTAAATATCATGTATGAACTACTTAATGATAGATAAAATATCAATATATCAATAGCAAAAAGTACTGTATATACAAAAAATGGTTGATTTTAGTGCAAAGTAAAATGCAAAATGCATCATGCGTAATGGAAATAGCTTGAAAATCAGGTGAAACCTGAAAAACAAAGTGGACGCATCCTTCCTCGTGCAGGATCACGTGCCGATATACATTAACTCTGTTATGGGGAATTAACGGAGGTATAAAACTATTGATCATATATACTAGGGGGGTTTTGAAGTGCACCTGGTGTGCGCGTGAACTCACGCATCAGTTCCCCGTCACGCACCTGATTACCTGCGGGTGTTCCGGTTTAAACAGGGGCCGTGTTAACTGGTGACTTCCAGCTGGATGTTTCCGTGGTTGTCATGGTAACGGCAGCAGTTGAAAACGCTAAAATAAATGATTTTAAATTGAATGATTCGCAGTGTATATTTGCCTGTCTTGAATCTTAAACATAATGTAGTTTATATATGTATATATACATAAAAAAGGTTTACATTTATTTAATTATTTATGTGAAGGCACCAGTTAACACGGTCATTCTTTAAACCGAAACACCGGTCAGTACCGGAGGACGCGGGCTGGACTTTTGACAGATGTCTGCTGCAGCAAAAAAAAAAAAAAAAAAAAAAAAAACGACGCGAATATAACGAAGGCGGGGTTTAAGAAAAAACGAGGAATTTCCTGGTGAGCTACGACAACACGGGAAGGTAGGAAGTTTGGCTCCGCTGAAATGTGAAGTTTTAACCCCGTAAAAGCCGCGAGGGCCGGTCTATTTTTCTCACAATCGATAAGAAGTAGTAACCCCCCTCAATTATATCCCTCCGCCAACGAGCGTTACATCACGACCACCTTCACTTTTGACGCTAGCGCGTCAAACCTGTAGGTAACGTTAGCAACTGGAGCGGTAGCTGGCTAGTTAGCTAGCTGGCTAGCGCGAGAACTTGTTCGGTTCTCTAATTCTCAGGCTGTAGTTCAGAATGTGGGACAATGTGAACTGTTTCAGTCATAGTTTTGAGCGGCAGGTTCACATTTCGCAGCTTAAAGCGCCGTTTTTCTGCTCTAGTTTGTATCTGAATGTTACGGCTAGACGCTGAGTGATGTTGGAGAGGAAGCGCCTGTTTAGTGACACCGAGAACATCCCAGTCGGGCGGAGTCACTTCCCCAAGTTGTTTTTTTAAGTGCACCTGAAATAAAAAATAATACATTTTTTCCCTATTACATTATATTTTTAAGTTATTTAACTATATTTGCCAACAACACACACATACATTATTTTTTTAAACATTTTTTTCGTATTTAATTTATTGATGATATACAATGACATTCTCGTTATATACATGTTTAAAGTGCACCTGAAATAAAAACAATAAATTTTTTCCCCTATTACATTATATTGTTCATTTATTTAACTATATTCGCCAACATTATATATATATAAATAAACATTTAAATATTATATCATCAGAAAATGTAAATTTTGGTCAAAGACAACATAAAATGCAGTTTTTAAATAAAGTTTTTTTTTATATAATTAAGGGAGCAAAATCCAAACCTACATGGATCCCTTGTGAAAAAGCGATTATGATCACACCTGTCTTTATTATCACAGTAACATATAGTAATTTTCAGTTAGATGAATAGTAAATGAAAGGCAAGAAGTCGAGAATAAATTATATTCCTCTATAATTTTAGAAAACTTCTTAGTCTGGACATTTTTGCCTTTTTTGAGACAAATTTAACTAGTGCAATTCAAATTGGTGGGGATTATTTAGCACATCGGTATTTGTGTACATAAAATGTTTTGGACCATGTGCCGTAAAAAAACATGCTCTGTGTTTTCCATATCTGTAGGACAATCGGTTTTAAACATTTTTTTCCTTTGTATTCATATTAATCACGTTTTCTTCCTGTTAAAACAAACTGTCATGTGACCCTGTTTTGGAAAAACGCTGCATGGTGGAGACAGTTTTTCTTTTAATCCTGTTTGAATTGTGCTATGAATCACACTTTTTCTGAGTAGTTTGAGTTTTCTTCTTTATTATGAGTTTTAATGATTAATATTAACAGTCACACTATGAAAACCACAGAGAATTCCCATTCTACTGTTCCTGCTGCAGACTAGAGTAACATGACCGCTCCCCCTCGGTCACTCGGCTGTGTCATAAATACAAACAACCTGTGTTTATGAAGGCCGAGGCTACAGCTGTAGCAGCAAAGGAGCATCACTGTGACTTCACTATACTGTGAAACACTGATATTTGTGCTCATGTTTATCATATGGTCAAAATCTCCTTTCTTAAAGATGAACGTGGGCGTAGCTCACAGCGAGGTGAACCCCAACACGCGGGTGATGAACAGCAGAGGGATATGGCTCACCTACCTGCTGCTGACCGTCGTGCTGCACATCGTGCTGCTCAGCATTCCCTTTTTCACCGTGCCGCTGGTCTGGACCCTCACCAACGTCATCCACAACCTGGTGAGTTGAAGTGATGCACAAACACGACTAAATGCACCGGAAAACACTTCATATTCACCTGGTAGAATAAAAAAAAAACACCCTGATACAGGAGCAGCACTGAGTTCAGCTCCAACACTAAATAATTACTGCTACAGCATCAATATATATCATCAAAATAATAATAAAATAGTTTACAAGGTTCCTGCAGCGTCTAAAAAGGCTCAAAGGCTTCTTGAAGTTTAGTATCTGGGTCTTAGAATTTGTGGAGTATTTAATTTCACTGTGAGAAAATATATTATACCTAAAAACAAGCAGGAAAACGTACACATCTAATACCTGAAAATATTCACTAAAAATCACTTAATAGACTTTTTATCATCCTGTTTGCTGCAGTTCATCATATTATCAATGCCTTAATTACTGCAGGTGAGGTTTTATATGGATTAATATAAATAAAATATTTTTCTTTGCCAGTATGTCTGTGTATAGACTGTGAAATTAACAGTAAGTAGTGTATATAAATGGTCTCAAAAAGATTTGAAGAAACTAACTTTAATTTAGATTTTCAATTATTTGTTTAATTATTTAATTGTCTCCTTTATAATCTCCTTTTTTAAACCTCTTACAGAATATATTCTGTAATGATCCTCAGTGATTTCTATGATTTTATATCATTTATCTTTGCATTGCAGATCATTTATTATCTTATTTCAAGTATTTTGGGTCAGTTTGGTCTTGTTTTAAGTTTTAAATAAAGTATTTTTATTGATAACACAATTTTAGATTCGTTTTTGTAATATTCTAACTATATTTTATCTATAACAGCAACATAAATAGATTCTGACTCTTCTGTAGTCACCTCACATGTTGTAGATTTATTTTAAAACCAGGTTTAAGTGCAATAACCTTTGTGGTTGTAGAGATATTCTATATTTATTGCAATTTTGAGTAGAAACTTAACTCCAAATATGCAGCTTTTAATGTAATTATTCCCATAAAATGGGTAAAAATAAGACTCTCAGAACCAGTGCATGTGAAGTAAAAGGTGTTTTTAAATTAAGTTTATTATCATTATTAATATTAAACATAATTCCTAATTTCCTGCAACCGTTATAACAAAGTTCCTTGTTCCTAAGTGTGAGTTAATATGTAATAAATCCCTTAAAGTCCTGATAAGATGCTTACTAACGTGATTCTGCAGGTGATGTACCTGTTTCTACACACAGTGAAGGGAACTCCCTTCGAGACTCCAGACCAAGGCAAAGCTCGCCTGCTGACACACTGGGAACAGATGGACTACGGCGTCCAGTTCACGGCTTCACGCAAATTCCTCACCATCTCCCCCATTGTTCTGTGAGTTTGCTGCATCACCTGTGCTGTTCCAGGGGTTTTCCCCAAGGTTAATGGGTCAAATCTCTTTTGCAGTGTGTAAGATTTTTGCAATTTCAGTTTCTGTCTCACAGTCAAACCGTATGCCTGTTATTTAAGCTGCAAACGTTACACCAGGGGTGTCAAACACGCGGCCCAGGGGCCAGAAACGGACCGCTAAAGGGTCTAATTATAGGAGATAACTTCACCTGCTGCATAAAACACTAAATATGCTTCAGAGGCTGCAAAAAATGAAATATCCAGTAGAATTATCTATTTGGCAGTAATTTAAAGTTTAATCTTATTTTAAGAAAACAACCAAACTCAAGCAAAGTTATCAGCTAATGGAATATATTTCAAGCTAATTCTAACTAATTGTACCTGCAAAGATATTATTCACTTCTTACGATTTAATTCATTTCAATATGGAAAAACTGGGTTAAATAGTGTTGAATTTGCAATTAATTAGGAGCAGAAATTTGTCAAACTTCTGAGCAGTTCAGTGCAGAAACAAACGCTGAAGAGTTTGGGATGAAAATTCTCAAATTCACTATTTGTAGAGCTGTTACAGAAACTGACACCATGCTAAATTTACATCTTTCAGACCAAAAACATCAGTTAAAGGCTGTATTTTCACTTCTTTCCCATCATATTTTTGGCGCTAAAGCAAAATTATATACCTTACATAGTACATCAGCACGTTTCAGTTAGCAGTGGTGTGTTTTAATGCTTATAAATTGAACTTTTCTGTCTGATTTTGCAAAAGTTAAGTGTTTTAACCCATTGAAGCCTTTAAGTCTATGATTATCATTTTGGTTTTATGCAAAAAAGTAAGTTTCCAAGTGATTTGTGTCATGTGACGTCATTAAATCATTTTAATTATGATGATTTTCAACCATGACTTGAATAATAATATCTAGAATAATCTCCTAAAGAAGAATTTGTGCAAGCAGCAACTATACTAGTCATTAAAATGTGATTTAAAATGATTGTTCGTGACTCAACTGATATAATTATATGCATGAAATCTAGGCTTAAATGGGTTAAAGCATTTCTTCATCTTCACTTGCTAATTTACACCATTTCCCTCTTTTTACAGGTATATTCTCGCCAGTTTCTACACAAAATATGATCCCACGCATTTCGTAATCAACACCAGTTCCCTCCTGAGCGTCCTCCTCCCAAAGTTACCTCAGTTTCACGGAGTACGGATATTCGGGATCAACAAATACTGACTGAACACTGGATTTTAAACACTGGACTTTTTAGTTTTCCGTTTCTGCTGAACTGTTTTAGAAGTTTAGAAGTTGACCAGAGAGAGAGAGAGTTTATCTGTGCAGACTGTGTGAAATAATATATGAAACTCTTGCAGCCTGAATAATAAAAGCAGTAAATGCACTGCTGTCGTTTCTTTAAGGAAATCCCTATCGGATTTTTTTGTTTTTTTTGTCAAAAAGCCAGACCCGATGCTCATTTTTATGGCAAAGGGCAAAAAGTTCGACCTGCAAA